>CM023954.1:14290869-14301260 GCA_013407115.1 Glycine latifolia
GGGGGGAAGCTGTATTGTCTGCTTGTTATATACTAAATAGAGTCCCTCATAAATGACTAGATAAGACTCCTTATGAATTATGGAAGGACTTTGGACCTAACTTAAATTTTTTGCAAGTATGAGGGTGTCTAGCTAAGGTGGGTCTACCATATTACAAGAGGACAAAAGTAGGAACCAAAACTTTTGATTGTTTATTTATTGGATATGCTCAAAATAGTGATGCCTATAGATTCTTGTGTTTGAATGGTAATTCTATTTGTGAATCTAGAAATGCAGAATTTTTTGAGCAAGAATTTCCTTTAAAGAAATATGTTAATGATGTGGTTGGTTCTTTTAATACTACTTCAGTGACTTTAACATGCCTGCTTCTTCATATGCTTTAAATGAACAGCTTAATGAACCTAGAAGAAGTAAAATGAGAAGAATAGAAAGTAGTTTTGGACTAGATTTTGTTACTGCATTCTTGGTTGAAAACAATGATATTGATAAAATAAATGATGTTTTTGTATCAGTTTTCTTGATTGAGGAAGATCCTAAAACTTATATTGAGGCAGTAACTTCTATTGATGCTAACTTTTGGAAAGAGACAGTTAATAGTGAATTAGATTCTATCATGTCTAATCATACTTGGGATCTAGTTGAGTTCCCTAAAGGGAGTAAACCAATTAGATGTAAATGAATCTTTAGAAAGAAATTAAGGACTAATGGAACCATTGATAAATTTAAGGCTAGACTGGTAGTTGTGTGTTATACACAAAAGAAAGACATTGACTTTTTTGATACATGTTCTCCTGTTACTAAGATTGCCACAATTTGTTCTCTAGTTGTCTTAGTTGCTATTCATGGACTTTTAGTACATCAAATGGATGCAAAAACGACTTTAATCAATGGTGACTTGAGAGAAGAAATTTATGTGGAACAACCCAAGGAGTTTGTGGTTCAGGGTCAAGAGAACAAAGTGTGTAAATTGAGAAAATCATTATATAACGTTAAACAAGCTCCTAAACAATGGTATGAGAAATTTGATCAAACTTTAGTGAGTGATGGTTATGTTGTGAATTCTTCTGGTACTTGTGTTACTCTAAATTGATTGGACTGGAATGTGTGATAATATGTCTATATGTTGATGACATGTTGAATTTTGGGATAAACATAATTATGGTGAATGAGACCAAATTGTTTTTATCTTCTCATTTTGATATGAAAGATCTAGGAGAAGTTGATGTGATTCTTGGTGTTAAAATGAGAAAAAATGATAATGGTTTTTCCTTGTGCCAGTTACATTATATTGAAAAGATACTAAAAAAAATTAATTGTTATGGTGAATTTCCTATGAAAACTCCTTATGATCCTAGCATACATCTTAAGAAAAACAAAGGTTCTAGTGTTTCACAAGCTGAATATGCTAAAATCATAGGTAGTATATTGTTTCTCATGAACATTGGACTGCACTTCGTCATTTACTTAAGTACCTTAAGGGTAGTATGGATTGGTGTTTGCATTTTTGTAAATTTCGTACTGTGTTAAAAGGATTTTGTGACGCAAACTGGGTTATGGATAATGATGAGGTCAGTTCTACAAGTGGGTATGTTTTTACTTTGGGCGGAGGTGCTATATCTTGGAAGTCTACTAAGCAAACTTGTATAACACGTTCCACTATGGAATCAAAATTCATTGCTCTTGATTTAGTAGAACAAGAAGCAGAATGGTTAAGGAACTTGTTGACAGATGTGCCATTGTGGGGAAAATGGTCTATACCAGTTTCTCTTCATTGTAATTCTCAGACAGCTATTGGAATTGCCATAAACAGTGTGTATAATGGAAATAGGAGACACATATGCATTAGACACAGTTCAATTAGAGAATTGTTGAAAATGGTGTGATCTCTTTAAAGTTTGTAAGATCTTAGAGGAACTTGGAGGATCCTCTTACTAAAGGTCTAACAAGGAAATTAGTCCTTGAATCATCAAGGGAGATGGGGCTTAAGCTTTTGTGTTGAGGAAACTATGGTGGATTCCATACGTGGTGAAACAAATCCATATGAACACTCTATAGCACTACACTTCTCATCTCTATGACATGTGGTAGTGAATTATGGATAAGTTGATCTTTTAATGAGCTCATAGTCCTAATTGTTGGGTGGTCCTTATGAGATGGATTTGATGGACTCACCACTTGTAATATTTGAGGTTGAGCATTTTTGTGCTCTTAATGAATCCATAGCCGATTATGGTGGTGCTTTTGAGACGCACTTGATAGATTCACCTACGTGAGTGTGAAGGTGGGCCGCTTATATGGAAGACTTGGACAGTTCTTCTAGAGCACCCATGAGTACCCAAGGTGTGTGCATGGCCATTAAAGTGCTTGTTATGACTATCGTGGATATCACAAATATTAAGGTAATACATGTGTTGTGGGGGCCTCAATTGAAGTCAATTAAAGGACTTGGACAATCTTTACTTCACTACGTATGAATTCAATCATTATGATATCGGTATTTAAGTGTTAGTCCTTCTTTGCCATAATTATTTTTTCTTTCTTCTTCCTGTTTTACCATTGGTGGGGGATTGTTGGACAACGGAAAACAAAAACATATGTTGTTGCTGCCTTTTTGTTGTCCCACATTAGTAGAGATTTTAAAAATATTTTCTTTAAATGCTCTTTATTAGTCATCAAATCAGTTTTTGTAACATCCATTTTATCAACTTTTTTGAATGGGTCAAAATGTTATTAGTGGTTAGGCTAATAATGAGAAAGTAACAAAGTTGTTATAGAAAAATAAAGGGAACCGTTTTTACACTAAATTCTATTTAAAAAGGCTTGACATTGCTTTGAAGGTACGTGCAGAAAACCTTTCTCTTTTGTTATGCTTTTCTATTCATTTTTTCTATTTTTCACAACTCAAAAATCTGGGCAATTGTTCTGTGATTTTCATAGCCTAAGGCCACGAGTGCACGTATTCATAAGCTCATTGTGTTAACCTTGGAGAGTAGTCGACAGTTAAGATTGCACCAAGGTCTAGTCGGATTTTGCTTTTAGAACAGTGATTTCCACGACACAACAAACTTTCAATTAGTTCTTTTCTCCTTTGCTCTGTTTTGTGCTTCTCTCTATTTTTTCTAACAAAGTTATGTCAACCTTTTGACCAAGCCAATTTGATACTGTGAAGGATGGCCTAAAGCTCAGCATTCCAAATTGCAATAACTCCACAAAATCTCGAATAACTAAGAAGCCAATTGTTATTGTCATTTCTAAGGATGCCACCAAATTCTAATCGACCTAGGTTACCATAGGAACTTCCATCCGTGTTTAGTTTAATAACACCTTCCTGTGGGGGGCTCCAAGATATGGACATTGGGATATGCTCCCTAAGATTAGTCTTCAAAGTTTAATGAATTAAATCATTGAGGTTTTGAATTTGGTTGATAACAACCCACTTGAACTTTATCTTGAAAAGTCTTTATATTTCAAGCCTTCTGATATGCGTCTAGCATATACTGTTTCTAAGTTAAAAGAAGCAGGGAATTAATCACAAATGAACAACAATTGTCTATATTTGCTAGAAATATTGACTATTCCTTCTCAATTATACTCTCACTCATTTTTTATATTTTTATAGCAGAAAAGTCCAAGAAAAGAAGTGAAAAGAGCAAGAGTAAGAGAAGCCAAATCTGAAAGTCCCGCGCTATCCACGTGGTACTAGCACAGTCCGCGCCAAGGAAAAATCTGATTGTTAAACTCTCTGTCAAGCTGCGCAAACGACGCTGGAATGGCTTGAGTGGTGCAGGCAACACGGGTTTCAGATGTTTTATTTCTCATTGCACTCAAAAAAGGCCTCCTGGGGTTAGTTTGGGAGTTTCACTTCCTAAGTATAAATAGGAGGTCAGAAACCTGAAAGTGGACTTTTGGAACTTTTGCAAATCTTCTTCTTCTTCTTCTTCTTCTTCTTCTTCTTCTTCTTCTAACATGCTTAGTTTTAATGTGCAGAAGTCAGACATGAATAGGTCTAGCTAGTTCTTTATAGTAGTTAGGGTCGCAAACCTAATGTGAACTCTTTTGGTTGGATTGGTTTCTATTGATCTTTTATTCTAAGTGATTTTACTTTACCTTGTATGGAAGGAATAAATATTTATTAGACTTGATCTATCTGATAAGGTTTTTAAGGTTAGAACTTATAATAGGAATGTTAAGGTTCTAATTGTTGACTGCGGTAAAGTAACAATCTTTGCATGATCTAGGAATAGAAATGTATGATTGCAAACGATTTAATGCATCTAACCTAATGCTTAATCTGAGAGAGATTACTAAGGAATTAGGATTTTTAATTGGATTAAAGGGTTAATGTCACTAATGAATTAGGATTTAACTACTTTTCGAATGAAGATGCATTATCTAGGATAATTGAATGAAGTAACCAATCCAAGTTAAAAAGGAGGGAATCAAAAGGTGAGTGTGCCTTGGCTACAATTCCTTCTCATATTTTCCTAAAACCAATACTCCTTTGTTCTTGAATTCTTATTAATTCCTGAATTGTTCTTTTAAACGTCTTTACTTCAGAGTATAACACTCACTCTCATCAAAACGTTTATTCATCCAACTTAGAGATAATAATTGTGATAAATTTGGTGTCTCAATCCTTGTGGGACGATAATCTACTTATCATTTTATTACTTGGAACGATCGATATACTTGTCGAATCCGCAACACCTTCCAAATGAGTCAATAGATCACGACAAAAAGACCACCATAATCTGCCTTGATATGCTTGTGCAGCCAACCAGGAACATCATTAGTGTTAGTAGGATGCACACCTATATGAAGCATTCTCCAAATTCTGTCAGACTTTGGATAATGGATTAACAAATGAAAGATGGTTTCAACAGAAGCTTCGCACCTACAACAAAAGGAATATAAAGCTTCACATCCAGGATTCGGTGCTTCTTTACATTATGTTCACATCCAGGATTCGGTGCTTCGAATCCTGGATGTGAACATAATGTAAAGAAGTCCCAATAACACTTTTAGAAGACCATTTCTCATACCACCAAACAAAAACATTTCGTTCCCCAATTGAATTTTGAATCCTAGACTCAATAACTGAGAAGTTTTTTAATAGAAGCCCAGGTATAATAACATTTTTTGTACTATTTATCCTTCAAAACTAAATCACCTTTCAAATATTTATTGGCCAGAAGTTTCACTCATAAGTTGTCTGGATCATGAAGCAAGGCCCAAACCTTTTTCCCTAGCATGACAATATTAGAATATCTAGCCCTCCTAACTCCCAAGCTTTTATTCTTCCTTGGCTGTGTAAATGTGTTCCAATTAACCCAATGGTTAGAAGCATTTCCCCAAATAAATCTCCTAGAGGTAGCATCAATAGCATCACAAATTCCTTGAGGTATCCATAAATTTTGCATCATATAAATAGGAATAACATTCAAGATTGCCTTTGTTAATGTGATTCTTCTCTCCCTGTATAAAAGGTTAGCTTTCCAACCAGCTAATTTATCATTCACGCGATCAAGAAGGAAAAACAAGTCATTTTTTTCACTCTACCAGCAAGTAATGGAAAGCCTAAGTACTTACCAATATTCTAGGAAGCTTGAAAACCAAGAACATTGGCAAACTTAGTAGCCTTTCTTCTAGGGATGTTTTTAGAAACCATAATTCTGGATTTTTGAACATTTATCTTAAGACCTAAAGCCTTACAAAACATATCCAAAACCTTCTGGACCATCTTCACCTTAGAAGTCTTGGCTGGGGTAAAAAACAGACAATCATCTACAAAAAATAAGTGAGAAATAATTAGAGCTCTTGCAAAAATTTTCACAGGGTGCCAAGTGGAAGATTGCACATGCTGCTGAATCAAAATAACTAATTTCTCCATACAGATAACAAACAGATAAGGAGACATTGGGTCCTCTCAAACCTTTGCTAGGAGCAAAACTCTCTAACACCTCACTGTTCCATCTCAAAGAAAGGGAAGTTGAAGTAATACAATTCATAATCAAATTAATAGTAGATGAAGGGTATCCAAATTCAGCCAAAGTAAGTCTCATAAAATCCCAATCAACCTGATGATAAGCCTTCTCAAAATCAATTTTGTATATGATGAATCCAAACTTACCCTTCTTTTTATGCATGCTATGAACAATCTCTTGGCCTATCAAAGCATTATCCCAAGTCCCTCTTCCTAGAATAAAGCTGCTTTAGAGAGGCCCAATCAAAGAAATCAAATGAGGTATAATTATGAGAACAAGAACCTTTGGAAATAGCTTTGAGCAAGACATTGCATAGATCGATTGGCCTAAAATCTCCAAGACTCACCAGATTATCAATCTTGGGAATAAGAAAAATAAAAAGTTTCCACCAAGGCTAAATTGATATTACCTGAGTTGAAACTTTGAGATATCATCTCCCAAACCTCAGAATCCACAACATTCCAATAAGTTTGAAAGAAGAAAGGTTGAAATCCGTCAGTTCCGAGTGACTTGAAAGCACTGTTTTGAAAATTGGACCGGACTAGATCGGCCGGTTCAACCGAGAATTGATCACGTGTCTGGTCCCATGCTTCCTGAAAACCAGTACATCATAAAATCAGCTAAAAATCATGGAACCGGTCAAAAATTGATAAATCCAATGGGTTAACTATTTTGCTTAAAACTATTTTTTTTAACTTTCAAAATGACGTTGTTTTGGTTTTAAAAAATAGAAAAAAAAATATTATAACTTATGACACTTTTAAGTGAAGTTTACTTTTATTATTATCAATTTATGCACATTATGTTATTTTTTTTGTTCAATATTACTAGGATATTTTATTAAAATATTAAAAAAAATATTAAAACTTATTCAACTTGAACCATTGATCATTGAACCAATTTCTTCACCGATTCAATGACCGATCCAGTTATTAGAACATTGATTGAAAAGACTCTTAAAAAATAGCATTTTTAACTTCATTGAATGAGATTGGATTCAAGAGGAACTAAAAAAAGAGGTTACCCAATTGCTTGAATATTATCAAGAATCAGGCTAGACCGGTTACACACCATGCAAATAACCAAAAGGGGTATTTTTTAAAAAAATTACCAAATGAGATAAAATTTAAATTAATATTCTGAAAGGGATAAGTGGTAGAGTAACCTACAACTTTTGAATTGAAAGTCGTAAACCTGTTTTATAACTTTTTTTATTTTTATTTTTTCCATTGAAGTTGTAAAAAATTTACTACAATTTTTTATTTTTTTAAACATGACTTTAAAATCGTAAGAGTTTTTTTTTTCACATGACTTTAAAGTCGTAATGAATTCTTTTTTTTTTATTGAAGTTATAAATTATTTTAAGACTTCAATTTTTTTTAATATAAGGTATTTTTTTTAAATCATAAATAATTTTTTATTTAATTATTTAATGAATTAATGCATGTTTTCTTTATTTAGTTTTATTTAATATTTTCTATATTTTTTATTTAATATATTTTTATATATTTGACTAATGTTAAGGATTATTATTTATTTTATAAATTAAAAAATATAATGAAAAATATGAAAATTTACTTTGTTTAACAAAAATATTAAAATGTTTTGACACTAGTACTAACAGGTAATATTAACTTATAATTTATCAAATAATATTAATTTTTGAAAATGTATTTAATATTTATAATTATCATTAAGTAAATTAATAATATTAATTAATTTTATAAATTATTTTAATATTAACAGCAAAAAATAATTTAGTAATAAAAGTAGTTGTTAAAATAAATAAAAATAATACATTAATATAAAATGAACAGTACAAATTAAATAGAAGCTTAAAATTAAAAAGTCAAAATAATATTAGCCATCTAATTGCTTATATGAATAATTACTAAGATTATATTATTCAGTTTTACATAATGAGTATTTCTTATTCCTATTTAATATTTTTGTTAAATAAATATGTAGTATATTTTAATATTTTTATTTAAATTTAAGTCTTTTACATTATTTTTTAATTTATAAAACAAATAATAATCCTTAATATTAAAAAAATATAGAAAGTATTAAATATCAAAAATATATTAAATAAAATAATAAAAAAAATTAACAAAAATAATATAATAATATAAAATATATGAAATAAAACTAAAAAAAGAGAACATATATTAATTCATTAAATAATTAAAATAAAAAATTATTTACATTAAAAAAAATATCTTACATGCAAAAAAAAATGAAGTCAGTAAAATAATTTATGACTTTAATGAAAGAAAAGAAAAAATAAATCATTACCACTTTAAAGTCGTTGAAAAAAATCTTATAAATTTAAAGTCGTGTTTAAATAAAATAAAATTGAAGTTATAAAATTTTTTACGACTTCAATAAAAAAATAAAAAAATAATTAAATAATTTATGACTTTCAATTCATAAATTGTAGGTTATCTTATGACATACCCCTTTCTGGATATTAATTTAAATTTATCCCTATATGATAAATTTGAAAAAAAAAAAAACCCTCTTTTGATCGTTTGCCTATGACACACCTAATTACACTAATTTTTTTTTACATACTAAAAATAAATAAAAGATCGGTGTTTTTTATTTTTAATATTTTTATGTATAATGTTATTTTTTTAATTAATTATATGCATTTCAAATTTCAATTTCAAATTTAATCTTAATTTTTTTAATTTTTAAAATAAGATGTTTTGTAAATGCTTATGTATCCAAACGTTTTAAAATTATGTAAACAGTTTTTGGTATGCATATCCAAATGTAAATAACTTATTAATTATAAGCATGTGTAACATAAGCTCTAATGTAATAACAACTTGTCAAATAAAATATTATTTAAGTACAAAACTAACCATAGTATATTAGTATATTACATTGAAAAATTAAAATAATATTTATTAGGAATATTAATAAAAAAATAACTAATACTGCATTAAATGCAACATTTATCTTAGAATAATTTTTTTCTCAAATACAACAATTAATTTGAAATTGAGGGATGTGATGGTGCAATGTTGAGGTTAGGAATAGGCATGGCAATGGGGGTGGTTGGGGGCTTTTTTGTTTATACTGCCCCCCGCCCCCTTCCTCGAAAATTGACAAGGGTCAGAAATTTGCCCCCATCCCCTGTTTCGACGGCGGTTGGTTTTCTCTGCCCTGCCCCACCCCTGAACTGAATGTAGAAAAGTGAGATCAACGGAGAAAGGTGCGACGTAGATGACGGTGTACTTGTAAAGCATGTTGACGATCTCGGACTTGGAATTCTAGTTAAGGAACTCAGACTCGGCATAGTCATCGGCGGCGGCGAAGGCGGGAGGCTTGAAGTTGGTGACGGCGTTGCGGACTCGCGGCAGCAGAAGCGCTGCGCGGCGATGTCGTAGGCTTTGGCGGCTTCGTCTTCCTCATTGAAAGTGCCGAGCCATACGCGCTAGTGCTTCTCATAAATTTGAGATCCCTAGCGACTGTTCGGTTGCGGCACCACACCTTTGTATTTCGACGAGGGGAGTTTCCAGGATTCGGCCTTGTCGAAAATGCAACAACTGTCAGGGTGTACGACTATGAGGGCGCTTGCAGATAAGGGTAAGTTTGGTTTGGTTATTGTTGAGTATTGTAAGTGTTATAGCATCAAGTAGTATATGAAAAGTATGAAGAAAGAGAGGTGGACGGAAAATGAGAGACAAAGAGGAAAAGAAGGGTGAGGCAGGGGCAGGGGCAGGGCGGATACTAGCATTACCAAAACTACCCCTACCCTCGAATTTTTCATGTGGGAAAAACCAAAACTAAAATCAAATCCGTTCAACTCAATTTTTTCCCATCAAAATTGAGACGAATGCGGGTGAGTGCAGGTGAAGTTACTATGCCGATTTAGGAATAAATTCCCGACAAAATCAAAATCGAATGTGTTCATTATCTAAAAAGTGAGGAAAGGAGTAAAGTTATCCTGCTCAATAGGGTAGAGGTTCTTTTATAATTTCCTGCAAGGTAGTGTTTTATTTACATGGTAAGAAATGTCTTTGTTTGTGATAATGTCCCAAATTTATGACCTTTCTTGTGTTATTATTATAATTATATTATTATTTGAAATAATATCAAAATTGCATATTTCCTATGAAAAATAAAACACATTGAGTAGATTTTACAAATTAGTTTTCGTACATAATAGATGAAACAGTGATTTTCATAAAAATCTCATGAAATTTTTATAATTAAATACTTTTTTAAAAAGAAATAACAATATTTCATCTCTTCTTTTCATGTCTTTTAACTTTCGTTTTAAACACACTCTATGAAATAATATAAAAATATGATACACATTCAATAATATATATATATATATATATATATATATATAAAAATTAAAAAACATGAAAAGAAGAGATGAAATATTGT
>CM023954.1:14301360-14439204 GCA_013407115.1 Glycine latifolia
AAAAAAGGTCGACACGTATCAAGCAAAACTCAACATTGGGTGAATTGCATAAGAAGATACGACAAAAATTAGGTCTGAAAGGCAACCAATGTATCACTTTGCTAATAGCAAGATTATGACAACATGAACAATACATGGGGTTTCAAGTACTGGATGATGAAGACATAGGAATGATAATGGAAGAATTTTTCAACCAATCAAGGAAAGATTTTTTAGAGTTGTACGTTGATTTTACCAGAGCAGGGGATGTTGTTTTACCCATGAGGTCAGTTGCTTTAAATTCTGCACATAATAGATCATCATATGTTGCTCCAGTTGTAAATGTGTCTGAGGAAGATGAACATGACCCAACTTGGGTTATGGATGACGATGATGAAAATATTGCAATGGAAGATCGTCTTCTTGAGGAGGATGCTAGTTGCGTCAGATAATGATGAGGATTATGGTGTGCATGCAACTGAATTTCAAGAAAATACTGATGTAGGTCATCTCAAATCCCTCATCATCCGGACATTGAATCTACTCAACCAGAACAACGTATTGAAGGTATGTTAGATGAATGAAATGAATGAAAATGTAATCATATATGTATATTTGTATGTTATAATATTTTATTTGCTTGATATGTTTATTAAATTGATTTTGTATGTGCAGGTGGTGAGCTCATTCCTTATTGGGACGGAATTCCACATTACACATATATTGATTGGAATCATCCAAGTGAAGAAGAATATTTTACCGATTCTGCTTCAGGTTTGGGTTCAGTGCAGGGTCCATGGCAAATAGGGGATGAGTTGTTTGTTAAATAGGAATTTGACTCCAAAAAGGACGCGCAATTAGAAATTAAGCAGAACCTCATGAAGGAGCATCAAGAAGCATTTGTGATTGAGAGCAAGCCTAACAAGTTTAGCATGAGGTGTATTGCTCATAACGAGGGTTGCCCCTGGAGGGTTAGGGTAATTAAACCAACGTACGGTGAGAAGTGGCTTGTTTCAAAATGGGGTGGAAAACACAATTGCCTGAATGACCATATTACACAAGGTCACAGACAGCTTGATGCTGATGTTATTGCTTCACTTGTAGCATGTATGTTTTTATTTAATTTCTTCTATATGTCTTTAATAATGGTTCTTTAAGGTATGTTCTTAATGTGAATGTTACAATATCATTGTTAGGAATTATTAAAGAGGAACCGTCTGTGTCAATTGCATTGGTTCAGGAGAGGATCAGCCATTCGTATGGATTTAAAGTTTCATATCGAAAGGCATGGTATGCAAAGCAGAAAGCAAAGGCAATGATTTATGGGGATTGGGAAGAATCTTATGCATTTTTGCCCAGGTGGTCTGAATCGATAGTGGCTGTTCTTCCAGAACAAAACATGGAATAACGAAGCAGTGCATGAAAAAGCAAAAGGAAGTGATGCACGAAAAATAAAGTCCATTACACAAAAATGTTTTAATAAATGTCAAACAATCAAATAAAGTCCATTACAAACGACAAATAATATACACACAATATAAATTAAATCTATGACTCTGGTGGCCACTAGTAATGACGCGCCTGACGATCAGGTAACCTCCATCTACCACGGGCCCGAGAAGGGCCTGCCTGAGAAGGCCTGCCTACGAAGGCTCTACATCTGCAGTTAGGTATGGAGTTGCTTGCTCTGGCGATGATAGTCGGGGATAATCAGGAGGTGGGGTGCCATGTGGTTCATGTGATGGCCAATCCCCAACCCGCTTGGAGAATAATCAACCTAAGCGAGCAGGCAATCAATATCGGCAACACTGCAATCCGCATCAGGTACGTCACTACTGCTCCCAAAAATTGCAACCCCTGAAGCCATGGCCAAAGCAGTAGCATAATATACAGACTGTGTCTGGAAGTTTGCGGTGGAGGAATATGACTCTGCGAATTGAATCCCTCATACCCCATGTCCCCCTGTTGAGTAGCCTCATAATATATAGGTTGGCTGCCGTATGTAGAACTTATCAGTGGAGGCCAAAACCAACCATCAATGAGAGGCCTCGGACCTCCTATGGGCTCAGGAACATAGTGCATGGCTTTCTATCAACGTTCTAGCCCATGTCTCTCCTGTCTACGACAGGGAACGTACACATGTACCTGTGGGTCGTGCTGAAGCTGGGATGGGGGTGCATGTAGGCCTACCTCCCCTAGGCAACAACTCTCTCTGAAGATACAAATAATGCGACCAATCTCTTCATGCATCCAGTCCATGGTGTATCCCGGCCATTGCTCAGTGCCAGCCGCAAAGTACAGCATCTCCAATCCATCAATCTACAAATTATAAAGCAATTACATTAGTCCAGACATTAAATCCATGATAATGAATATAAGTATGAAAATTATACCAGTCTTGGCAACCCTCTTCGACACATAGCGCTTCCCATTCTCCCTGAACCAAACCATGTACTCATGGTTTGGTGATAGCAACCCATGCAATAGTGGGGGCAGGTCAATGTGCTGGTCCCTAACCCTCCCATTGCCGTATAAAGGGTCTCAGCTTACAGCCCCAATTATCTTGTGTTTGCCTCACAAGGACAGGTCACGCACACCCTGCAGCTTCCTAGGCCTTCGTGGGATTGGCTGATCCCTCCCAAATTGTCGCATACATTTGTCTGGATTAGAATACTCAACTGTGTGGAAGCATATAATTGGAGTACTAGCCATCCATAACAATCGCTACTGCTCAGATGCACCAAGGAAGTGGTAGCCTGCATATGGTTGCCAAACCACCTGCACAAAAGAATTAAAACACAATTATGAAAGAACAGCAACCAAAAATGCAAATTATCAAAGTACATCGACCAAAAGTCTTATAAATAACAATAGGTACCTCCTCCCGACAAAGGGAATCTAATATTAGCCAATACCAAAGAAGCTCGTGTGCTCGGACCGCCCTAAAGCATTAAACCTAACTTCAAAATAACTGACATTAGAATACTTATAAGACTCATGAATATATAGTTAATAACAAAAAATAATAACACATACTTGTGTCCGTAATGCCACTCCGGCTTAGTAAGCTGAGGAATAGCTGGAGCAATGGGTGGGAATCTGAGCAACGCCCATATTTGGAGAAGCACGTGACACCTACCAATGTCACTTCTCTGTGGATCTGTACACTCGCACGTTTGTCTAAACAAATGTGCAAGGACCGCAGAGCCCCAGCTATAGCTACCTATGTCTCCAAAGTCCCCTGCAAGCAACGGGATGTAGCGACAGGCGACAGTGCTCCCCCCGGATCTGTCGCATAGTAGCCATGCTCCAATGCGCGCCTTCGTAAACTGCATGACTTCTAGGGGATCCGCAGCTACCTGACCCCAATGCGCATAATGTCTATCAAAATAAGACAGGCGCATAAATCTACCTTTCAGCTCACCCTCTGCCTGAGGAACATGACCAAATACTTCCTCAATGACGGTGACCCAGTCATCAGAGGTGGATCCGCAAACAACATTGTCGTTGTTGGCCAATCCTAAGATACCAGCCACGTCTTCCAACGTGATGGTCATCTCTCCCTGCGTCATGTGAAATGTATGTGTCTCTGATCTCCACCTCTCAATCAAAGCACTAATAAGCATAGAATCGATCTAAATTTTTTAACAATAATTAATTCATATGTACAGTTATAAACAAAAACATTTTGTAGTTTAAATTATAACAATATTTAATTTATTCAATTCAGAATTGCATACCTGAATATGTCGCATGCGTGCGACATATAGGAATTTGGCCTGTCCTAACATCTCCGTAACGATGTCAGGTATATTGTCACAGTCTGTCCCCCCGGTGACTTTACCACGTCGAGTCTTCAACACTCGACATGTGTCCTCGTTCCACACAGTCTGTGAAACGTGTGTGCGCTGGATACGCCTCCGCAAAACACCTCACTTATATGGGGTAGGGATAACATGGGTCGTCGAATCCCTCACCCTCATGATCGGATCCAGACCGTGAAGAAGCAGAAGATGATGAATCAGCCATCTATGACTAACTTAATATAAATAAATAAATATTTATAATTAATAATTTAATACCTTCAAATTAAATTACATTACAAATAATTATCCTAAATAAATCAAAATTATAATTAATAATTTAATACCCTTATTTAATACTTCCTATTAATCAATATATAAACTAAACTAAACTATCACTTTAATAAAATAGTTCTAATAAACTGAACTAAATAACTTTAGTAAAATAATTCTAAATTAAAAACTAAATTAAACTAAACCCTAAACCCTAAACTAAACTATCACTTTAATAAAATAGATCTAACTAAACTGAACTAAATAACTTTAGTAAAATAATTCTAAATTAAAAACTAAACTAAACTAAACCCTAAACCCTAATTCGTAATCCCTAAACCCTAAAGTAAACTATCATCTAAAATAATTATATCTAACATTCTCTAACAATTTTCTTCGAAGCTAACATCTACGTCGATAAAAATTACCTACATCGTTAACAATTTCATATGCCCTTACAATTTCCTAATTCAATAATATAACATATTAAATAATATGCAAAATTATTAATTTCACTTACTTGTTAGCAGAGTTTAGCTGCAAAGATAACTCACTCACAAATTCTAGGGAAAAACTTCATAAACTTTTAGAGAGGAGGTGAAATGGTAAATATGTAAAAAAAGTAAAAAAAAAATTGGCTTATATAGGGGCCAAACATGCCCAAATTGGATGTGACTGGTCACGTCCAATTTGGGCATGTTTGGCAGTCCTATATTGGTAAATAATTTTCAAATAACACCAAATTACTAATTATTTATTTAAAATGTATTATTTTGGTTTTTTTCCCAATCAAATACATACACTACCTTTCCCACAACTCGCTCATCCTTTGGCATCAAATTAAAGTCGTTCTTTTAGCTAAATAGAAAATAGTGAGAGAGAAACGAAAGGAGGTACGGTTTTTTAAAAAACTTGTTTAAATCTAATAGAAAAATTTATATGAAGTTTAGTTTGAATAATAGATTTTATACATCTAAGATGCACATGTTTGATTAAATTATAAATTTTTAAATTTGTATTCAGTCTTATTTGTATTTACTATTATTTAAAAAATATAAGTAAATAAATAAATTTATCATCTTTTGAAAAAATTTAGTATCATATTGAATATAATTACATTAAAATTTAGTAAAAAGATTAATTGTATTTTTAATTGAGCATATATAATCTTAAAAAATATTAAGCCTATTAAACTTTATTATGATTTGTTAAAGCAATAATAGTGATGTAGTATATATAATAGTCATGTAATGCGATTATGAAATGTATAAATCCAAAAGAAAAATTGTAAATATAAATTTATTATTATTTAAATTAAAATTCATTAAAATTGTGTGTTATAAATATGTATAAAGTAAAACTGTTATCAATTTGTATTTATTATAAACAATTCATTGTAAATGAATCTTTTAAGTATTATTTGTATTTTTTTTAAAATTAAACATATTGATTATCAATTTTTTCATGAGGTAATCAATATAAAATAAAATATATCAAATATTATAGTTGAATAAAGTAACTTATCAAATATTTTATTATAAACTATATATTTTGTATTTATTAACATTTAATTAAGAAAATAAAAGGGAAAGTTATAAAATAACTAACTTAACTTTAAAATCATTAAAGATATGAATATAGTTTTATAGCATATAATCATAATAATAGTATGAGTAAAATTCACACTTATATAATTTATCACTCACATAATCAAGTTGAAGTAAGGAAAAAAAAGAATGATCAAACATTTATTTTTCATTTTCAAGTCTATTTTTCTTATATGAAAATAGGGGTGTTCATGGGTATGGGTTATCCGTGAATCCGAACTGATCCGAACAGTTTGGGTTGGATCATTTATGTATTTGGGTCAAAACCAAACCGAACCGATCAAAATTATTCATGTACAGGTTGGGTCACAGGTTTAGATTTATAGATCTGTTGACCCGATCCGTGAACCCGTAATAATAATATAAATTTATTATTATTATTATATATATATATATATATATATTAAAAATTAAAAAAATAATTTGACAATAAAAAAAGATGTGGTATTGTAAATGTGTAGGCCGAATGAAGGCTAGCCCATAATCATCTCATCTTATCTTATCTTTGGGGTTTAGGTTTATTTTTCTTCGTTGTGCTTCTGTTACCCTCTCATCCTTCTCTGCACTTCTGTTACCCTCTCATCTCATCTCATTTTCTGCGCTTTTGCAGCACAACACCAACTCCTTCTCTAAGCACGTAACAAACACAAGAATGGAAGCTACTAACGAACAACTACAGAAAGAATTGGAGGAGAAAATCGATCAGATCAAAACTTATGATAATAAGCATCAACTTGAAAAACAAGTAATTTATTGTCTAATTATATATCATTTACATTGAAGAGTCCCCATTCGCTTAGATGTTCATAGATTTGAGTTTGGCCCTTGAGTTTGAAACAAACACAAATACAAATTAAAAAAGGGTGTGGACACTGTTTCTGATATATTTAATGTTCATTTAAGTAGTAAAGGACGAAGCCATTGACCCAAAAAAAAGTAAATAATACTTCCTTTGTGTTAAAATAAGTATTGAATTTAAAAAAAATTATCTCAAATAATTATCATATTTAACTTTTTATTTGATGTATTAAGTAACTCTTGTTAAGTTTCGTGATCCTAAAGTTTCAATTTTTTAGTAAATAGCTATAGCTTCTAGAATTTTTTTCAATGTGATTGAAGGAAATAAGTTTTAGATTTATCCTTTTTCATTATCTTAGACACAATGAAGCACTGTAGGTACTTACAATCTTTTAAAATTAAAACTGTCTCTTTTCTCCCCATAGTTTAGCATATGGCCCAATTAAATTGTTTCTTTTGCAAAAAAATTAATAGAAACAACATTTTATTTGTTCCTAAATTTGGACAGAATTATGAATAATTTTATGCAATAGCACAACAAATTTTTGATAGATAAATAGTATACTTGAATTTTGGTTTTTTAAAATAAATAATATTAAGCCTAGTTCTTCACCTCTAACAAAATTTCTTGTTGTATTACTCTTAAATTAAATAGATGTAAGCTATTTGGTGTCAACAGAAATCATTATCCCTTTATATCCTTTCGTACGTGATATTTAATGTTTGACTATTCTTTAAATCTGCAGGTTATATTCCAGGTTTTAGTAGTGCTTTAAAGGGGAAAAAAGTAACAACTTTTTAATGTATTACTTTTAGGTATATTGTTATTTGTTTCACCTTTTTTTCATATGTTTACCATGTTTATAATATTAATGTATCATATTTTGTTTATTTGTTTGTTTCAACAGATTTGGTTGCAACAAATTTGGTTATAGCAAAGCTTAGTTTGTAAGAAATAGTTGTAATTCAGACTATTATAGTAAATTTTATTCAATAATCTTTTGTTTAAATTTATACTATAAGTTTATTTTAGAATATTATTTTGATGGTATTAAATAAATCAATTTTACTACTTTCATACATTTGATAATATTGTGTTAATTGTATTGGATATTTGAAAGAATCATGATATAAAATAGTAGTTGTAAGAAAAAAATTTAAATGGGTAACCCGTTGAACCGAACCGAACTGAATGATTCATGAACGGGTTGGGTTGGATTGGGTTTCAATTTTTTTTTCTTCTGAAAATCGAACTGAACCGAACCGACCAAATTTGATTGGATTGAGTTCTAAATTTAGTCAAAACCGATCCAACCCGACCCGCAAACACCCTATATGAAAAGTATAAATTTAAAAAGAACCTAAAAATAATAAATATGAATATATAATACTATATAAATATTAAAAAATTATATTTTATTTAATTTATTGTTGATATAATGTTAATATGTAGTAATTTTTAAATGAATTTATTATCAAAATTAAAATTTATTTTAAATTTGTTTAAGTAGTGTAATTTTTATTAAATAGATATAGTTGTCAATTATTTTAAAATAATATTTTTAATTATTTTAAAAATATTAATTTAAATTATGCATGTCATTTTATTTAAGATTTGAATTGATTAATTGCATCGTATCATAAATTGAACACTCCCATGTAGTATAAAATTGTATAATATTATTATTGTTGTTGATGATGTTTAGAGAAATGAGAGAAGTAGGGCAATAACAATGAATATGTGAGAATGAATACTATTTTGAAATAGTTACATTATATCTTATTTTAATAATTTTTCTATTTCTATTCAATAAAAATAGTAAATCAAAAGACATTCAATTATATATATCTATATATATATATATAGATATATATATATATATATATATATATAAGATTAAGTTTTAAAATTTAATAATCGTCCATTAATTTTGGATCACATTGAATTATATAAACTATAAAGCTAAAGTTTCAATATGATCACTCAAAAATGTCGAAATGAAGGTTATCAGGGCAGATCCTAAGATTTTATGTGCCCATTATAAATTACAAAATAAAGTTCTTTTATATTTAAGTATTTAAAAATAGACTTGTAATATCATTAAAAAAATATATTTTATTTCACTAAATAAATAACATAATTTTAGTAAATCTGGAAAAAAATATATCATTTTTTTTTAATTTAAGTTACTCTTATGTTATTGTATATTATTCAATTTATACCTCTAAAAAAATTTTACATGCACATAAATATTTATATATAAAGTAGGCATGACAGGAGGGACAAATCGGGAGGCAAGTTTGATTCTCCTTATCATAGTCCACTTAAAAGATAAGAATGGTTTAAAAGAGATGATATATATTTTTTAAACTATTGATTATATTTGAGTAGATTCACATGAATATATATTTTAAAATATTAATTATATTTATAATTTAATTTATTCTTTATATTTAATCCCATAAAAAATACTCTAGCTCCATCATTATCATCTATCATTGACAAAATATAATTTCATATTAAAACTTATGTATAATTTTTTTTTTATGAAAATATTAATTTTAGTTTTATTTCCTTTATAATTTTAATATTTTTTTGGTGTTTCTTCAATATGTTGATATATCACATAGTTAAAAATTCAATCAATATGAACCAATGATTGTAAAAAGGTTAGGAAAATTAATTAAAAGAGTGACACTTTTTAATAACATATTACATTTTAAATTAAATAAAAAGGAGACATAAAATAAATAACAACTTCAATTTATTTATAAAAATAATATAGAAAAAAATAAATTTTGGACCCATTTTAGTTGTGGATCCAATGACTTCGTACCTCCAAACGTCCCTCAAGGTTGGCCTTGAAGGTTATATAATTGAATTAGATCAATGTTAAAATTTTGATCCAACGACTCTTAAAGATTCAAGTGAAGTTTACTTATATAACTAGATTTTAAGCTACACACATATATATAAATATATTCATATTAATAAATTAATTTTCAAGATATTAAATATAGTTACATTAAAATTAAGGAATATAATTAATTATATTTTTAATTGAGAAGATATTGTTTTAAAAATAGAATTGTTCAAATTTATTTTGATTGTTCTTTCTCCAAGGAATAATAATGAGGTAATACTTATATGAAATGTATAAATTTTAAAAATAAAAATATATACTGATAATTATTTAAATTTGAATATCCATTTATGTTATTGTAAATGCTATGTTTACATGCACTTAAAATTTTTGTGTTTATAATTAATATTTTTAAATACTTTTATTGTAAAAATTAAAACTTTATTTTAATTTGATATTTTAATCATTTTGAAGATATTAGTTTCAATTATGTGATATTAATTTTTACTATTACTACTAGTGTTACTTGTTCTTTGATTTTAATTTCATCACTTGTTACTTTTTAGGGTTATTTAACTATAAGAATTTGTATATATTTGGGATTTTATATGTTTTAATTTATTTATTATGAGAATTAATTATCTATATAAGAATTATTATTTATCAATTAGACTTTGTATGTAGTTCTAATGTTTTTTGCATTTTTAATTTTACTTTTTACATGTTACTTTTTTCTCACTTTTAATGAATTTGGAAATGCATTGTTATTTAATTATTATAACTATTCTATTATTGAATACTTTACACATATTATAATAATTTTTTTAATAATAATAATAATAGTAAATATCTTTCATAATGATCAAATTATAAGACATTAGGATTTTTTCATATAAATTTAGATATTCAAGAATAACAAATATTCATTACATATCATAAATATAAAGAGTTACATTTATTTTATTATTATCTTATTTATATATTACTTATATATTAAATTTAATTAGTATTATAAATTATGTACTATTTAACATAATTTTTCCTTTAAAATACCAATGAGGTTTGTTACTACTACTATTACGCTATTACTCTAATTATCATCTATAACAAGGACTCTTCATGTCATGTTAAGAAAATATTATAAATTGAAGATATAAAGTAAAATTCAAATTAATTATTGATTGTTTTTTTTGCTAAAAATGAAAAGGGATAAAAATGTACACGTTATTTATTTCTAATATAGCAGAAAAGAAAAAAATAAAAACATATATGAAATAGTTGAAAGATAATGGCCAAAACATAAATAAGAATAATAGTAAAATAAGAAATGATAAGAAATGAAAAGAAAAAAATGCATAAAGTTACATACGTGGAGAGAAATAACAATATTAATAACATTATTAAAAAATAAAAAATAGTTATTATGTAGTGTTTGGTTCTCAATCCTCATTTCATATGTTTCACCAAATTCATTTGATGATGAACTTTTATCTCATACACAATGTTGCAAGAAAATTAAGTAAGACTTGTTTGAATAACATTCTCATCATCTCAAACTACATTAACAAAATGATAGATAAATATTAATTAAGAAATACTACGCTCAAATAGAAACACAACCAATGGAAGAATACACATGCTAATTAATCCTTAAAAAAGAATATTAATGAAGTAAAGTTTTAATCTCTTTGCATGAGAAAGTATGCAAAAAGAGAAATGCGTATTTGTTTACAAATAAAATAATATTAAGATAACATTGCCAATAGCAAAATAAAATAAGTCTTATATGAAAAACAATTGGGGCAATTAATCAAAAAAATTAAAATAATATCAAGATAACTTTAGCATAAGTTTTGATATCTTTTTTATTATTATTTTAACTTAATTATCTTGACGTTTGTTTGTTTACGTTTATATATAGATATACTCAAGAATATTATTATGAAGAGATTGCCATATAGATACTAATATCCAATAATTGATTAACAAAATGAAGCAAAAAGAAGAAGCTATAAAGAGTGAGTAATTAAAATTTTGTATATTTGAAACACTGACATGAACAAATTTCATTTGATTCTACTTTAATTTTGCATGTTGCATGTCTATTACAAATTTTTTATGCATATGTTTTTAAAATTTCTTAGTATGGTCATCCTTCATTTCTTATCTAGTAAAAGGATAAAGAATGAAAAATTACACATGTTTATTGATCCCTAAACTTCACGAAAGAATATAAAGTATATGAGAGACAATAATGGTTTCAATTATGATAATAATGAGGTCAGATCATGTTTTCAATATAATTTAAAATGTTATAGAAAAAGTTACAAAATTTAAAACAATTTTGTACGTTATTGATTGATTTAAACATTGAATGAGTTATTCTTTTCCTATAAAATCGAGAACATATTGATTGATGAAATGATTTAATAATACTCTCAACACTTAATTTGGTGCTAATAACGAATGATTATGTAATGATATTTGATTCATTGGAAAGAAAAAAGAAACACCAAAGCTTTAATATACCACTATTTTTTACTTTTAGATTAATTAAGTTTTTGGTCCTTGAATTTTTTTAAATTTAATTTATAGTTCTTAAACAAAAGGTTGATTATGTAAGATCTTTCAACTTTTTCAAAATTCGATTTTTAGTCCCTAAATAAAAGTTTGAACCTATAATTATCTATTTAATGAGATTTCATGAACTAAAAACCTTAATGAAAAAAGTTTAGAAAAATCTCCTTAAATAAATAATTATAAGTTCAAACTTTTGTTTAGAGATTAAAAATTTGAAATTTCTAGAAGTGAACTTTACACACACTAGATTTTAAATTCATGTGATGCACATACTCGTTAAAACTAAATATATATTTATATTATATTTAGTATTTTATATGTACATAAACAATATTTAGTTCTCAATATTTTATAGCCTTTTAAATATAAATTATATAATTACATTAAAATTGAAGAAGTTTACATTAATTATATTTTTAATTGAGGAAAATGTTGCATACACAAATTAATTAATGTTCTTGAGGCATATAATTATTAATTAATTTTATTTATTACAGAAAAATATTAAATATGTACAAAAAATGAATATACACAAATTAGTTATAATATTTTCTTTTACTGTACTCGTTAGTCAAAAAAATTTAGTACTAGTGTAGACATATACCTTGAAAAAGTGTATATTATTTTTAGATGTAAGAGGATTAATTGAGTATGTTTGTTTAAACCACAGAAAAAAATAAATATATTGATAAATTTGAAATTTATTATAAAAAAAATATATTTCAATCGTGTTAGTATAAATATACTAAAAAAAGCATTTGAATATATTGATATAGTTAAAATATTTTAAAAAAATAGCATATCAAGAAATATAAGTTTGACATATATAGTTGAATTTTGGTGCTAGCTTCAACTTTTTTTCTTTTCTTTTTGGTTCCTCAGTAAAAGATGATTTACTCAACTTCGTATCCCATAACATTTGTTGTTCAATTTGATTTAAATACTTCACGTGAAAGCTAACAATATACTTATAAATCATATTATGAATAAACATGTAGACAACATAAGATAATACAAAGATAACAAAAGTGAAAGTGAAGAAAATAAAAACTAATCACATGCTCCTATTTGTCAAGCATATTCATTACTGAATATATATTATATAAAAGAGTAGACACAGAATTTCATTACATATTTTTCTACATTAAACGAATAATATAGCTTTAATAAATCTTAAAATTATATATCACATTTTTTTATTCAATTTACTCTTATGTTATCATTTAATTTATCATTTAATTTTTTTCTAAAACAATTACATAACATAAATATCCAAGGTAGACATGACAATTGGAGGATTCGGTAATAGGTTTGGCTCTCTCTTTCTTCGTCCTTCCTGAAGATAGGATAAGTTCAAATTTAAAAAGATAAATTTGTATCTTTTAAATTCATCTCCATCATGGTTTAACAAATTTGGGTAAAGCTAAGATACATTCATTACATTCTTTATAACTTTAATTTGCTTATATATTTATAATTTAATTTAATTTCATATTTTTTCTCTAGGAGAAAATGTTTTAGTTCGATTGTTATTATTAATCATCAACAAAATATTATTTCATATTAAATAATTCATATTTTTGTTCTTTATTAATATACTAATATTTAGTTTTTCTCATTTATAATTTGAATTTTTGTTTGTGTTTCTTATTTTGTTAAAACAAATGTTTCAAGTTCATTATCATAGATCAATTACATGTTGATATGACACAATAAGCTAAAAATTCATTTAGTATGAACTTATGAAGGTAATACATAAAAAAGAAACTATCAACAAACATAATAATACTTTTTAATAACATGTTACAGCTTAATTCGAACAAAAAAGACATAAAATAAAACAATAAATTTAATTTAGTTATAAAAATAACCTAAATAGTATAAAAAAAATTATTGCATGACTATATATATCAAATTGGTCCCTTTTGAAAACACAATGAATACACTACAATTAACCAAGAGGGGGGGTGAATTGGTTCAAAACTGATATTTAAAATTTTCTAAAACAAATTGCAGAATTAAAATTTTGGATTGTATCACTTGATCACCTTTTGAAAATCCAGAACGCTTTCTTCAATCAAGATCAATCCTTGATATGTATGCAATTACAGAAAATAGTTTCTTTGATAATAATATTTTGATTTCACAAAGACAAGCAATGGAATATACAAAATTTTAAACAAGAGACAAGACAATTTATATTGGTTCACCTCACAACCATGAAGGCTACAGTCAATTACTTTCAACCAACACTAGCTTAGAGTTTTTACTATATCAAAGAATCTTTACAAGCAGTTTACACAGATCACCTTTATCAACACTAGATAAAGAAACAGCAATCTAAATCCTATAGACTTCAAATGATCAAGAACTAGAGAACCCTACTCTCTTCTTCCCTCTAGAGAACCCTACTCTAGAAAAACAGCTTTAAAGAATCACCTTGATATACAACAACAACATTTAATACACTGAAAAATTCTAAAGAAAGATTCAAGAGACACAACCCGTGATCCTCCAAATGTATGAATGAATGAAATTACCAATCAATCAGTTTGAATGCAATTCAAAGCTCAAAAGTAAAACTCTTGAAATCTCTTCTTTTCTTTAAAACCTCATCTCAAAGACTCAACTCTCTTGATCTTATAAGAGGTTTTTCACTCTCAGAACAAATCAATATTTTGGTTCTTGAAAAATCTTTTTATCTTTTTAGTGATTCACACATATATTCAGAACAATTCATTCTAAGTCTATTTATAAAGACCAGTCACACAAAGCTTTAAAAAATATTGATTTAACTGACAATAATCGATTAAAACGACAAGGTAATTGATTATTTAATCGTATGTAATCGATTAAAATATCACATAATCGATTAATATGTTCTTGAGCTTCCCGGAAATATTTTCATGAACAATATAATCGATTAATCCATACTGTAATCGATTAAAACAATCTTACTGAATGTAAAACATGAAGAAATAATCAATTACATACTACTGGTAATCGATTAAACCAGTAAAGCTCAAAACATGAAAATGGCCTGTGTAATTGATTACTGAAAATGATAATTGATTATACCAGTAATGCATCATGACTAATGAGTTAAGATAATCGATTATTCCAGTGATGCATGATTTTTCATTTTGCACTATGTAATCGATTACAAGAAGCCAGTAATTGATTAAACTGTTCTTCAAGGCTTTTGCAAAACTAGTATGAATGTCTTTAATCGATTAAAATGTTTGTGTAATCGATTAAAGCAGTAAGTTTTCATTTTTCAAAGACTTAGCCATGAGAACTTAACTTCTTTTTGAAATCATTGGATTGCTTTGAGATTTTATCCAAAAACATGTATGCATGAGAATGAGAATGCAAATGCAAATGAAAGATCACAAGGCAATGCACTTGAACCACTTAGATAAATTACAAATTCCTTCAAATGATTGGGCATGTAAAAAACTAAAACATCATTCATTCCTCCTTGCTTCAATCTTCTTGCAGCTTCCCTTAAATTCAACACCTTTTAATTGCGGGCCATGTGCGGTTGCATTTCTGCATAGGGCCAAGATCGACGTTAATTATCTTTTTATTGTTGTTTAATTTTGACAAAAATTGATATTGACAATCTGGATAATATATAGATCAATGAGAATAAAAAATAGAGTAATAATTATCAAAGTTACATCAGTATATGTGAGGATAGATCAAATTATACCGATGTAACTTTGATGACTGTTACACCATTTTTTATTTTTATTGATCTAACCATTGAATTATATCTACATATTATCAAGATCGTTTGTGTCAAATTTTGTCAAAATTGAACAACCATAAAAATATAATTGAATTATCTAATTTTATAATATTCTGAAATGCTTATATTGTGTTGATTTTAATTTATATGAATAATGTAGCAAATGATTTTAGATTAATGATGAGTTTTAAGAAAATATTATTTATTTGGAAGTTATAGAATGGTGTAATAGTGGTCAAAGTTATACCACTATCTATCTATTTTAAGTATCTATCTATTTATATCTTTCTATATCTATCTATCTATTTATATCTATCTATCTATTTATCTACCTAGTAAAACATATTTTAAGAATCAATTATAATATTTAATATATTTTAGGAATCTCCAATATATTTAATCCTAAATGATTTGATTTAATTAAGTTATTACTGTGTAATGTAGTAAACTGTGATTGATTGTCTATGCATAATTTTTTACATTGACTATTCATATATTCTTTTTTTCTCTATAATAAAATATGCTAAAAGATAGAACCTTTTTGTATTTCTTTTATCCTAACAACTAGGTGTCCTTTAATCTTAACTTTAAAACGTGATACAAAATAGGCTATTTACTGATAATCCATTAACTTATATATGATAAATTGATTAATTTTTATGATAATTTTAATTATCTTATCCAGAGTAATCTATAATTAAAAGATAGCGTAAACATGACCATTAATGATTAATCTCAAAATAATAAATAAGATCACATGATCGGTGTGTATATATAATTTTCCAAAAGCAACTTGTTCCAGACTTCTATAAATAGTTGGAAAGAGAAAGAAGAAAAACAGCTTTTAGAACATCGCATTCGGTCAGTTTGTTGCACGGCTTAAACTATTTTGAAAGAAACGAATCCTGAAGCGTGTCACTCCCACTCTCACTCAATCCTTCACCCCCTTTTCTTCAATTCTAGGGTTTTATCACAAACTCAAATCCTCAATCATGGGCACCAAGGTCAGGAGACCCTCCCATGCTGGCTCTTGGTACACCGACAATCGTAAGTCCCTCAAATTAGAATTCACGATTCACCAATTTCGAGTTCAGTTTCGCTGATCAGGTTCAAAAGATCAGTTTTTTTATTCTTTCAATCGATTTTCCTCACGATTCTCCCAACTGGGTTGAATTTTGTTATAAAGAAATTGTTTGATTGTTCGGAATTTCTTCCTGAACAATGAAAGTTCTCAGCTTTATGTTCTTTTGGTTCACTCATAGGTTATCACTCTTCCACTTCTCAGTCAGAGAGGAAAGTCTCACTTTAAGTGATATTTTTTTTTTAATTTTAATATTTATTTTCAGCTAATCAGCTTTCAGAGGAGCTTGAAGGGTGGTTGCAATCGTGTGGTTTGACCAAATCTTCTGATGTGCGGGGAGTGATAGCACCGTAAGTGGAAGTGCCTTTTTTTTATTATTGATTTTGGTTTCTGAGTTTTGATGATGTTGGTTTTTAAGATGAAGTAACAATCCTAATGTGTTCATGTGGTGCAACCGGAATGTTATGATGTTTTAGACATGCAGGTTATTCCTATTCAGGAAGAGCTGCTGCTTATGCCTTTGGAAACATTGATCCATCAAATATGTGGGTTTGTTTCTTGTTTGCTTTTCTTACTACTCTCATATTCCCATGTGCCCTCTTGCTTCTTCTTCTTGTGTTTGTGGAAAAGTTATTAGCTTCTTCCTTGCTCTTTTTTCTTGTGCTGTTGTTATCCCTGCTAACTTGTGGGTTTTTTTTTCTTTGTATTTTATGGCGGTTTCAGTACACGTGTGTTCCTTCTTGGTCCTTCTCACCACTATTACACTCCAAAATGTGCTCTTTCGGCTGCAACTGTCTACAAGACACCCATAGGAGACCTGCCTATTGATTTGGAAGGTACGGGATTATGGAATCTTTTGTAAAGGTTTTAAATTGTGGTTACAACGTGGGCTGAAGCGGGCCAATTGTGGCCAGTGTGATTCACAATCATGGATTGGTTGATAGTGTGGTTTTTGTAGTCACTGCGACTGAGATGTTGCTGCTGCTGCATCACATGATATTGTCTGCAGTTTAAAGCCTCCTTTGTTAATTTAGTTCATTGCTCATTCTTGTTAATATTCTTACCAAGGATTAGAATGTTACATATTATTGTGAATGTAGGCTTTTCTTTGGAGAATATTAATGAGGGGGTTATCTATGAATGTGAAAATGGAAATAAATTAAGGATATTGATGTGTGAAGTCAAACTTCTGTGCTGTTAGTTCTCTTTGAGTTATGAAGATGGTAGATTATTTGATTTACTGAGAACTGATTCATTTTGACTTTGATATTGATTCTTTCTTTCCTCATTGCTCACATTTGGCACTTTCTTATTTTACCAGTAATTGAGGAGCTTAAAGCTACGGGGAAATTTGAGCTGATGGATATTCGTGTTGATGAAGCTGAACATAGCATGGAAATGCACCTGCCATATCTTGCCAAAGTATTTGAAGGGTAAGTTTGTTATATAGAGCTTCCTGTTTAGAAACTATGCAGCAGGGACTGAATTCAAATATTGATGCAGGCATCAGGTGAAAATTGTACCCATTTTAGTTGGTGCTGTTAGTGCTGAAAATGAAGCTATGTATGGGCAGATTCTTGCCAAATATGTAGATGATTCCAATAACTTCTTCTCTATTTCATCAGACTTTTGTCACTGGGGATCTCGGTATGTACTGTTTTTCCACATTCAACTACCTCCCCCCTCCCAACCTTGCTACCAACGCCCTCAATCCCCCAACAAAAAAAAAAAAAAAAATCTTATTGCTATGTGCTAACAAAACACACACACAAAAACAAACATTCACAGTCTGGTAATGTTTTCCGTAGGCTTGTTTATTTGATACTTATGTTGTTTAAATAATAAGCTTAATTGGTGATTATGGAAGTTTTTGTTAAGATATGCTTCAGTGGTTTGAATGTTTTCTTACCAATATATATCGCACTATCTCTACTTATTGTTCATGGTTATTTGTTTGAAGAAGATGTTGATTATTGAACATATAAGGTTTTTTTATTCATCCCTTTAACTTTCTGACCGACCTTTGGTGTCAGATTCAATTACATGCACTATGACAAGAAACATGGTCCTATATACAAATCTATTGAGGCCTTAGACAAGATGGGCATGGATATCATAGAAACAGGAGATCCAGATTCATTCAAGCGATATCTGTTGGAGTATGACAATACAATCTGTGGACGCCATCCAATTAGTGTTTTTCTTCATGTAAGTTCCTTATTGTCACAATATTCTTAAGAAAGTGGCTCTTGCAAAATTTGACAATCTCACTATAAATTGAAAAGAACAATATTATTATTGTATCATTTTTGTTATTATAAAATCATGTTTTCTTGTCACACCTTAATATGAATGGAGTTGATTAATCAATATGAGAACTTCACAAGTCCTTCACCTTTTCAAACAAAAATAGAAAGAGGCGATAAGGACGCAATAAGATCACTTGTACAATTGTACTTGGTTTCTTGAATGCTGTTTGACACCTTGTGCAAGTTTTCCTTAATTGTGTATTTTGATGCTTGAGCTGCCTTTAATAGTCCAATTAGCAGTCCATTGATCAAAGATGTTAGGTAATTGTTCAAAATTAGTGTGATTTGTAATATTTACCAATATTACTTACCTTGGAACTTTTCTGGGGGTACATTGAAATTCTATAATATTGGTAAAATAAATTGAAGGATGTCTTTTGTATATGGAATCCTTGATCCATATGTTTTGCAGCTTATCACATGAAATGAGTTTTTCTGTCTGATGCTGATATTTTACTTACTTTCAACCTTTGGCAATTTTATCAGATGCTAAGGAACTGCTCAACAAAGATAAAAATCAAATTTCTTCGCTATGAGCAATCCAGTCAGTGCAAAAGTAACAGGGACAGTAGCGTTAGTTATGCATCTGCAGCAGCAAAAACTGATGATTCAAGCTCCAGTTGAAGGTCTTCATTTATGGGGCATTCAGCAATTTCATTTCCTCTAAATTGACTATTTATGTTTAAGCTTTGAAGTTTGAACAATTGGATATTATGTTCGATGTTTATAGATCATTCTCACTATCATATATCGCTTGTCTTTAGCCGGGGAAGTTGTCAAATAATCAAATTCCTTTACACTTCTAGCTGGCGTCCCTAGCTAACGTGCTTGGAAAGTTGTGACTATGAACGTGTGAAAATTTTTAATCAATGATGGTATGGTAAACAAAAAAGTACATTTCATGTGCCCCTGCATTAATAATATCAAGGAATAATAATTTAAAGAAAAATTTGGAGTTTTTCTTATATAGTAAAAAAATAAAATATGAAATTTATATGAAAAATCATGACTCATTTTTTAGTGTTATTGTTTCATTTCTTGATGTGAATGTTGCACATTTGTATTTTTATAAAGTAGTTGTTTGAATAATTTATTTTAAATTATTATTATTATAGATATAATTAATTATGATTTAAATGTTTTATCTTTAGATTATTTTGTAATTACTTTTATTTCCATAATATGATTTGATTCATGCTTTTGTCAAAGACATATTGGATCTTATACATGTTTCTGAAATGTTTTATTAAATTGGTTTATACACTAATATATGAAATATGGTGCTTTTGGCAGTAATTAAAATTCAAATTATTTTGAACCTCATGTCATCTTTATATTGAGCATTTTAATGGTAGATCTTATTTTGAGATCTTAGATAATTTTTGATGGGTCTCACATGGACTTCACTTTTACATATTTAAATATTTATTAAACTAAATATAATTAATTAAGTAATTAAATTTAATTAATAAAACATGAAAGAAAAAATATATGAATATTAAGAAATAAGAAAATTTAAATAATTTTTATTTATGACTAAATGTTAAAGAAATGAAAAATACATAAATTTAATAATAAAAAAAGTGCAAGACATTAATTACAAAGAAAAATCAAATTTCATTATTTTTGTAACTGTAACATTCCCAAATATGTTTCACTAAGTCTGCTTGAAGTTGTTGATAAATTCCTCTTGTATGCGTAACGCATCTTGTTTGCAATTATGCAGCAGAGTCAGGATAAGCACCACGACATACTTCAACATTTGAAATGTCATTATCTACGTGATCATAATCAATATCAACATTATTACTAAATATATCTCGTTCGTCTTTGACAATCATGTTATGCAATATAATGGATGCCAACATTATATCCTTCATTGTATCCATGTTCCAAGCACACGATGGATCACATAATTGTGAAACGAGATTTGAGCATACCAAATGCTCATTCCACATCCTTTCTCACTACTTTTTGACATTTTGAAAATAATTTTCTTTTGGGACCCTGTGGCATTGGTATAGTCTTCACAAATGTGGTCCAATTATGATAAATACCATATGCAAGATAGTACCCCATATTATATGAAGTTCCATTAATTGTAAATTGTATTGGAGGAGTTCGACCTTACAAAACCTCATCAAACATAGGTGATTGATTTAACACATTAATGTCATTGTTTGAACCTGTAACTCAAAAACATGCATGTCAAATCCACAAGTCTTGTGAAGCATATGCTTCAAGTATTATTGTGAGTTTGCAATGATCACCTCTACGAAATTGACCCTGTCATGCAACTAGACAATTTTTTCACTCCCAATGCATGCAATCAATAGAACCTAACATACCTGGAAACCCTCGTGCATCTCTAATTTGGAGTAGGCGGTTTATGCCATTGTTATTGGGTCTTCTCAAGTACTTTTCTCCAAATATCTTATTGACACCCTTACAAATTTTTCTAAGAATTAAGTTACAGTGCATTTGTCAATTCTAACGTACTCATGCCAGTATACGAATATTTATAATGCCTTTCTGCAATGGTGAGAGAAAACCCATTCTACCAACAATATCAGGTCTCATTTGGAAATACTCATTGTGGTTACTAAGAGCATTGACAATTCGGTGGAATAATTGTCGTTGCATTCGGAACCTGCATCAGAATTGAGTCTCTGTGTATACCGAATTTTCTGAGAAGTAGTCATTCATCAATCGTAGATGTCCATCTTCAAGATTGAGATTAATGAATCTTCTAGGCCTTCTGTGTTGACTACGATTGCATCCTTGATGTTGCATCGCACGTAAGTAGCTCAATATTTGTTCATCACTATCGTCGTCAAGTGTTTCATAAAAAATTTATTTTCAAACTCTGTCGAATTCATTATTTCGATCCATTGTATGAATGATTGATTGCATAAACAAGTGAAAACAAAATATTGTTTGCAGGAGATGTACAACAACGAATGAGAATTGAACAATTAAATAGCAAATTATGCAACAACTAGTTTCATAATTGCTAGTTTTATAAATGTTTATCTCCCTAACAACATTTTTTTGGCACTTTACTGGGTAGTTTTTTAAGTTATTGTCATTATTTTTTTCACACGTTTTTTCCCTTATCGTCACTTTTTTCTCTCCTTCCTCTCTCCTCTCTTCACACCACTTCTTCAGCTTCCAAAACCTACTTTTCTTCCTTTTTTTTCTCCTCTCCTCACGCCAATTTTTCTTCTTCCTTCTTCCTTCTCCACTGCAGCCCTCCTTCGTCGCGGACAACCTTTTCCCCTCTGTGTGCACGACCCCCCACCTCCCTTTCCCCCATCTTTCCTTCCCCCTCCGTCGCGACCAACATTGATGAGTGCTTTATTGCTAGATCTAAGGAAGACTAGATCTTAAGCTTAAGATCTATCCCCAAGTTCCAACATTAAGGATGCTTTAAGTGCACTCAGTGAGTTATTATTGCCTGTTTTGTTTATCATGGACATAATTAATTATATATTAAAAGGAATGTGAAATTGTCTTAAAGTTATGTATTGTGCATGATTGATTTTATATCAGCTAGTTATAATAGCTTTTACATATATTAAGGTCACAATAATTGTCGAATGATTTTATTGGTTCATAAACATGTATACATTGTATGTGATGTGTCTTTTATGGTGAACAATATCAAGAAAAAAATTTAAGAAATACTTTGAGAAATATTTTGTATGTCTCGTTAATATTATAATGATTCACACAAGGCAAGAAGTCAGTGTTAAATTTGCATTACATGTTTATTAGTATAATTGAAAAACATAGTTGTAAATAAGAAGTTTACGAAACAAAAATGAGTTTGTTGTTTGGCATGACCAGTTGAGCCACCCCATGTCTATTATGATGCGAAAAATATTTGAAATTTCATGTGGATAACCATTGAAGAGTCAAAAGATTCTTTAGTCCAATGATTTCTCATGTACTATATGTTTTCAAAGGAAGTTGATAATTAAACAATCACTAAGAAAAAATGAAAATGAGTCCATTTCATTTTTAGAATGAAGATAGGGTGATATTTATGGACTTATACACCTACCATATGAATCATTAATATATTTCATGATTTTAATTGATGCATCAAGTAGATGGTTATATATTTCCTTGTTTATCAACTCACAGGACGTTTGTGATATTGTTGGCTTAATTAATTCGAATTAGAACTCATTTTCAAATTATCCAATTAAGAAAATCTATCTTGATAATGGTGATGAATTTATATCTCATGTTTTTAATGAGTATTATATGACTATTAGAATTTGTTTTCAACTTCATGTATTTTTAACTTCATGTAGAACATGTTCATTTATGTATGAGATCAAAACTTTCAATGTTTTCTTGGGGACATGCAATCTTGCATACTCCAATATTGATTCTAATCATGCCAATAAGTTATAGTTAGTTCTCCCCTATTCAAATTAGTTTTAGGTTACCAATCTTATATTTCCAATTTAATATTTTGTTTTCTTCACAAGTGTTGTATATGTCAAAAATATGAGTCCAATTGTTTAATCACAACACACTAAGATGAGTCCTCAAAGGAGAATGAAAATATATGTTGGGTGTAAATCTCCATATGTTGAATAATCAATAATAGATTTATTTATGAGTTTGTTGATTGTCATTTTTAATTAATTTTCCCAACATGAGGGGAAGATAGTAAACAATTGGAAAATGGAGATTAGTTGAAATGAATTATCATTATCTTGATCCTCATACAAAATAGTTTGAATTGGAAGTTCCAAAAGATAATTCATTTACAAAGTTTAGTCAAAAGAAGTGACTAAATCATATGTATCAACTGCAAATATTCCAATAAAATTTGATGTTCCTGATGGACAATATTGTAAAATGGGTCTTAGAAACGCATGAAGCGTGCTAGACACGTTGATTTCAAATATAAAAACCCTCAATTAAGAAAAGGAACCAAAAACTAAGACAACCAAATTGAGGTTATGAGAATGCTAAAAGATTTGTCTGACATAGTTATATATTTTAGTTACAAAAGAACTCAGGTACCTAAAGTTAATGCAAAAAAAAAAGATCTTATACTATGTAATGAATTGAATATGATAGAACCGAAATAAAGTCAATGTTGACAATGTATTTGCATATAATATAGCGTTAAATGTAATATATAAATAATAATTATAAAGGATTATAGACAAAGAAATGATTGATCAAAATAGAAAGACTCAATTGAGGCAAAATTAGACTTGCTTTCCAAAGCAAATGATTTTTGGCCCTGTAGCTATACACCTAAAGATGTAAAACACAATTATGTTTTTGGACATGTAGTCCATTCACCTGAAAATGAAAATTTTGGACATATAGTCCATATAATTGAAGACATAAAACCAATTAGGTTTTTTGGACTTACAGTCCATATACCTAAAGACTTAAGATCTATTACATTTTTGGACTTGTTGGTTACACACTTGAAGATATTAAACTAATTGGATTCAAATAGATTTTTGTGCAAAAACAAAATAAGAATGGTGAAATTGAGAGATATAAAACATGATTTAACATTAATTTTGAAGACATATATTCACCTGTAATGGATGAGTATTTTTTTATACTTAATCAGTCTAATAGCACATAAAGGACTTAATTTACATCTAATGGATGTTGTTACAACTTACTTTTGTTATATGACTATCTTGATAATGACATTTGCATGAAACTCCATGAAGGATATAATTTGTCCAATAATGCATATTCTCTAGAAGAATACTCTCTATGAACTAAATCAATCAAGTCGCATGAGGTATAATCAACTTAGTGAGTACTTGCTATGTATTTTCACAAAAATATGAAAACAAAATTTTCATAATTGTTGTTTAGATTACGTAAATAATATTGGAACTCTTGAAGAGCTTCCAAAAACTATAGATTGATTAAAGAAATAATTTGAGATGAAGGGTTTAGGAACACAAAGTTCTGTTTGGGAAATTGAACATTTAAAGAATAAAATTTTTGTTCACCAAGAAGCTTATATAGTAGAGGTGCTTAAAAGGTTTTATATGAAAAATCACATTCAATGTACATTCCAATGATTAAAGGTCTCCATATGTGAACTAAGATCCTTCTAGATCTTGAGAAAAGGATGAAGAAGTAATTGGTCTTGAAGTACCATGTCTTAGTGCTATTGAAACACTAACGTATCTTAGTTTGCATACACGACCTGATACATCATTTCCCACTAATTCACTTACAAAATATAATTCTTCACCAATATGAAGATATTTAAGCACGTACTTCGTTATTTTAGAGTTTATATACTAGATGCTCATAATAATATAACATAAGTTTACATGAGGTGATACAGCAATTCCATTAGAATATGTGAAGTAAGCCAAAATAGGAACTATGCTAATCATGCAAAAAATTTAGCTCAACATTAGAAAAAATAACATCGATGATCACATAAGAAGACAATGTTACATGTATTCTTGGTTGAAAGAAGGATACATCAAAGCAGATAGAACAAAACATATTTTATCATTTTTTTTTGACTCATGATCTCCAAAAGAAATAAATGTTTAACAAGTTCATTCTCGTGAGAATCTAAAAGATTTCTTTACAGATTCATTACCAAGGAAGACTTTTGAGAAACTGACTCAAAAAATTAGATTTCGTCGTCTTAAAGATGATTTAAATACTTTTTGTATTCTTTTTTCCTTTGCCATGGTTTGTCCCATTGCATTTTCCTGACAAGGTTTTTAATGAGACAACTAGTGATTACATATTGAAGAATGATGTCCTATTTTTCCTTCACTAGATTTCTATCCATAGTGTTTTTTCTAGTAAACTTTTAACGAGACACATTATTAGATAATGAAATCTATGGGGAGTGTTATGTATAATCTATTTGTGGTTGTCCATATATTTCCTTATCTTTTATAATCTTCCCTTGTTTATTTTTATCTTTTGTAATTTTTTCAATTATTATTTTTACCTATAAATAGGCTACTTAATCCTATTGAAAAGAATACACACAATTATCATTTTCTCTAAACTCTTGCATGCTCTTCTTCTTTACTTTTATCTCTATTTTGCTGCTTCGAGTTATTTTTTATTTAACAATTTTTAATATTTTGTATCATTTTAAATATAAATTATATAATTATTTAAAATTAATTATTATATTAATTGTATTTTTAATTGAACAAATGTTATATACACAAATTAATTGATGGTCTTGTGGCATATCAGTTTTAATCAAAATATTAAATATGTATACAAAATGGAAATACACAAATTAGTCCTAGTATTTTTTTGTTGTACTCCGTAGTCCTAATATTTTTAGTATTAATTTGTGTACACATAGTATATTATTTTACATGTAATTATTAACATCATTATTTAAGTCATAATAAATAAATAAAATGATAATTTTGAAATTTATTATATATATATATATATATATATATATATATATATATATTTCAAATGTGTTAGTACAAATATACTAATTAAAAATAACAAAACTTAAACATATTAAAAAAACAATTTAAATGTATGGAATAATCCTCGTTATTTTAAATTGATTTAATACCATAAAAAGTTATCACTATGTCGGATTAGTTTGTAGATATGAAGGGAAAAAAATTTTATTCCATATTAATGTATGAATTTGGAGAAAATATTTATTTATTTTGTGTGTGATAGGAAAAAATTAATTTGAAATTAATTAATAAACAAACAAAAAAATATGTCATGTTAATGAGAATAAAGAATAAACAAAATATTTGAATAAATTGATATAGTTAAAATATTGAAAAAAAAAAGCATATTAAGAAATATAAGTTGGAGAGACTTGATTTTTTTTTTTTCTTTTTGGTCTTCAACGAAAGATGATTTGTTGAATTTCATATTCGCATAAGATATTTTGTTCAATTTAATTTAAATGATTCAGGTGAAAGCTTGCAATATACTTATAAATCATAATGTGAATAAACATTTAGACAACATTTTTTTAGGAGCATTCAGACAACATGATACAATACAAAGATAATAAAAATAAGAGAAAAAATAAAATAAAAACTAACCATACCTCCAATACCAAAATTGTCAAACATATCTATTGTTGAAATAATCAAAACAACAAATCAAATAACCTTAAAACAAAATGTGCATAGCAATGGAAATTGCACATCAAGAAGCAAACAAAAATAAATCCATTTGTTTTAGCTAAAGAACCTTTGTGTACATCAAAATAAAACTCTAATGAAACAATTCCAAATATTACTAAAAAGTAATTATATAAAAACTATCTTTAAAGAAAATTATAAGCAATTAGCATGGAGGGAAAGGAACATAATATAAAATTGTGGAGTGTGCCAGATTTTAAATGAAATGAATGAGTGGAGTCTGTTTTTTTAATCAATCCGTTTTTTATTTATTTATAAGATTCAAATTTAAGAATTTGTTGAGAGTGTGTTTGGATAGATAATTTTAATTGGGAAAAGTAATTTATCAGGGAATTTAAAATTCTTTAATTTAAAATTTATTGTTTAGATATTTTTATATGAAGAATTTAAATTTATGGAATTTTAAACAACTAAAAATGTGGAATTTGAATTTCATTCTAAAAGGTGAGAAATTGAAATTCTCTTCTTTTATAGAAGTTCTAATCACATTACTCTTTGTTCCGTCTCCATCACCGATGAGTATCCGTTACTTTCATGATACCCACCTCAAACCCTTCTCCGTGCATGAGGTTCAAAATTTTAAAAATAAAGAAATTTAATTTCTTTGTCCAAACACAGAATTTTAAAAATAAAATAATTTTAATTGATATATTTTAATTTACCTGAATTTTAAATTCCCTGAAATTGAGTTTAAATTACTCGTACCAATCACTTGTCAATTAAAATAAAATAAAATTCAAAGTGATGCCACGTTTGTTAACATACACCGTGATTTTATTTATTATGTGTATTAAATTAAAATTTAAAAGTATTGAATTCGTTAACTATGTATAAGCTTAAGTTTGTCTACTACTTTGTATCAAAAACTCACTATATATAACAAACGAAACGCATATAATTTAAACCCTATTTAAATGTAAATATAATTCAACTTACGGCACTTTTTTCTGAATAAAAAAAAGAATCACAAGCAATAGTGCATTTTTTATGCGACATAAGAAGAAATATATATATATATATATATATATATATATATTAGCATCACAATTGATTTGATTTAAATTAATGTTATGCCATTAAAGTAATTAAATTAAAAATATTTGATACAAAACCGAAACATACTATCACTAGTGTTGACGACTAATACCATTTTCTTCTTAATTGAGGTTATATTTATATATATATATATATATATATATATATATATATATATATATGAAAAGGAAGTTTTGAAATTTCACACTACATTAAAATTAATAATTATTTTAAAAATTAATCATCAAACAGTAAAAGTAAAAATTTAATTTTAGAATATAATTTTTAAATTAATACTATGCTCTTTCTTATTTTATTATTTTTCTCTATTTTTATTGAACAAATATGTAAAATATAATAATTATAAAAATAGTTGAAAATGTCTTTATTGATCTTAACCCTTCCATTCATTAGGGGAAATAGATCTTGACTAATCCCAAATTTGATCATGCGGCATATAAAGTCTAATCAATAATTGTTTCGGCCAATTATGCATTCAATCTTAATTTCAACACATTAACACTTGTGTCCATTTACTTTTTAGTAGAACATGTCTTATAATCATAAGAAAATAATCATAATTAAAAATAGATGAAATTTTACATTAAATTTTAAAAAATAATCATTATTATAAAAATTAATAATATTTTATAGTGTAATTTTTTATTTTCTAATTAATACTACATTATTTCTTATTTTATTAGTCTTCTCTATTTCTAATTAATAAATACATGTGATTTCTATAAAATCAAATTTTCATATTCATTTTTCTACTACAACCAAGAAATATAAAATTTATTATTTTATTAGTTTTATCTATTTCTATTTATTTTATATATAAAATATAATAATTATAAAAATAGTAATAACTAAAAATATATAATTTCTATTAAATCCAAATAGTAAATCATTATTTAAAAATTAATAATTTTTCATTAATTTTAAATAACATTGACTCATATTAAAACACACACACACACACACACACTTTGAGATATAAAAAAATAATGTAATCTTAACTCTATAAAAAGAGCTTGCAACATCTATCCAAAGACTTTTGGTTTATTTGAACAAATTAGAAATAGAATCTCAACTTTTTCTATCTTCTCTCTCTTTTTTCTTTTCCTCCATTAGTGTTTTTTGAGATTCTATTTGGAGCTTCCATTGTCCAAATGAGCTAAAATTCACAGTTGTTGAGTGATTGAAGAAGAATTTAAGTATGTAAACTATGTTTTCTAATCAATCTCGTAGTTAATGTGATCCTATTTCAGTTCTAAGCTTAGATACATGTTAGGAGTGATCAACCTGGCTTATAGGGATTTGGATTGTGTGAAAATAAGTTCAAATCCTAGATCTCAATTGAAATTATTCAAGGCTTTGATGTCAGGAATGGATCAAATACTTGCATTTGTAGAGATTCATTGATCTTATTCAGAGTATCTAGGTTTGAGTCACCTAAGGAATTAGGGATTTGACTTGGAAATCAAGGATTAATTGCTAAGGAATTATGATTAGTATTGTAGTTTGGATCTTGGTTGCATTGAACTAGGAAATTGATTAGGAATGAATTTCATGTGAAAAATTCTATGGATTTCATCTCAGCAACATTTTGATATGCTAGATTCATTTTTTGCTCCAAAAATTTTGTTTTGAAGAACCAAAATCAATTTGGTTTCGTCATAGAAAATTGACGTCTGTTTACAAAAAACATTTCCTTCGTAATAAAAAACTAAACCTCCACACATTTGTCATAACAAATTGACAACTCTCTATAGCGAATGAGTGTAAGAAATTTGTTGATTCTTTTGTGTTATATATAGTCTCTTTAGATAGGATAAATTTTTATTACATACTGTTTCTTTTTTACAAATTAGAGTAGGTTATACACTTATTTATCGTGTCTGAAGCACACAACAAGATGTTGACATTTGTGCCTTTGCATTCTCTGTCGGAAAACCGTTGATAACTTCCTTCATATATATGATCAAAAACCATGAATCATCATTAAGTCTTTATTCACATCTTCAAAAAATGTATATCTTCACCAAATCATCTTCACATATCAACTTTATTTAATACTTAGAATTTTTTTGAACAATTTTGTTAAACCAATCTTATCATCAAATTAACTTTACTTTCCAATTGAGTACAACAAAATGACTATTACATTTCAAGTTTTATATGACCATCAAATTGAAAATTCTCAAGTTTGACTATATCAACAAATTGATATGCTTGATCTTAATATAGTCATCACTTTATAACAATACCAAACCGTAGGGTGATGCACGTGCAAAGATTGCACTGCTATGCTCCCATAATTCTCAATGTCGTGGGAGAAAACAAGAAAATAAAGGAAAAAGGGGAAGCCATTTACACGACGATTTTAATAAAACCTTTGAACAAATGTTTCAAAGACAATTTTGTAAAAATCATCTTTGAAAAGTTATGATTATTTACAAAAATGCCACCACATTTTTTATATCTGTTTTATAGAATTGTCTTTGATCTTGTGTCGTAAAATAACATTTTTGTAGTAGTGTCTAGAACTTCTGGTACCCATTGGCATGAAGAAAAAAAATTCACAAAGTTCAAAAGAAAAACAAAACAAGACTTGTATGATATTTGAGGAAGAAAATAGTACTTGGTTGTCACATATTAGTTGTGTTTATAAAACAAGGAAGTTTATCTGATCTGGTGAAACTGAATTTGAGTTTCACATACTAGAACTAGTTTCTTTGTATTTGCAAGTGCCTATCTTTATCTTTTTCTATCTCAAAACAAAAAGTCTTTTAACTTTTTCCACCCATTTGTATTTGATAGAATCATCTGCCAGAGAAATCAAAATTTACACAAAGAAATAAGATAAAATGCTTTTTACCCCTTCAAAATCTCTAGAAATTCGATTTTAACTCTTGTAAGAGTTTAAAACATTTTTAGTCTCTCTATTTAATAAAAGTAGTGTGATTTTTTTCCTTTATCAGCAACTAAAATTGTGTTTTTCTTATAAGATAAAGAGTCTAAAAATGAATTAAACTTGTACACCTACTAATATCAAATTTAGAGATATTTTGAAAGACCACCAATATATTTTACCCAAGAAAAAAATAATAGCTGAGAATTTTAAATAGTAATTATGTTGTGGTTGGCAATTGACATCATTCATGGCAAGAATATCAATACTAGCTAACCTAAGAATTTGCATCACCAAATATAAGAATACTCAAAGTAGTTGAGAAGGCAAAAACAGTAACTCTTTTAGAGTGACCCTCAATCTTGTGTAGAACCTAACATATAATTGTATGGTATAGAAACTAGATTCAATAACATTTATACATGTAATAATGCATGTCTTTTCATATGATATATAAGTATAGTGCAGTTATGAAAGCCAATACCAAATATATTGTTATCTTTAGGGTAGGGAAGACATGTTACCAAAGTGGGGGAGACATACATGTTACGAAAGTGGGGGAGACATGATAGTTCTCGAAGTTTGCATTAGGCAATGTGTGACACGCATTAAGTTAAATCATTATAATAACATCATTGTAAGTGGAAACAAATAACATGTCTCGATCAAAATATTAAAGCAAGAAAGTATACAACATACATGGTAACAACATGAAAAAATATATTCTCATCCTATGTTAAATGATATCATATGGCTAATTGTTTAGTAAAGCATAAATCTAGCTTTTTGGATTACCATAAATGTCACCATATATTGAACAAGGAGATGATTTCCCATAATATTGCAATGATATATCCATCCTTTTTCGATAAAGCAACATAGGAAATTGGGTTTTCACATTTCGCACTTGAAAGGTCATTGATCATAAATTGTGGGCCATACTTTGGATGCCACAATTGAGGGCATAATTGTGCACTAGCCTGCAAGCAATAATTACATTATTATGATAAATTCAATACTCTCTAGAAATTAAACTTAATTGTTAAAAAGAACACAAACCAAAAGATAGGGAATAAAAGAGAAGAAAAGGAAACCTTGGTAAATATGACATTACCTTGCCAACCAAGTTAAAGTAATACATGGCCAGAGCCAAGCTAGATGAATATCATTGGATCTGATGCCAATGCCAAAATGGAATTTCCCGCATTGTTGTAAGTTAGACTAACATTGGATCTTTGTCCTATGGAATCTAATTGTCCAAATATTAGTTATTTTGTATATCTCATCTTGTATTTTGCTAAAATAAATCTCATGTGGATAAAAAATTCCTTTTGATATTGGTATGAGTGGTTGATGTGGTTGTAAATTGTAATATGCTAGCATATCTATTATCAATATGTTACTAAAGAAAGCTCAATAAACCATATAAATGTCATACCTTTTTTACTTTGGGATGAATAGGGAGCTTCAAGAACTAGCATTGAGATGGTGTGCAAATTTCAAATATATTATTTGACATAGGCATATTCCTAATAATCAAGTTCTTAGTTCAATTACCATCTAATGATCAGTATATTTCATAGATAAAATTCAGAATTTTTGGTTGAACAATAATCCTTCTAAAATCTTAATAGTACCAACAAGCAAGTTTAAAAAATAGTTGACAATCTAGATTTTGGCCGCAATGTCAATTATTTTGGTGTAACAACAACTGCACCGCGACCACAACCACATTTATCCAAAATTTCCCACAATATCAAAGATGTGACAGAATCACCACCGTGATTGCGATTTAAAACCTTATCGGCAAGATTTTATCAAACTCATAAGTCACAATAGTATTTTTCATTATTCGACATCAAAATACAAAATAAGACAACAAAAATTTATGTATATATAACTAATCATAGTGTAAAAAAAAATTATGATCAAATACTATAAAAACATATAGTTATATTAGAAATATATAAATGGTTCCTAATCATGAATCTTGGAAGAAGAGGGTTACACTTTTGTTATGAAAATTCTTCAATCAGTAACCAATATCCAATAAATAAATATAAATATATATATATATATATATATATATAACTAATTATAATAAAATTAATAGTTAGGTGGTCAATTTAAATAGTAAAAATATTTTGAAAATTACTAAAAAAATAGGGGGTGACAATTGGCAACATATGACAAACACAATTGCCTACTAACAAAAATATTAAAGAATATACCTGAATTTGTTAGAACTTAAAACAATGTACATAGTTTGGTTGAGTAATTATTGTATAAGCACATAAGTAACACATTAGATTTAGGCACATCCAATTAAAGAATTATATATCATTAAAAAACAATATGATATACCTTTTTTTCTCTCTCTTTAATGACGTCTTTTCTGCTTTCTTGATGAGGTCTATTACTTTGGTGGATGTTCCTAAATCTAAGGTGTTATGTATGTGTCTATACAAAAAATTACTCTAGTTTGGAAATACTATCATGGTCCATTAAAAAGGTCTAATTCTTGATGAGGATTTTGACCGTGTTGCCATTGCAGGCTGACAAATGGGATAGTAAATAATTCTATGAATGAATGTCTAGCATGTCAACTTCAAATTATGAAAATTAGAAAATAGAGTGAGATCTTTCATTGAGAAGATTGCGAGGCATGTGACTTTCAATGACTAGAAGTTTTAGCTTTCCACCTAAAAGAGGATTTGAATTATAATTTCCTTAATTTCAACCATCAATTTCTTCCTTGGAAAACTTGCATCTTGATATGTTGGTTTAATTTCCCTATTAAAGACCAACAGACTAAAAAAGAAAGTAAAAAACAATAAAATAAAAGGATAAGCATCTTAAGCAATATCTAATTGAATAAATACATACTATTGAAAAATATATACCTTATATTATCAACTGTACTCAAACGTAAATAAGGTCTTTTATTAGCCCTTCATTCCTTTGTGCAAAGACTTTCATATCCCTCAAAAGGATACCTAGAGCCTTGTGACAATCGTTACTATGAAAAACATAAACAATTTTTAGATAAGAATACATACACCAACATCATAATAACAAGTTCTTGAACAAACAAGAACACCCTTAAATATCTAAAAAGTTAAAAGTTGTAGCAGTTACAAGAAAGAATAACCAAGTTCTTAGAGCAAATATGAACATAGAACACCCTTTAATATATATTAGACTAAAAACTTACTTGTCCAAAGCCTCAAATTACATTTGTTTCCTCATATCAAAGTATGATTTGATAGAGTGATTATTGTCCTTGTCCTATTTGAACATGCTGAAAGTCTGTTCTCAACTAGCCTCATCCCAGTTGCCCTCAAGAACCATGTCCTCAAAATACTGCAAGTCAAAGTATAACCCAAGCTTGTGAATAACGAAAGGTTGAATTAAAAAGAGTAAATTACACTCGCACATCCTGTGTTTTTTCTCAAATTACACTCGATACTCCTCCCTTTTTGCACCCTACAAAAACTCCCTTAATTGTTTAACTCACATTACACCCAAACCCCCTCCCTCCTAAACACTGTTTAATAATTTAACAGAAATTTTATGTCTTTTGGTCACATGATTTTTAATGAAATTTTATGTCTAAAATACCCTCAATTTTTTTCTCTTAACTCCATAAAAGACATGTCACCATTTTGAACTTGAAAATATTTTAAGACTCTTCTTTCTTTTTATTTTTTTTCTCTAATTGGACGTTAACTCAACTTTTTGTTGAACGTAAACCAACCTTGTTGGTAGGCATGTGTTAACACCCTTCCTTCTTCTTCTTCTTCTTTTTTTTTTAGATCAATTTTTTTGGTGTGTGTTGGGTCTTTTGGTTGTTGCGTTTTTGTCGGATGAGTTCCCAGCAATGACTATTGATTGAATATGGTTATTTGCTTCAAATTTTAGTGTTTTGCTCCTGCATTTGTGTTTTTAACTCCTTTATTTGATATATTTATTTTTGATGCCTAGGTGTTCGATATAATGACTCAATCAAAAGTTGCATCTTCTTCAAGTGTTTGTGGAAGACTAGAGAGACTTGCTCTTACACACTATCATTATGTCTTTCTTATATGCTTTGAGAGAAATGCTTTAATTTTTAAAATAATTTTATCCTATGTTGATTTATCTTATATTCTTATATTAAAAAATCATCTCATTAAGGCATTTGATCACACTTAGTCTAAATCGATATAAACATCTGCCATGTAAGAATAAGATAGTTCAAATGATCTTTTGGTCCTCTGTTGTAATTCAATGAAGTGCATCCATGATTCATTATAGGAGCAGTAATTTCATATATAAGTAACAAGGAATAAAATTATACACATCGTTGAACTTTGCATAAATGTTGGTAAAATTATAAAAGGATTACAAAATATTTTGCAAAAATATTGTGTATTTGTCAATTAAGTAGAACAAATTGCTTTATTATAATGAACACTGTGTACTTACTACTTTATTAGCCTCGTCTCAAAGTAATTCACATTTACAATTCTACATAATTTGCATAAACTATTGCACTTAATTGGAAAAGTTGATCAAAATACTATCTTATTCATGATAAACTATCATAAATCATAAATGTCAATGAAAGGCATCAACACTGATGCAATCCAAAGCTTCCCCTCTTCCTCTTCCACTTCACTAATGAACTTCAAGGAAGCACAGTAAATAAAGTAACAATATAGACCTTGTACATTGTCCAATAATAAAGGTAAAATTTCATATTAACTTCATAAAAGATTGCTCCAAAAAGTAGCAATATAGACATTTTTACATAATCTTGTCATATAAAACCCAGAAAAAAAAATCCTCTGCATAACTATATATCAACTTGTTTCTCAACGTGTATATCAATTTCACATTACAAAAAAGTATGATCCTTCATAAGTATGTCTATATCCAAAAGTGATCCAATAATTCTCAAAAAAACAAATTAATAGCCAATCATGCATCATGCATCCTTGTCTTCCTTTTAGCTCTAAGTTTTTGCATTTTTTAGGTCTTGCTCCTATATCCTCTATAGTGTTCACTCCTCTGCTTGAAGATTCAATGAGTACCTATGAATGTATTTGTGTTCGCTGAAATTGAAAAGGGAAAAAAATCAGTTATGAAAAGGTGAAGTGTTTTCTAAAATTTAACTAAAAGAATATTAGTTTACATAAAATATATATCTGAGTGATGACTTCAGATTGATGTGAACATGCAACATTAGCTTGGACATATTTAGAGTTTCCAGCACTTTTGTTCTGTTAAAGCAAAAAAATAATTCAAAATATTACATACTAAAAAACTAGAATATTAATAAAATAAAAAGTTGCAATATTAAATTTTATATATATATATATATGGGTACTAGATTGTTCTTTAACCTTACTCTTCCTCCTAGCTTTCCTAGGCCTTCCTGATAACCTTTTCAAAGCAAGAGGATCAATATTGGGGTAACCTCCCTTTTTCTTAACATCTAGTTCAGGCATGGGGTGCAATATTTCTAAATAAGCAAGCAACATTTTTGAATTGTAAAATGTCAAGTCGTAATAGCTCTAAACATTGGCCCTTTTGTAATGTACACATGCACAAACATGTTTACATGGAAATCCTGTAATAAGCCAGTAATTATAGCCACAAAACTCGTCATTAAGTTTTACCACAAATTGAGTGAATCCATCCTTAACCTGAAATTCATCATATCCAGAATAGCTAACAACATAGTATCTATCATCTTACATAGTTTAATCTAACAACACCTTTACTCTAGGAGTCACCATGTAATTAGTGGTACTTGTCTTTTCATACTTTTTTTTAAATGTCACCATAAAATGGTTCATAATAGATTGCAACATAGCCAAAACAGTCTTCTTTATGTCATCACCAATCCAAGGATTCAAAACTTCACAGACATTATTTATAACACGGTCACTCTTGCAAGACGAATCATATGTGTGTCTAGCCCACATACGCTTCGGTCGATCCTCATATAATAACCAATCAGTTGCATCATTACTAATCTTCCGCAGAGCATAAATCACTTTGTCAAACATAAATTCATTATATGCCATGACACATGCCCAAAGTGACTAGTCAACAGTAATCATTTAAACTTTTTTTAAAAATGATTCAACATATGTTTGAAACAAAACCTACAATTTAGTCATAGTTATGGTAAATCAGAATCAGTTGAATAAGAATTTTAGCACAAAAAACAAGTCAAGAAATCATTGAAATCAGAATCACAACATAATAAACAGCTCAAATACTCAAATAATAAACAAGTCAAAATATGACTTAAATCAGAATCACAATCACAATATATAGACAAAAAAAATCAAAATCAGAATCACAACACAATATGCAGAATCTGACCTATGTTTTACATATGGAAAAATGTTAGTTACTGCTTGAGTCAATCCTTGTACACAGAGTGAAACATTAGTTGCATATATAAAAATACTAAAATTTACTTTAACAAGACTTGAAAATTGTACATTTACCTTTTGCATGTCAGACATGATAGTTAAACACTCATCCTTCCACTATGGAACAGATAATAGAGCTTTATGCAATGCAGTCAGAAAAAACCTCCATGACTCTTTACACTCCACTTCAACCACTGCAATAGCAATAAGGAACATACCCTTGTTTGCATCAAGAGACACAACAGACAATAAGATTCCACCATAAGGACCTTTTAGATGGCAACCATCAATTCCGAACCATGGCATGCACCTTTTCACAAAGCCTTGTTTCATAGCATCAAGACAAATAAATATTCTTTTAAATTATGGATTCAAATCAATCCTTGGTTCTACAGCTATCTTCACTATACTCTCAGGATTTGTTTCAATAGAGCCTAAGTAGGCAAGTCATTATAGGATAATGAATGAACCCCTCTAGTTGTTTCATGTACTTTTCTTTTTGCTCGATATAGTTGTATCAAATTACTCGGTTCAAGGTGATGCTTATCCAACAAAACCCTTTTCATGGTGGAGTAACTTATATTAGGGCCAGTCACCAGTATGTTTTCAAGCTTCTTGGCAAATCCAGACTGAAATTAAAAAAAAAATAGTTTTAATAATCTAATGTGTTTACTAAATTAAAAAAAGAAGGATAAATATATACCCGAGCTTGCATCAGAATTATTTGTTGCTTTTATGCAAGTATGTACATCTTGATATGTCTTTATCTTAAAAGTAACTCCATATGGAGTTGGAGATGTATGAATCATTCAAGTACACTCTAAATTTGTACATTCACAAGTCAACCTTGTATTTTCATTTTTTACTCTTCTCAACTCAAATCCTTCCTGTATAGAGAAATCTTTAAGCACTTCCCTAAAGTGGTTCGCATTCAGAAACAATTGATCGACTTCAAGCTTTATCCTTGCATCCTTCTCTTTCTCATATGGTTTCCCTAAAACTTCTCTTTCAACAAAAATATCACTCATATCATCATCAGAATGTGGATTCCCAATCACATCTCGGGTTTGTTGTTCACACAATCATATGCGTCAAACATTCCAAACTTATTAGGATCAACATTTCATATCTCACTTGGTTTGTCCCGTTGGTCTGTGAAGTGGACCAAAATATCCATGTTGTCTAATTCAGGGCCCATGTATTCAAGTTCATCCATTATGTTTCCTGTTGTCCCAAACATCAACACTATTTTAATCAATAATAATAAACAAATTATTTTAAAAATCAGAAGTGGTCCCAAACTGGTCCCCCAATTAAACCCCATTTAGAAACAGACAAAAATAAACAATTAAAATTAAATAAATAATCTTAAAAAGTAACCTATACATAAGGTCTAGTTGTCACTTACAAGCAGAAGTCTAGCGTGAACAGAAATTGTGGAACATAAAGAGAAACAGAGGCGTTGGTGAATGTTGAAAAGGAAAGGGAATAGTGACGCTCGTGAACGTCGTGAGAGGAAGAGGAAGATGATGTGAACAAAAATCGCGAAATGGACAAGGAATAGAGGAACATTAACACGAACATAAATCGCGAATTGGAAGAGGAACTTGCAAACAATATTAGAGGAACTCACGAACAGGGAAGAGATGAACGATCAAGAGGAACTCGCGAAGAGGAAGAGATGAACGGTGAAGAAGAACTCACGAACAAGAAGTGGAATGGAACGTGAACCCTAATTTCTCATACTAATTGGGAGGGGATAATTTTCGTTTCAATTAAAATGTAAGGATAATTTCATTTGCTTACATATTTCAATTGACGTAAATTAACGACATTAACATATTGGGTAAAATTAATGTATAAAAGGGAGGAGTATTAGGTATAATTTGAGAAAAACACATGGGATACAAATGTAATTTACTCAATGAAAAACATCGCGTTAGGAAGCATTTAAAACACGTACAACCCAAGCTTGTGGTTGTTAACAACATCGCGTTAGTTACCAATCACTCATAATGATAAAAAAAATACAATAGTATAATGTTTTAGTTTGTGTTGTGGAATTAGATAGACCCATACGTGTGTGCTGCTTCCTTCAAATTTTCCGCATCAAAGTACATACACGTTGGGCTTTCCGGCCATTATCGCGCTAGCACTATCAATGTTTCACTAATCAATATCAAAGTGTCTATAACATAAGGTGTGATATTTATAATTGAGTAATCTTATATCTTTCTACAAATTTTTGTACAAATCTTTTTCATACTTATACATAAAGTATTAAATAAAACGATAAAGTACATTTAATGTTCTGAAAGCATTAAAAACACATTAAATATAGGGAGAGAAAGATAAAATACATTTAATGTTCTGAAAACATTAAGAAAACATTTAAATCCACCATAAAAAATTTACATAAAAGTGTAGGAAGAAAAAATTGCAAGCCACGGGCATAGTTGAGAAACTTAAAACAAATAATCACAAATCAAGTCTTTAATCAAATCTTAAAAATCGAATGTGGTCAAATCTTGATAAACTTAAAAAATGATATTTACAATAAATCATTTATCATAAACTATAAATTGGTTAATAATTATTTTATTATATTAAATATTAAATTGAGTTTAGCATTAAATATTAAATATGTGTACTAATTTTAATAAACCTTATTAAATTTAGTATTAAATATTGATTATAGTAAGTATTAAAAATATTTTAATATATTAAATATTAAATTGACTTTAGTATTAAGTATTAAATATTAAATATATGTATTGATTTTAATAATCCTCATCAAATTCAGTATTAAATATTTTTAATCATAATCTCATTAAATTGACTTAAGTATTAAATATTTAATATTTAATATATGTAGTAATTTTAATAAATTCCTTTGGATATTGGATCGCTTGTTTGTCTTTGGGTCGAGCCCAAAGACTTCTTAGGCAAGTCGGATACGTACCAATCGACCCAACCCAAATAGTGTTATATGCATTATCATGTCTTAATGACTCTATCTTTAGTTTCATAATTTAGGGGATTTATCTAATTGTATCTTATATTTGTAAATCGTGGATACAAAATATGATCATTTTATGTCTTATTTAGTTTATTATAAAAGTTTGTGTCTACTCTGGGAGGCAAAGCATTACACACTTTGATACTTTGGGTAAAAAGCCACTAATTCTAAATAATAAGGAACTCATCCCGAAACAGATACATATGTTAAATTTAATATATGTATTAATTTTAGTTTTCTATCTATACTATATATAAAAGGGACCCTATTTCATGTCTTCATAATTTTACATTTGCTTAATCTTCATGTTTTATTTATTATTAAATTCTTTCAAAATTGAGTTTTATAGTGTTGACATATGTAAATTTAATGAAAGAAATTTTATGTTTTGAATAAGAAAAAAAAAGGTTAATGATTATATCCCAAAATAAAAAATGATCACAATTTGAAAGGACCAAACTAAATGTTTAAAAGATAAATGATGAAAATGAATCTTAAAATTAAGATATATATACAACAAAAATATAATTTAATCTAAATTTAAAGGTGTTGTTTTCCTTCAATGTTTATAAATGTACATTTTTTGTCGTAATTTTATGCAATTATATAAAAACCATAAAAAAAAACCCAAATCATAGTTTTATTTCTCTAGTTCCCATCATATCAGTAACAGTCACCATTAAATGAATAATTTTTTGTAACTCCATGCTTAACCCCAACTTAACCATACATAATGTAACCTTAACGATTAGACAAATTCTTTTTAATTGTTGGCATTAATCTCCATAAAGGTTTCTATAGAAGTTTGAGAGAAGTATAAGTAACACATCATTTAATATTCTTTCTATTACACTCTATTTTTGTTTTAAATTTATTAAAAATTAAAAAATTATGAAAGATTTATTAAATAGAATGTGAGACTGAAAAAATAGTGATTTTTAATAAATTTAAACTAATAAAAAGGAGAGTGCTCAAACGAATATGTTAAAGAGTATATTATTATTGTAAAATGAAAGAAACTCAGGGATATTTGTGTATAAAATCATTTCAGTAACAAATGTGTGTTTATGTATGATAATTACAATAATTGTACATAGAGGATATTTTATTTCCTCTAAATCAAAGATAATATCCTTATAAATCGCAATTAATACTAGAATCAGAATATTAATTCTGATTTTCAACAGATAATATTTATCTGTATACTAATATTGTCCCTTTGTTAATGGAGAATATTTAACAAATACCGAGTATAAATCCGATCCCTTTTTCTTCGTTTATTTTACTTATTGCTGAACAGAATCTTGGCTGTAAGATTTTTCAAAGGTTTGAAGGCATAACAAATAATACGAAAGGCAAAAGCATCATAAATAAATTCAGTTGCAGCAAAATTTCCATGCAACAAAGTCTACAATTTGTTCGTCAGCGGTTCAATACATCAATATTTTGTATATAGTTTTTTTCTCTTCAATATTTGGTCATCAACAGATGTTGTGTATATCCAATAACAGAGAAAAACTATAATCATAGCACCCCCGAAAATAGCAATTGAGCGCCAATGGGTGAGCTCCGTAATCAGTAGTTATCCCTCAATTTCGCTATTAACATCTAAAAGAATGAACAGATAACTGGATCTAGAAAGGAATTATATTGATATTATCTACAAAGCTCTCAAGGTAGTATGCAACTGAAAAGAGTGAACATAATGTTCAACAGATACTGATCTTCAGACAAATTGTGTGAGTTTCCATAAGAGTAGGGAAGAATGTGCTTGTGATCCTCCAATCAAGCCAAGGAGCATACCTTGTCTGAAAATGGGCACAGGTAATGAGAAAAGTTATATTGAACATTATAACTGCAAGAAAACATCCACTGCAAAACATAAGAACTGAGATTTCACCTTGTCTGATACTACTGCAGCAAAGCCGACTGTCATCTATGTAAGTTGCTTGGATGCCCATCATCCATGATCCCAACGATGTATCATCATAGGCATACGTCTTCAAAGATACACTGCATTTTTTATTTTAGGATAGAACAAAAAATATTATCAAATACATGGGAGTAGAAGGGTACAATTGGTTCACTATGTATAACCTTATTCTTACTTCGTTTATGGTTTTCAAATTTTTGTACAGGAAATGGTAAAAACATTGTAATTTTCATTATTTCCTATAGAAATTCAAAAAAGACAGGAAACAAAGTGAAAAGTAACAACCACGTGGCATTTATGTAATTATTACCAAAAACATATTAACCGAAAATGAGGGGGAAAAAGCATGCTAGGTTTCCTCCAAAAGAAACCATGAAGTTAAAAGCAAAAGCCCTGAAAGAAACAACCCAAAAATGCACAAACATATCGACCTTCTAAAAGGACATCATGGATATAAAACGAGAGTAGGAGATATTTTTCCCTAGTAGAGGAATCTCAAATCTGTCCGTTCATATTTTACTTGTTTGGTAAAGGATAAAAACCATTTTCAAATAAATTTTATGCCAGAATTCGCAAGGTGGAAAGGACTTGCACTCTACTTAAGTTTCAACTGTCCCCATTTTTACTGTAACAATAAATTAAGTAGCCTTATTTTTCAAATTTAAGAGTGCCAGGTCTTTCAATTTGAAAGTCAAAATTAAGTACTTCTAATATATATTTGCCAATATTTTAGTGTCTAGTATGAGGGTGAGCCTTGGCATAGCGGTAAAGTTGTGTCTTTGTGACTTGTTGGTCATGGGTTTGAATTCGGAAACAGTCTCTTTGCATAGCGTGGAACCTCCTGACAATGGGGTACATAGTGTTTTTTTTTTTTTTTTTTTTTTTAGTGTCTAGTGTAATCCTATGAATACATAAATATAAAGACAAAATTAAGTAGCCTTAGCTCAAACCCCATTATCAGCATGGTTCCGTACAACAATCAATTAATATCCAAACCCTCCTCTTTATCAAGTTCCTCAAAGATGGGTATCTAGAGGTCATGCCTTGTCAGCCTAAATGCTGAATTAAGGCACACATACAAGAACAAAAGCTACCCACTTAAGTTTCTAAGGTTCCTCCTTGTGAAGATATGATGTTGAGAACTAACCTGTTTATATTAATGTATTGTGCCAAATTCTTTGAAATTATAACAAGTGAACCAGCCGCATGTCGGAAATACCTAAAGAAAAAATAATTAAATAGTGATTCACACTAGCAAAAATGAAACAATTCAATATGGAGATCCAAACTCCAGAAAAGTTATAACAGCACAGCTCTGAAGTCTGAACTATAAAATCAAAGAAAGATGGTAACAATTAATTATCATAACAGTAAATATTCAAATATTATATTAGCTAAGGGACATATGGCTGATCAAAGAATTCTACCATCTAAAATATCTACGGTACTCTTTGTATCAAATGATAGAAAATTAAAAATTAAAAACTTAGCAGAATATAACATGTCATCCATAGATCTACAAAGGTATAAAGAGAATATTATTTATCAATGTTTGCATGGCAACTAGTTTTACTGAGCAATGTTGGATACAATGATAGAAAGGAAAAAAAAAACCTAATGTACACAGATAAAAATTAAATACATAAATAAATTATTTTGTGTCCTATCCATTTTAGTTGGATTACATGTCAAAAAGATTTATAAGAATTTATAAGAGCAATCCATTAGACTCTAGATGGTTTTTGGCATTACATCCAATATTCACTAGTAATGACATATTTGTAAGAAACTAACGCAAAGACCATTCGATTCCACTAACCATATATGCACAGGCAAGAAAATTTAACTTAGTTTTCAATCATCAATTGCATAATCAGCTCACAGTTTTCATTATTTAGCAATATGTGATTGAAACAGTTTATGTAATCCTTACAATTTACAAGTCATCATTTTCAACAATCCAACATTTGGCAGAGAGCAAGGCATATGTATATGTTTAATATGCACAAGTCACGAATAACTGTTCCCTCTAATGTTTGTTGGCACTTAACACTTAAGTAGTGATGTCATATATTGTCGAGATCATTCATTTACCAACTGAATGATACAAAACTAGAAAAAATAATGAAATGGTATCAATTTAAGACGATAACATTGAAGATCATTCCAGTATTAATAAAATAAAATACATCACCAAATCTTCTCATACAAAAAGTATATCACTTACGATTTTTCATCCCCAAATTTCCACCAATCAGGTTCATACCATGGCTTTCCCCTGAAAAACACTCCAAACAAGATGGCTATTAGTTGAATCCAAAACCTCAACCCCAAGTTCAACTTGTGAAAGTTTATTGAAAAATATAATAATGAACTTTGATGAACAAGAAAATAACAAGCAACAAATAAATTTAAGTGTAGGTAGGAGGTAGGTAGAAAGATTTGGCAGATAAAAATTTGAAGTCAACCAAGTTATTAGAAATTAACAAAAATGCAAAACGGCATCCACATCCGATGACAAGCTCTAACTTCCTGGAAATGCAGATTTACTTAGCAAAAATGGGGCAGTCCTAAAGACTAAAAAAGGCGTGAAAATTAAGAAAATCTACAACACCCATAGATGATAAAAAGTAAAACACTGCAATAATATTCAACATCAAATAGATAATAATGAATAATTTTAAACAATTTTCATTCAGAAACATGAACAGTGTCAGACAGCTTTTGGCATAATCAGAACCAAGGGTTGAAAATATACATAGCAAAACTGGGGTAGGCAGACTTACAAACAGGTGAAAATTAAGAAAATCTACAGCACCTATAGATAGGTAACTTCGGCTAAAAACTATTGGGAAAACCCAAGTCCCACATGAGCTAGAAATAGTGCCAAGATAGACTATACAAGTGGGGAGCAATCCTCACCATATGAGCTAGCTTTTGGAATTGCGTTAGATCCAAACCCACATTTTAAAATGGTATTAGAGCCTATTCAAGATCCATTAAACGGGTCACCTACCATATTATCCACGCACCCAGCCCAAAAGTGTTGGGTGTGAGGGGGTATATTGGAAAAAAACCAAGTTCCACATCAGCTAAAGATAGTGCCAAAATAGATTATATTAAGTAGGGGCAACCCTCACCCTATGAGCCAGCTTTTGGGGTTGAGTTAGGTCTAAACCCGCATTATAAAAAAAATGCAATAATAGATAATAATAAATAAGTTTTAACAAAAGTTCCATTCAGAAACATGAACAATGTCACACATCTTTTAGCATAATTAGAACCATCTATACTACTTAAAATTATTATATATCCAGAAATCCATTATCATATACAGATATACAATCACAATAAAGTCAGATAAAGAAGGTACTCTTCTGATATCACTTCTCCTGACTTCATGCATCCAACATATGCCCCATCCTGACCACGACGACGGTCAAGAAGTTCAATTAAACCCTCTGCAGGCCAGTGAACAGAATAAAGAATGTATCACTTTCACATTGGGGGAAAATAGTTTTTCAACAAAATCTCCTAAATATATATATATATATATATATATATAAAAGCAATCTTTACCGAGATCAATATCAATGCCATCATCAACTTTTACATAAAAGTCAGCATCCCAGTTCTGAACTGAGGTACTAAAGAAGGTTTTAACTTTTTTAGGCAACTCTTCTTGAGCTTCCTCGTGACCTTCCTGATATAATCAAAACAAATTGTCAAGATCTAAACTTAGCTTGTTTAACAGGGTTCAATGATAAGGAACCATGTTAAAAATGAGCGTCAATATATTTTACCAACTCCCACCCCACCCCAAAAAAAATAAAAAAAGTGTTTTGTTGAAACATTTAAGAAAAATACAATTTTTACTCTGCACATCAATGTTTAAAGGTCACCAAGGAACAAAAATATTTAAGAAAACACTAAACATCAAATATAGGCAAATAATATCAGTGTGCAATTACATGTATGGTGCATTTGAGTAAATAGTTTAATTAGGCGCCTATTTAATAAGCATATCAGATTAGAACTTATATCATAACTCATAAGCTTAACGACAAACTTGAAACTTACTGAAATAAGCTAGAAAAAGGGAGCTTAAAGAAAGGTTATAAGCTACTTTTATAAGCTTAAATAAGCCCTGTATGAACAATGCACCCAAAATCATATCTCCCTCAATGCCCTAAACCATATGTATTTAATTAAGTGTTTGCTGTCCACTCACTATCCAAGTTAAAACATTGAACAGATTCAAATTACAAAAAAAAAAAAAAAAAAAACTACAATTATCTTGCTTACAAGAATCAGGAAATCCTTTGTTGTGCGATTTTCCTCATCAATATTGCGATCTAAGCTATCACCTCGATTAGCACTGTCAATTAGAAAGTATTTGATCATAAATAAGTTTGAACCCATGATAGTTATTTCACAAACTATTGGATTAGCACCAAGGGAAATAAAGAAGATAAATAACCACTATAGCTTAAAAAGAAATCATGTGAGTACTATAATAGCTAATAAGGATAAGTGAGTGGAGAAACCTCCGACCAATAACAAAACGTATGACCACTCCTCTTTCTTCAAGTTTTTTCAAGGCATCACCTGCCAGAAAAGAGAAGATAAAATGTCAGTGACTCGGTAATATACAATTAAACCAAAAAGACAGCCATCTACAAAATAGTCAAGTGTTTCCATTCTCATCATTCATAAAGTTTATGCAATATATCAAATTTTGTTATGTAACTTACCAAACCAAAATGATGATAAAAATGGTCATGAGTTACATGTACAACAGATGAACCGATATAACCTAAAATATGAAGTATGAACAAAAAACTATTAAAGCTTTCAACAAATAAAGTATGTGGTGTGCTATAGTTTTAACATATTGCTACAGAAAATGCTAAAATTAATCCTAGGGATACAATCGTAGAAACCTATCATTTTTAAAATCATGAAAATGGAAATAAATCATCAGCGTATAGATCAAATCCAATCTTCAAGAAACTTAGAACAATTAAACTATAAAAAAATTGCAGTAAAAGCAAGAAATGTCCAAATCAATCCCAAACTCGAACTGGGGCACAAAATCACTGTGAAATTGAAATAAAAACAAACATGCTTCATTAACTAATTTTCAAGACAACTATCTTCTACAAAAACAAACCAAGAAAATATTCAAAGTCTGCATCACAAATGAATTTGATCCTGATAAAGACAAAGCAAAAGTGCATCAAGCCTTATATCAAGTGGCACCAAGTCCCTTCAGGCCAGGATCAATTCCCAATGATGCCACATTGTCTCGACCCTATCCTGCCCATCCACTCCCTCACCAAACCAATTCTCACACATTCTTCATAACCAAACATGCAAATAAACAACTCAAGTGCACAAAAGTTTACAAGAACTAGTATTTCTTTTCTAATAACCAATATCAAAAACAGACCTCTGGGCATCCAAGACCCCCTGAAAACATTTCTCTTCAATTTACTTCCAAATCCAGTATACACTCCGATAACAGCAAGTAACCTACGATCAGAAGAGCCGCTTCTCTGGCCTTGCCCCTTGATGTACCCTTGGCTCTTAGCCAATGTCAATTCCATCTCAGCTTCCACAATCCTCCTCTCCAGATCCCTATAAACCAACAAACACACACACATTAATTCCGATTCCATGATCCATCCAAACCAACATCACACAAACAAACAAAACATCATCAAACAACACAAATCAACCCAAGATAATTTTTTTTTTTTTTAAAATGTAAATAGTTTACCTGCACCCAAGCACCATTAACTTATCTTCCACTGTAAGAACCTTAGGCCTCTAGTCACAAAATAAAAAATAAAAAGACGATAATATAAGTTTGCACACTAAAAATGAATTATAATAATATAAGTGCAACATTAAAAAAGAAAAACCTGCGCTGAATTCATTTTCAGAAGACTAGCGAGTAAATTGCGATTCTCTGCGTCTTGCCATAACCTAACAATTCCAAAACAACCAAAAAAAAAAAACGTGCAAATCCGTTACATTCAAAACGAACAGCAGAATCGCGTTGCGAATCACAAAACAACAACGATTTGTCTGACGGATACAAAAGCAATTCGGAGAAACGATTTCGCGGTACCTTCCGGCGACGTAGAGCCACGCGACGCAGGAGAAGAAAGCCATGACGAGGGACGATTTCGAGGTCTGAACGGGCTTCGATCTCGCTCCTCCCCGCTTTGTCGTCATCGTCGGTAGCGTCTCCATCTCCGACGAACGAACGCTGCTGAATTGGTGAAGCGAATCGCAGTTCGCAGAATCGATCACTGCTTACACAGTGAAAACAGACAAGGATGGACTCTGTTTTCAATTTAAGTTTTTTTTTTTTTTGTTTTGTGAAACTGATATATAAATGATGTTACTGTCACTGGTATTGTAATGTGGTTTTACTTTGGGTTTAGCTTCAATTTAAGAGTGGAAATCTGCAGATTTTCTATTTTTTTTGTTTGTCAATTGTTGTTTAAACACAGCTTTTACTTTCATTTGAAAATCCATTTGTATCCTCTCATGATATTGTTGTGAAAGAATAAAAAAACAACCGTATGATTTTTAAAGTAATTATAACTTATAATAAAAATTAATATATTTATAAATTTATAGTGACTAAAATATGTATTTCATATTCATAAAAATGTAAATATTTAAAATTTATTTCTGTAAAATCTTCGTATGTTTTTAGTTTTAGTAAGATTGAAAAATATGTTATTTATAGATTTGGAATAAGATTATATGTTTAACCGATTTAAAAAAAATCATATTTACATATATTATTTTTTTATTTTTTATCTTTCTATTATATTATAGGAATGTTTAATTTGTAGCTCCAAACTTATATTTGAAGCATAAGTGATTTCGTGAATGGATCAAAATTCTTGTTTTTATGATCTTGTGTTTATTTTATTTTTATCTATTAAATTTATATTAAAATAAGCATCATAAATACAAAATTTTATCCATTAAACTAAATATATATTATGAGCATGTTTGGATATAAGTCATAAGTATTTGTGATAATTTTTTTACTAGAAATATAGAATTTTTTTTTAATAGAGAAATTCTTATAAGCACTTCTAACATTGTATTCAAGCAGGCTCTATATCATTTATTATATATAAATTTTTTATATTTATCTCTTTAGGTATGGTCTAAATATTAGGTGTTTTTAATAATTACTTTTTAATTAATGAATTTTGCACTTACGAGTCTTTATTTGACAAAAAATTATGTACTTTTCTTTTATGTATTTTTTTTTTGGTGTTCATGGATACGATGACATGTGAATCTGAATAGATCCAAACCAATCCAAATATTTATGCATTTGGATCATTTATGCATTTGGGTCAAAACCAAATCGAACCAATCAAAATCATTCATGTAGGAGTTTGATAATGGGTTTAGATTTATAGATCTGATCAAAATCAATCAAATTTTTATAGTTGTTTGATTTCCGTTTAAATACGGTTAATATTGGAACTTCTTAAGGTATTACTTTCAGCTATATTATTTTGTTTTACCTTTTTTTCATTTTTTTTTTGTCATGTTTATAATATTAATGAATCATATTTTGTTCATTTGTTTAAGCAAATTTTGTTGCAATAAATCTGGTTGTAGCAAAACTTATTGTAAGAAATTAATTTGTAGGAAATAGTTGTGATTCATATTATTATAGTATATTTTGTTGAATAATATTTTGTTTAAATTTGTACTAGTCTATTTTAGAATATTATGTTGATGTTATTGAATGGATCAATTTTACTATTTTCATACATTTGATAATATTGTGTTAATTGTATTGGATATTTGGATGAATCATGATATAAAATAGTAGTTCTAAGAAAGAAAGAAAATCAAATTTAAATGGGTAACCAGTTGGCTCGAACCAAACCAAATCGTTCATGAATGAGTTGAGTTAGGTTGGATTTAAAAAAAAAAGTGAATATTGAACCAAACCAAACCAATTAAATTTGATTGGATTAGATTCTAAATTTGACCAAAACTGACCCGAATTGACCCATGAACACCATTAATTTTTTCTTTTTGAACCAAACCAATATAGATATAAAATAACTTAGTTTCCATGCATAAATAAAGTAAAACCAATCGTGTCACAAAAGAAATATTCAGATACAATCCATGATAGTATGAAAGTAAGCAAAATACATTTTACATACCTACTACAACAAAATACATGCCCTTGGATAAACCTATCTCAAAATACATCAAAAGTAGTAAAAGAAAACTAGGACCAAAGCTAACCACTTATCACACCAGAAGTAATGAACTAACTAAGACATGTCCTTAGAAGAATCATCACTCTCCTCCTCAAACGTCAGCTTCAACTTCCTCAGAAGTTCTCGATATTCCTCGATCTCCTCGAATGACACGTCTGAATGGTCTCATCGATCCTCTGTATCCTCCACTGGATGCACTTGTTGCACGCTGTATCGACAAACATTGTCCCACCCATTATACTCCACTAGAATCAACAAGAATTCCAAATCATGTCATGGCTTTTCCAGTTTGAAATACAAGCGAGAATCTTCATAATGACAGAGCTTTGCGCGAGATGTGAGTCCCATGGGATATAGCAGGTCAGCATATAGTCTATGGTAATAGGCACTGCATCCGGTCTATCTACTGGCACTAAGTGGACTCAAATATGGCAAGTGTAATGTGTAGTCCATGTTACGGCACAAGGCCATTCTCATTCTCTCTACTAGCTATGCCAAGCCCGTAGATGCCTCGGGGTACTCGGCATCGTTAGTACCTAAAAGATGTTAGTTGTAGAGGTAAGTCATCTGCTCCTTAAACGCCACAAACAAATAGTAATCAAACAAAAACAACATGCAACCTACTTAACCACAACTTGTGGTTTCTCTAAGAAAACAACACTTTTAAGATCCTAAGCGCGTTACTAATACACTTATCAACTATTAGGGCCCAACCTTTGTCACCAATCCTCACAGATCTTGATGGTCTTACAAAATCATGTGGAAGAAAATCAGGAGTGATTGTCACATACAGATACATCGTACACTGATCCCCAAGCTCCCAACTCAAAAAGCATAGCCTTGGAGCCCATCAGGAGTAGCAAAGTGAGGCTTGTGAGTTACTCGTGACTAATGAGTGCATCAAATGTTGGATAGTTACCACTCACTAATTTCCCTAGGTTCTTCAAACCTCTTCACCCACTATACCCAGTGTATCTTTGTCCATCATCCATTTTCTCAACGTAACCTCACCTTCTCAGAAGAAATAGAACCATTGGTTCCTTACTCTCTATTCAATCCTCTTGATCGTTGCCACCACATCATGTGTATAGCCCTCATGCCATGTGTATTAACAGACATGTACAAACAAACAAACAAGAAATAAAGATAAGGCTCAAGCCTACGTACTATTCTCAAGGAACCAATTATGGCCTCTTAAGCGGTAAAACTACTTGTCATACAAAACAATCGGACAACATAACAGTTGTAATTATAGTCATTTAACAAACATAGCAAATAATTTGTCGAGGGTCGGACAGCCTTGGGCCCAAACCAAAACGCGTACAGATAAAATAATAATAGACAAATATATAGCAGCATATAAATTCTCACACTACTGGTATAATTTGCAGAGTTCATACTCTATCGGTCTTATCATTCAACAACAATAATAAATATATATATATATATATATATATATATATTTATATATATATATATGTATATATACACACACACACATACATCTCAATAATTTTATTAGTAGAGGATCATCACAATTCTAGAACATGCATCAGTTATCAGATCTTGCAATTTATCTCAGCAATAATATAATAGTCATAACAACAATTCTAGGAAATAAATAATTCTAACATAACTTATCCAGAGACATGAATTTCAATGTTAAACTATCTACTATCTAAAATTAGTTTTATAAAGTTTCACTTCTAACTTATTTTTAGTGTTCTAGGTGTTCCGAGAATCAATTTTTCATGAATCTTATATGCTACCCTGAATTTTCACATCTAACAACCTCATTTTTGAGGTCAAAACTTTCAAAAAAAATAGTTCATATAGCTCTCATTGCCAGTTCAATTTCATGATAGATTTTATCCGATAAAATGTCCTAAAACTTATTTTATTCATAATTTTTTGCTAGGAAACTTCAATTTAAGGGAAATTTAAGGCTAAACCTAAGTTTTAACACGTAAACAACTCATTTTTAACATTAAGCTTCCACAAAATGCTCTAGGAGTAAGGGCTCAAATCTTGAAGTCTTAAGCTTCCAAAGGATGAAAAACACTTTTGGAACCAAACATAAGTGTTTTGCATGAAAATGATGAAGAAATGAAAAGGAAAGAAGAGATTTAAGAGCTTCTTACCAAAAAATTGAGAGAAGAAATCTCAAGACACTACTATGGAGCTTGGAACAAGAAGAAAATGGTGGTCTCTTCCTCCTTGAAGGTCTCATGCAAGATGAAGAGAATGAAGGTCCAAATTTGTGATTTTTGAGAGGAAATGGTGAGAAATAATGCAAAGCTAGTGATGGGTTCAATTGACAAGCCTAAATGGCCATTGTATAAGCCATGGGGGATGTGCACCAGCTTGCCATAAGTGGGCGGTTTTGCTTTTGAAATTTTAGCCATAAATGGATAAATTAGCATAAGCAAAAATGGTAAAAATTGTTTTAGTCAAAATTGGTAAATCCTATCTTAAACGTCTAGATTAATGTGTTAATTTCCTCGATTATTGTGCTAATCTCCCTACAAATACATGTACTCAGAGTAAACTTCACACAGAGTCCACTCACAAGGAGTTAAATTACACTATGATGTAGTGCACAATGCAATTCTTGTACAGATGGAAATCAAGCCCAAACAGTTTTTATTTATCTGTCAAGCTTCACTAAACTAATCACACACACATATATAATAAGAACTAAAATTTATAATTAAAAACATATAATCACTGCAATTAAATACATACATGCACATATGTGTGTAACAAAGCAAGGCTCAAGCTAGGTGTTGAGAAGTGTTTTTGGGTTTTAGCAAGGAGCGAGTCGAAGAACACAAATCCATCTTCATCTGGTTTCACATTGAGTTTGTAGCCACCATTTGGACCACCTTGCGCACCTTGCCGCTACCTCCTTCGACTACGACAAGGTCGGCATCCACTGTCATTGCGACAACTCAATCTCTCCAAATAATTTAGGCATGACCATGTTGTTGGATTTGTGAACTACCACTACTATTTGATGTTCCCCTTAAGTTTTCTTTCATAATTTGATTCAATTCCTAAATTGTAGTGTTATTCTTGTTGTTTTTATTCTTGAACAACTATGGTTTTTTTTTATGCTGGAAGTTTTGAATTGAGGATTATGAGTTAGAGCTTCTTATTTTACTAATGCATAGAACTTTCAAATTGTTTTTGAATAATATATCCAAATCCTTCCTACATATTTTTTAATGGGTTTTGGATTATTATTTAGTCCATATGTTGAGGTTATTTCCTTTAATTTAATGAACCAGGGAACACTGCACAATCACCCTTATCAGGGGCTTATCCACCAGGGAACTCTATTTAAGCCATAGAAATAGAAATAAGCCATAGAATATTCCAATCAAATAATAAATATGAACTACTAATGATTTGTTTTCTTTTTTTCAAAATCCAAGGAGGAGTGCAACTGCGCAAGAGTATTATCCGTTTTGATTTCATTAGGACTTCATATGCCATAACTATTTTTGTTTTGTTTGCATAGCCTCTTAGTAAAAAAAATAAAAAAATAAAAAGGAAGAAGGTAAGGGTGATTTGGAGACAAAAAAATTCATTTATAAAACATGTGTCAGTCACACAATGTATTCTATAAATAAAGGTAACGTCGTTTGCAAAGGAAGGGGTGCTACTGTAATCTAAACTAAAAGATTAGTGGGTTATCCATAAGGTGAAAAAAAGAGAGGAGATGCATGTGTAATTAGTGCAAACCTCAGGGGTGTCACAAATGAGTGACAAATGAATCCATTTATCCACCACCCATCCAATCCATCCACAATAAATTCATCCAATCTGTCCGCTACAAAGAAAAAACCAATGAATGGATCTAAATCCATCCATTTGATTTTATGGATGGTTAATGATTTGAATGCTATTTTTTAAAATCCAATGGATCCTCTAATCAATACTTAATGGGTCAAAGTTGATCCAACTTAATGATTAAAGAATTTGTGGGCAATTTTTTACCAACATCAATCATGATTTTTTTTATTGCAATCAGTCGAAACTATTCTTTGGCAGACATTGGCCCATGTTTATTGGCCAACATTGGTCGGTAATTTTGTTTTATCGACACCGACTGATGATGTTTTCCAGCCAACATCGGTTGATGCTACTTTTCAAATGAAGTTAGCTAGGATTTTTTTTAGTGCTAATTTTTGGCCTATGTTGTCCGGAATTTTTCTCGCCAATGTTGGCTAATGAAGTTTTTCAGCCAACATCAACCAATACTATTTTTTGGACAATACCAACTAGGATTTTTTTCGACCAACTTTGGCTAGGGCAATTTTTTTGCCAATATCGTCTAGAGTTTTTCACCCTACATTAGTTGAGGATATTTTTCAGCCGACATCGACAGATGCTATTTTTTTAACAGTGTCGGCTAGGGTTTTTTTTGCCAAATTTGGTCAGTGCTATTTTTTGGTTGACACCCCTAATAGGATTTTTTTGCACGACATCGGTTGATGATCTTTTTAGGCTGACATAGGTCGAGACTATTTTTTGACTAACGTCAAGTAGGATTTTCTTGGTCAATGTCTGTCGAGGCTATTTTTTGGTCAATGTCGATTAGGTTTTTTCATCGACATCAGTTGAGCCTATTTTTTTGGCCAACGTTGGCTAGGATTTTTGGTCAACATCGACCATTTTTTTGTGTGGCATCAACTAGGTTTTTTTTGTCGATGTCGACTGAGGCTAATTTTTGTTTGATGTCAGGCAAAAAATATCATTGACCAACATCGTTCAAAAGAACCCTAACCAACATTGGCCGAAAAATTGCTCCAGCTAATTATCGATAGAAAAATCCTAGTCAACATCAGTCAAAAAATAACATTGGCCAATGTTGGCCAAAAAAATGCTTGGCTAGCATCAGCCTAAAAACCCTAGCCGACATCGACCAAAAAATAGCCTTAACTAAGGTTGACCGAGAAAAACACTAGTCGACGTTAGTCAAAAAATAACCCCGACCGGCGTCGATTGAAAAAACCCTAGTTGACACAACAAAAAAAAAGCGATGACCGATGTTGAAAAAAAAAACCTAGCTGACATCAGCAAAAAAATTCATAGTTGATGTCGGCAAGAAAACGTCATCGACCGACGTGGCCAATAAAAACCTAGCTAAAGATCGATGCCGATTGGCATGGACCCAAAAAACCCCTAGTCGATGTCGACCAAAAACAATCACCGACCAAAATTAAACAAGAAACCTAGCTGACCTCAACCAAAACAATATTTGCCAATGTCAGACAAAAGAACTTGGCCGCTGTCAGCTAAAAAGTATCATTATTGACATTAGCCAAAAAATAGTTTAGTCGATGTCTACCAAAAATTTGTCTCGAACAATGTCTATTGGGACTATTATTATTTTAGAAATTATTGTGAATTTTTAAAAATATAGTATTTTTAAACTAAAACTAATCAAGTTTTAAATTATATTTTTTTTTGTGTATGGATTGGATGGATATTCATCCATGAAAAAGTTGTTAATGGATCAAATTGGATTCGATCCAATAAATAATTTTTAATGGATCCAAAGGAATTTATGGATTATTTTGATCAAATTCATTAGAATTGATCTGATCTATCCATTTGTCACCTCTAGTGTCACTATAATTTATTATTTTTTAAAAGACTTTTATGATTAGGATTTTGTAGTTTAAAGTTTACTGAATTTATAAAATATGAATTGGATGTTGAAATTTAAAATAACTTTATAAATTTATAAAATTTTAAAACATTGTATAGATTATCAAACGTTACGGATTCATATGATTGAGCTGAAACACCATGCAGTAACATTACTATTAATTAGAAGCATCCATTAGTCGTAGACCAACCAATAAAGAAATACACTTGGATTGATGTATAACAGATAGAGAAGAAGTTACAGCAACAAAGAATACACAATTGTGAAATGTGGTAAAAACTATTGGAGCTACAACATTGTGAAAAACACAATTTCACAGCATTATTTTAAAACTTAAATATATAAATAATCATGCAAAAAAGATCGACCTCCCTTTGATACATTCTTGGATCAGTCCTAACCACGAACATAAAGACTTTTTCCTATTAAAGTGATTTTCTAACCTATCCCTACTGGGCCAAAACGTTTTCTAACTCAATCCAACCATCAATCTCTATTTTCTACCCAACCTATATATGCATTTTAGGTCAGAGCTTCCTGCACCACAAAAAAACTCAAGTAACACCCCGTTTCATTTTGAAAAAGGTAATCCAAATGTATTTTATATTTTCGGATTATCCTCTCTATAACGAAAGAAAGTGTTGGCTCGAGTTTTTTGGGGATGCAGGAAGAAGTGCCCTGCATTTTAGGGTATTGTTGACTAAAAAAATCACAGGCTGATGAATTGACTCAACCCATTGAGGAGAGAATGAGAGGCTCCAGATTATATGTTTTAAGAAAGGAGTTTTAGATGGAAAGTAAAAGAATTTTGGTTTCTAAACTAAAAGATTTTCAAAATTAAAAGAAAAAATGAAATGATAGATAAACACAACTTGAGGCCAATTTGGATAAACAATTAAGTGCTTATTGAATATGTATTTATTATGTTTTATTTTAAGTATTTATATACAAGTTGTTTTTATAATCGAAGAGGAAATAAGATTAAATTGTTGCCACTTACTTTTAAGTTCTAATGAAATCCTGTATTTCTTCAAGAAGCCATTTACTTATTATGTAGCCACTAAGTATGTGAAAAATGCTTCTTTACATACGTGACTACAAAGCTCATCTAGGAAACTTACAATTTACAACAAAATCCTCACTCTAGAACCATATACACAGAACAATACAAGATGGAAAGCACACTTTTGTTGCTTTCCTTGAAAATAACAAAACCAGGGATTAAGGCACTGGTTTTTTCAACATGTTGATTCGTGGTATAGCACTCATTGCGAGTAGTGGAAAGATAACCGACCAAAGAAAGAATCAGTATAGGAAAGAATGCACTATAATCCCAGCCTCTTGGTTGGCCTATCTGAAATATTAGCTATCACAAAGCCTGCAAATACCTGCAGCTCAATGCCAGAAACAAATCCTTTAATATGTGAACAAAAATGTTGAATGCTTTAAGGATTGCGACATCCAAACATGAGTTAATAACCAGTAACATCATGGTCTAGACTAGAAAAATATTTCCTAGGCTATGTACGAAAACTCTGTCATGTAAATCATAACTAGATGACAAAGAATTATGGATGTGGAACAGATACTCCATATTGATGGTAAATTTCATCGAACCAAAACTTGAATCATACATATCATGAATACAGCTTATACACAACTTGGAACAACAGAAGATAATGAGTCATCTGGAAGCTACAAGTCTACAACACCTAACTTCCTAACCAGTATGTAACAGAACTAACAAATTACAAGAACTTACTAGCAGAATCAGAATTGACTATATTATGCAATAATATTGAACAGAAACATGCACACACAAACTTGCATATATACGTGGAAACCAACAGCATGACACCGAGAAACGAATAGGGTTTTTTCATAGTTTAATTTATATTTTTTGTTGACAAAAAATAAAAAAGAAAGATCCCCTCATGGCCCGAAGGTACTGTAGGAGAGCTGAGAAAATATCAAAGTTGCAGACATCTTTAGCCATAACAATACCTGAATTGAGCCAAGAATGTACAACGCCGAATAATGCCGGCCATGGATCACCATGTCAGCCAACATAGCAAGAGGAATGGTCAGTGACATGCCCAAAGTGGCCACAAGGGGGGTTGTCCATACAACACAAAGTGCCCTGGTTAGATAAAATAAGCTCTAACGTAAGAGTTTGGATAACTGTGTGCATATGTATGTGTATATTAGTAAGATTTATCTCATGTACCAGAAGTAGTCTGAGAGAACACTACCAACAAATCCATTGGCAAGAACCACTTCGTCCACTCTAGCTGAATGGGGAATTGTAAACTTTGGTTCAATTCCTAAGGCTGACAATGGCCAGACTGAGAAATGTATAGAGGAGAATTAGCAATCAGTTTTGAACACAAGAACCAAGTTAAATGTGCACATAAAAAGGAGTGGACTCAGAGAACCTTATAAGTTAACATTTATAAGTAACTATATTCTATATAATCATTGCTAGTTAGAACTTACTAAGCCACCATAGTGCTACAAGTGTAAACAATCCAACACATCCAAACAGCTTTTGCACATCAACCCGTTCACCTTCTTCACCAGAAATTTTTTTAAGAAGCACTGTGAGGCATTAATGGTAAAGAAGCCGTCGTTATTCTTCTAAATTATCTGACAAAGACAAAAAACAAGAGAAAACAAACAAAAAGCTAAGACATTGTCTAACCTGTAAATAGACCATATGACATGGCCGAGAGAAGGCCAAAAAGATCTCCAACAAGAGAGCGCTGTCCATTGCTGAACACAAATATCAACTGTCAACGCCCAAAAAATAGTATTACAAAGAGCAAGCAGCTGATAATAAATGAAAGACAACAATTATATTCCTTAATATTCTGCACAATGACAAAAAACTGCACAGCTTTTTTGGTCCATCTGGTCTCTATCAATATACTGGATGAAACTTACATCAATACACAAATTCAATGAGGAGACATAGATTTCTCAAAAATGTGATACAGGACAAAGAGGGATCATTCATGCTAGAGATATAAAGAAAAAAGAAATTCATAAGCCTCCACCTAACATCTTATGCATCAAATTAGTATTAGAGCTAAGTTTGTAAATCCCTGAGATTGTGGATGGACTGCAGTTCACACGAGTGTGAACTACAAAGTCCTATATTATCCAGGTGTGAGACATGGAACATCCATTCGTATAAAAAATTTAGTTTTTTCAAAATATGAACTGCCATCAGTGATCTCAATATAGCTTAGAAGAGGTAACCAAGGTCAATATGGTCAACATAGTCAACATTAAGGTTGCAATTTTATGCAATTGGGAAATGAATAAAAAAGACAATCCAATTATTCAGTTTTCATTTTGTAATTAAATAGCAAACACAAGCAATGTGGATTGTGGAACTTCCAGTTTGTTAACCAGCTTGGAGTATAGGATGACAAAGGACTATTATCTCCTACTACATAATGCATTAATTCTGTTATCAGTTGAAATTGAAAGAAGAAAAAAATGCATAATGAAGGTGATTTTTGTAAAAGCAATAAGAAAGGCTTACGAAGCACTTGATAGTGCATCATCTGCAGCCCATGTTTTCCCCAGAGTTGTCATCACAACCCCAGCCATGCTGACCAAGACAGCAACTACTTTTGATACATTTAAATTGTCTTGGCCCAAAAACACACCAATGAAGAGAGTGAAGAGTCCTGAAGTAGATGACAATACTGTTGTACTTGCAACGCTTGTTCGTGCAAGGGCAGCATTTGATAGATACTGAAAACAACAGAAAAAGGAATTAAAAAAATAACACTACTATACAGCAGACTAAACACTGAACCTATGCATGATTTGGTACTGCCTAACTACAAATCAAGATATCAATCTTGAGTTACTTACCTCAGTTATAAACCAGATAGGTGCAATGTAAAATCCATAAGTAGCAATTTCCCTTGTAGAAAGTTCTTTCTCGGCCTTTATAGCAGTAGCATCATTACATTTAGCCACCAATGGCTTTACTTCTTCATGTACTGAAAGGTTTGCATCACTATCTTTTCGAGTCATGCTCCCCAATTCTACTTCAGTGGTTTTCTGCATTCCATTGCCCTTGAGAGGAGAGGTACACGTGACAGAAAATTCATCCCCAACTTTTGCACTTCTTCCACTTTTAGAAGAGCGATGTTTAAATAACTTATACAACCAGTCCTTAATGAATGCTACTGGGAGGTAAACTACCATAAGAGAAGCTCCAAGATACGTCACTGCAAATGGCTGCTTGTAATCTATAAAAATATCCTGTACAGAAAAATTTTAATTCAGAGAAGAAATCATACATATAAACCTTGGATGGTGGCACCCTGTATGTTACTGGTCTCCGATAAAGAGATACCCCTTGAGCAGAATTTAAACTTTAACAGTTTTAAAAAAAGATTTGTGACCATGTGTAGATAAGGATTCAGATATAGAAATTCTATAAAACTGAAGCAAACACAATGATTTACAAACATAAAATCTTCAAGCATACTCAGCATAATATCCTCTGATGAACATACGTAAAACACGAGATCACAAAATATAACTGGAATAGTGGATCCCCTCAGTGACAAAATATAATGCAGGTATGCAATTTTCATTCAATCAAAGCCAAGTGAACTGCATGATTTTCAGGTAACTATTCATAAACAAATCATTCTAGCCCACAGAACTTCCACTCTCACCCTGAGGTTTGTATGATTGACATGCCAAGTTTCAACTTCAAGTAGTGTATCAATACAAAGGTGGATTCTTAAGATTTAGGACACTTCAAAATCTAGTCACATTAAGCAAAAAAAATCCTAATTGATGTAAAAAGTATCATCCTAATTATTTGTTGTGTGATTAACAGAAGGTCCTATTTTTATTTTTTGTTTGTTTGTTTCACACAGGTATTTCCTTAAGAAACAATCAACACTGTAGGACACCAAACTCTCAGCAGAGATTCAAACCATGGTTTATCATGTTACAGGAGACTAGAGCCAACCTTGGTATAAAAGGTCCTCTATACCAAGACAAAAACCCCACATTCATTTAATTCAATTGAACCGGCACCAAAGATCCCAGAGGGGGAAAAACATTTTTTTTTTCACATACACATGTCCACAAAAAAAAAAAAAAACCTTTTCCCCAAAAGGTGGGGAAACATACACACATAAGCACATTTACCAGAAAAAGCAATCACTCCAGACTCAACAAAATCTTATCAAATTACATGCCTAAAGAAGCTTGAAAAAGGGTAAATTTGGCAGCATGGAATTGGCAAAATTTTACCTGGGTGACTTCAGCAGAGGTGACCCATATGACAACCACAGTAAGTATAAGGAACAACCCTGCCTTGTATTTCCACCCCATAGCAAAACAACTACACCCAGAGGAAAAAAAACCAAAGAAATTGAAGAGATCCACACGTTTCTTCCTCTGACAGATCCCAGAATCACCCTTCAACGCACCAATTTGACAACCCCATCATAAGAACAATAACGTGGGGAAGCATAAGCCTCAGGCACAAGCCTCAACCTTTGCTAAAAAAATTGCGTGAGAAGATTATTTTGCAGGGAGGTTGAAGGATTCTTGCAACGACAGAAAAGGAAGAGAAAATGGGTGTAAAAAAAACAGAAACAACATGGGAAAAAAGCGAAAAGTCAATGTTAAGTTTCTGTTTTGTTAATTATCTCGATTCTCAAGCATGTTAACGTTACTCGGTACTTGTCAAACGCTTTTATTTATTTATTGTATTTCCCACTCTTTCCTATTTTTCATTAAATTCCCATCCTTTCAATTCTGTGAATGAATGCAGCGGTTTTTTGACCAGGAGGGGGTTGAATTCCTTTTTAATTCTCATATAGGGTTATTTTTATTTATCGGATAAGGAGTGTCAAGTGATACGATTTCTAAATCTTTCTAAATCATAAGTGATATCAAGTGTCATGACTTTTATTTATTTAATTTTTTTGAGTGAAGTCATTCATTTATTTATGATTTTACTTGTTTTTATTTATTTTTGTATTTTAAATTATTTTTTTTTCAAAAGTTAACTTAAAGAGTCGTGACACTTGTAAATATATTTATGAATTTAAAATCATATAAGCGTTGTTTTAAATTATTATTTACAATTTTTTTTAAAACATTCAAAAATCATAAATATATTTAATTAGAATACAATTTAGGATTTAGAAAAAAAACCTTTACGAATTAAAAAAAAACCTTTAATTAGAATATAATTTAGGATTTAAAAAAACCTTTACGACTTTAGAGTCGTGTGCAGTAGCTGTTCTTTAATTAGAATACAATTTAGGATTTAGTTTTATATTTATGATTTATTGGGAAAAATGGCTTCATTTGATACAGGAAAAAATTGCTGGTGATTTCCAAGTAAGGAGCTCGTGTTGGTCATTGCTTGGCATTTCGTAATTGGTCGATGCATGCTTCCTTACTGCTTAGAGTCGTAAATAGCTGTTCTTTATATTTATGAGAATAATAAAAACTTGTTCTGAGAGGCTTATTGATATATTAAACTTATAAAATAGGATTTACTTTTAAATAAGCTATTCTAAACATGTATTAAGTCCTAATCAAATTTAATCTTGTAAAGAATCAAATTTAATCTAATTAGAATGGGTATGTTATTATTAAAAAAATGGGTCATTTTTATATAAAAAATTCAAATAAAAGATGCTTAAAAAAGTATACTTATTATGTACCTATTTTATAAAAATCTGTAGGAAAATTAATTTGCTTTTAATTTGGTTAATTAATTTGTTATGATTTGTTTTTATTTATATATATTATGGGTTATTATTTGCATGCTTATATCTTTTAATTTCGTGTATGATTTTGTGAAAATTTTAAAAATTGTTTAATTTTGTTAATTATATGCATTTTTTAGATAATCTTATTAAATATTTTAGTTATTAATATTACAAGTACTTTGTATTTTGTAAAATTTGTTAATAAATTTTGTATTTTTTATTTGAAAATTTTTAATTTTTAATTTAAAAATACTCATTGTTTAAATTAAAATATTTTGCTATTAATATTTGGTTGTTATATATGAAAAAAAATTATGCTGATTTTTTAATTAATTAGTAAAAAATAATTAAATTTGAAACTGAACTCAAGTCGAGAGCAATAGCATGGCGTTAAAGTCGTATGCCTTGCTAAATGTACCCTTTTTTGTTAAATACACCCCTTTTTTGCTTTTTTTCTTACAACTTCTAAACATCATTTGCTTTTTTTTTGGCTTTTTTTTCTTTTTTTCTACTTAAATAAAGTCATATATAAAAATGACTTTAAATTCATTTTTATATTTACGACTTTTAAACTTTCATTTCTAAAAAATAAAATAAAAAAATACGACTTTAAAGTCATAAATATAAGAACGACTTTAAAGTTATTTTTATATTTACGACTTTTAAATGTGCATCTATAAAAAAATTAAAAAAATACGACTTTAAAGTCGTAAATTTTTTGAACTAATAGCACAGTGAAATCGTAAAAAATTTTACGACTTCACGTAAAAAAAAACTGGCATATCTAAGTTAGAAGTTGTGTCACATAATACGACTTATCCCTAAATGATAAATAAAAAAAAATACAACCCTAAATGGTAATTACCGAAAATAATTACGCCCTTCCAGGAAAAAAAGCCTGAATGCAGCATTCTCGTGCATTAAATTTGTGTTACAATTTTTGGGCATGTGCTTCTTTTTCAAACCATGAAATTTGGAGTAACACCATTTTTTCTATAAACAGAAAATGACAAAAACTTGTACGTATAAATAGAAACTGTAGAAACTAAAACAATTGAGTGTTTCTGTAGAAGACAATGGCTTTCAGTAGGGATCATCGGATTTAATAAAATAAAAAACTGAATCAATTAAAGTTAATTGAGTAAGTTAAATTGGGATGACAGTTTTCTAATTATCTCATTCAAAATTAACATGATTATACTTGGTTTGAATCGTTGGATATGTATATATTATTATATTTATTTAAAAATATTAATAGAATATAAAATGAAATTCTAATGATAATATTTGACATTTGATATATATTTATGTTTTTAATTTTCAAAAATATTAAACAAAATAAAAATGTGAAAATATTTCAAATCAATTAGGTTGATTAAATTGAATTTTGGAATGCATCATCCCGATATTCATATTGAACCTGGTCAAAATACATTAGTAATACATTAATAATAAAAAATTTTGCCTTTCAAAAAAAAAAATACTACATTAATGCACTCTTCTTATCTTGATTTAAGCAAAATAATTGAACGAATAATTGGACACTTTATTAATTTGGCAGATCGAATTGGACACTTTATTATCCTTGACTTTCAGAGATACATTAAATAATTATATGATTTCGTTACCTTTTTTTTTTTTTTGAAAAAAAAAGTCGTTTGCTCGTAAATTCAATCAATTTAAATTATCCGTAATTTTTTTTTAGTTGGACAATTACGAAAATAATACAACCTTCCCACGAGAATTGCTTTCTGAATATTTAAATCCATATTCTTACCCTAGTTGATAGAAGAATATTTTATTTCATTATGGATGTTGACTTCCCATGTGGAAGTGAACAAGTTAAAGTGAAATTTTCCAGAATAATTGTGCTAGTTAATGAGTCAATGAGTTATTGACAAATCAACCATCAACAAATTAGTAAATAACAAAAAGGCTTAGTGATAAGTATTGGCAATGGTAGGTAAGATGACGTTATATAGATGTTAGACAAGCATTTGTTTATTCTTTTGAAGAAGAATATTCTAGATGCACAGAGCTTAGGGTTATTTTTCTTAGAATTATAAATTATAAATTATAAATTGATTAAAATTAAAAGAATCTCATTGGCATCTAATACAATGGAAATGATTTGTATCTCATATGTTTTTTTAAATGACTATTTTGATCCTCTAATTTTAAATCCATAATTTTGATTTTTATATTTTTTAAAATTAAAATATTTAATTTTTCTATATTTTAGAATCAACAATTTCGATTATTCTTTTAGAATAACTAGTGTAAAACCTGTAAATACACACGGGCTGTGGTGATTCGTGTTGCTTTGTTTCATTTTGGATTTGATTAATTAAATGATAATATATTAGGAAAATGAAACATTAATTAATATAAAGGGAAGAATTTGGAACTTAATAATTGATGTAAATTTGTTAAAGTTATACATTGAATAATTAATTTAAGTTTGGAGCAATAAAGTAATTAGATATGTTATTTTCAAACAATGTTATTTCATGGAGTATATTGTGTCCCCTTCCTTCTATCAAGGTTATGTAAATAAAAGCTTGTGCACTCTATCAAGCAGTGTTGTGAAAACCGGTTTGGTTATTGAATCGGTCGAGGTAGTGGATCAATGGTTTAGTGGTCTAACCGGTGGGTCAGTAATTAAATCGGCTTGAACTGGTCTATATTAAAAAATTTAAAATTATATTATATATAAGTATATAACTAATATTATTTGATTAAAAAAATATACTAAAAAATTCAAAATATCAATTGAAGTATTAAAGTTGATAATACAAATAAAGTGTATTAATTATAAAATAGAGTCTAAATAACAACTAATTAAATTACAACAAAAGCCCAATTTTTAATAAAAAATGAGCCAATAGGACTACAAAAATTTAAAAAAAGGAGGACAAAAAGAAAATGAAGGCCCAAAGCTATAACCTAATACTAAAAATATAGGTGTTGCGCATCTTCTTCTCCTATTTCGTTGCACAGTGCTTCTTCTTCTCCAATTTCATTTGTGTGGTTGCTGCGGTTCCATTTTCACGTTCTGCACACATCTTCCTCTCCTCTATGTTCATCACCTCTCCTCTTCCTCTTCCTCTTCCTCTTCCTCTTCCTCTTCCTTTCCCTACTACACGTTTTCCTCTTCCTCTTCCTTTTGTCTTTCTGTTGTGCGTTTTCAAAACCGGGTTTAGAAAACCGTCCGATTTTGGCCGATTTTGACCGAGTTTGACCAAGTCAATTGCATGACTGGTTTAATAGCATAATCGGATCGGTTATCCTACCAATCCCCGGTCCAACCGGTAGGACCGTCCGGTCCGATCCGGTTTTAATAACACTGCTGCCAAGGTTATATAGCATTTGAAAGCTTATAGGCTGTTCTGGAACATCTTGTGTTGTCATTTTTCTTGTAGTGCATATGAAATCAGATTCTCCAACAACATAAGAGCAGGAAAAATAAAAGGCAATTCCCAAAACTCAAATTTAACCTTGCAAAATTACTAATGTTACTAAACTATCACCTTGGGAAAATAAGAGAATCTAGTGCTAACAATAAAACAAACATTGGTTGATTAAATTATTGGATATACATTATTATCCTCATATACTTTAATTATAATGTTGATTTTTGTATTAATTGAATAATTTCAATAATGTTTTTTAAATATGGATTTTCATATTTTGGAACATTAACTGTAATATTTGTTTTAGTAATGAAATTCTAACACTTAATAGTCAAACAATATCATATTGTAATTTGTTAAAAGTATAAAAGAGTATATATAATAATACCTGAAATTAGTTGTGTCTATTAGGTGAGTGAGGGTTGTTTCATTGTTATGGAACAACACTTAGTTAGCAAAAGAAAATCATTACAACTACTACATTTAGAACCATATTACTAAACAAAAACTAATAGATTTAATAGTTTAGTCCTTCTTGATTTGTTTCCTACACTTAGTAGCTGATTGTTGAGTTGTTATAAATTCTTTAGAAAGGTAATCTTGCAGGTCCTCGTTTGAACTACGTTTTGTAGGAGTAACAAGAGGAGTAATGTGTATAGCATGAGGATCATGATCAGCTGTAACTGACTGTCATTGTTGGATAACAATGAAAATAAGTATTTATAAATACTCCATAGTAAAAATAAGTATAGATAATAATGATAACTCACTGTATCATTTCTGACAGAATCATGTTCATATGAAGGTTGTGGATGAGATTTAGACGTACCCTGTAATTATGCATTAGAAAATAACATTATATTAGTAAATAGGTTAAGTACAACAATATAAGGAGTTAATGGTTTAAATACCTGCTCGTTTGATATGTAATCCAAAATAGTTGTCATTATAGTGGGGTCAGTCATTAGATTTTTTTGTACAAATGAATTTTTGTATTTGGGTTGTACCCGAACCTTGAATGCTAGAGTTTGACCCAAGACATTATCTAGTGGGTCTGGAAAGATATTAACATTTTTATCATCACCCTTGAGCACACAAATTCAAAGAGATAAGAATTAGTGAATCATAATATAATGAAAAGTGACAAATTAATAAGTAATCATGTTGTTGAGAGACCTACATCAAACATCATTTGAATTATCTCTTGAGCAGTCTTCCCTATAAGTTGCAAACATTATTGATCCCATAAGACAAAATTAGAGTTATGTTTGTTATGATACACTATGACTTCTAGCCTATACCTATCCATTGCATAGAATTTGAGAGAAACCTTAAATTAGCAAAATCTATTAGGGGGAAAAATACAAGAGGAAAATGATAATAATGGGTTAAAAAATTGAATAAAATTAATACATAGGCAAGTGTAAGTAGTAAATTACCTTAACAAACTTTTGTCATTGTATGTTCCACACAAACATGTAAATGGGCCATCAAGGATTGGAGCAGTTTTGTTGCACCTATTGCAAGCTGGGTAACATCACCCCTGATTGTCTACATTTATTTTGCCAATTGTCCCAATAGTGGCACATATGATATCCTACAATTTTGAGGAAAATGAAAAATGATGGATCAGCTCAAAACAAATATTGAATGAAATGTCCTAATCTAATAAGCATATTTATTTAAAAAAGAGAAGACGAAAGGACTACGCACAGTTCTAGCCTCCTTGACTTAAGCTGCACTCTTAATCTTAGCTTTATAGAAGAATTTTTTATCTGAGTACTAAGATGATCCAGAAGATTGGGAAAGACTTTGATTCTTTGTTGAAGAGTTTAGAGTTGGAATACCAATAGGTAATCTAACACCAATTCTATAATTCAACAATAATTAGCTTTTAATTAATATGTGAAGAATATTAATTTTCTTAGCAAGACAATCTATCTAAAACAAAATTATTATACTAAACCTTTCTCTAAATGACTCTATTTCAAGTAGTGGATCATTAATAAACAACTTTGAACCTTGTCATGTATTGCTTATTGATGTTGGGTAAATTCCTAGAATAATAGTTAGAAAGGGTACTTAAGTAATATCACAATAACATTAAAGGAAATTAGGAAGAGACAAAGATTTGGAAAATTAACCTTGAGAGTTTTTGATTTTAGTATGTGTTAGCAAAATTATAAAAGTAACCAAACTACTTGTTTCCTTAAGAAATCTCAGTAGTTGTAAACAATAGTCATCCCAAAGAGTGCACATAACTGTTTGGTAACTATCAATAATAAACATAACTAATTATAGAATGCTCAATTGAGTTAAACTAAAGATAGAATCAACACAAATATAGTTCAATTACCTTTGATCCTTCATGGTGAAAGATATTCTTTTTGGGTTACCATTTATGTTGTGGAAAGTTATCTTATGCAAAACACCAATAACATCTACGCAAGAAAAATGTTATTTATAAATAAATGGAAAAACAAAAAAATCGGGAAAAGTAAAAAAAATAAAATATTACCAATTAAGAGATCACGTCGATAACTCCCGACAATAATATCATTATATTTAACAAATTCATAAGACTTGAAAGGAATATCATCCATTTCTTGCTCAATAATAGTGGTGACGGCTGTGAAAACTAATCTATAAGAGTGAAGACAAACTTTGTATTGTCCTTAATTAGGAACAATTTTAAAGTTATGCATCATATAAGTTTGATTCTCCTTAAGCATAAGCTTCCATGTGTTTAATTGTTCCTTCACAATCACATGTATTTTATCAGCCTATGAAAACAAAAGAAGCAAGTTAAAAATGTATATTCATATTAAATTAGATAAGAAATGGAAGTGAAATTAGTAGGCAAACATTCTTATCTATTATAATCATCTCCGCCTGTTCAGCTTTGTCTTTAGTTTTAACAAACCAAAGATCGATAAAAAAAAGGTGTAATTGGGAGATAGGAAAATCCATGTGCCACCCAAATCACTGATGATTCTCCTAGCTCTTGTGATAAACTATTTGCAACACACTCATGATTCCCTATAGCATTGTTATTTCTAAAGAGAGCACTCAAATACATTATTAAATTGGAAAAAGAATTAAAAAAATAAGTTGAACCATGTAGTTTTAAGCAACATTTCACTACATAGATCAGATCACTTGTGATGTACCATGACTACAACATGCCAAGTTGAACACGCAATTTAGCCTTCACATGCTCCTGCAATAAAATCAAGCAAGAAATCAGCTTAGGCAAAAGGACCAGCAAGCTAAATCAATAATTAATATGCTATGAGCAAATTGAAATATTATGTGGCACATGAGATGGGCCAACATATACGAAGTGCTTTTTAAGCTGCCCAATCACAATTTTAACATTATAAACAATAGAAAAATAGTTGAAGATGAAAAATTATTTCCAACAAAATAGTTGCAATAGTGATACTAAAAAATTTGTCGCTATTCTATTTTCTAGAAGGGTCATTATTCAAAGTATAAAATATTTGACACAATTTTGCATAGATTTCTCTCCTTAAGGGTTTCTTCTAAGAACTGACATGTTGTTTCTGTCATAATCTAACTCAAGTCATGATTTCCTTGGCTTAACATCGTTGCAGAGAAGCTATTTTCCCCTATATTGGAAATATCCTTCCGTGTTTAGCTCATACATATGTAAACATCATTTATCCTATGGATGAGTTGGTAAAGTTAGGCACTGCACCGCAACCAAAGGATATATAGGAATATATTATCCCGATCAAGGCAAGTCAGTAACATCCACTACAATGAGGGGGAAAAGATGAAGAAGAATTCCTGAAAACAAAAGTTGTTCAATTGTGTGACAAAAGAATAAGGATTACAAATTTGTCACTTGGCCTTATATAGCAATAAAATTTGCTCATATAAATTAAAATTAACATATATAAATTAATTTATAAAAACTCTCTTAGTTAATTTTAATTTATGAAAGAAACTTAATTTATTTTATTTTTTTCTCCTGTAAATACTTACTGAGAAATTTATTCAAATAATACTATATATGATATATGTAGAACACACACATATTAAATTCTTAAATAATCATGTGAAGAAACAGCCATACTACTCATATATAGTGGTCCAACTTTAATTTAACCATAGTTTCCTAAAAAAAAGGATATATACATGTGGGGAGGATTATATGTATGTTCAGCAAAAAAGAAAATAAGAACAAAACTTATAAGGTGGAAAGTCATTTTCTTAGCGCTTTCTTCCATGAATAAACTTTCTATATTATATCAAGATTTTTTTAAAATGTTTTTATAACTATATCATGATTTAAATACATATATATACCTTCATATCCGAACAACTCATAGTCAAGGTTTTTCCCAGAAATGCTGTGACAATCAAAAGGGCAGAAAAATGATGCTCTTGCAAACTCACCTATGAAATTAGTATGCTCATAATTACCATCATATTAATAAAATATTAAATTTTCTTCCCAACATTTCAGAGGAATAACAAATAAATTTTCAAGTGGTGAGGTCGAGATTGATGCTAATTAAATTAAATTTATTGTTTCTCCTATAATAACTAAATCACATAATTCTAGTAATATGGTAAATTCAAATTTATATTTATTAACACACTATTGTTTAAGGAAATATAAAATCACCACTTAAACAACACCATTAACATACAATTAACCCATTTCATTATTTGATAGAAAGAAGCAACATATATATTTGATGGCAAACGTCATATAGGTCTCATGTTGCATTTCTTATTGTTATTTACTAAGATGCCTTGTGATTCCACATTAAACTTCATGGGTGAACATATGTTACGTTAATGATAACATCAGTGGTTATTTGACAATTAAGAGTATATTTAAGTATATGACGAACTAACCTCCAAATGGCGTTCACAAATATATTGAAGAGGTGTATTGCATTCCTCCGTTGGATGCGTCTAACGAAAATCCAAACATGTACTAAGTTACCTAAGTTACCAGTACAGCTACCTGCATCAAAGTTCGGAAATCAACCGATAAATCCATTAAACTCTAGAAGCCATGGCCATCTAGCCAAAACGCCAAAACTCTTGTCTACATCTTCATTTATTCCCAAAAATCGACAGACAGCCTCTAAGCCTCAATTACCTACATCAAAACCCAAAAACCAATGGACACTTGCGTCCAGCTTCTAAGCGTCAATTCCCTCGGTGTTTTTCTTCTTTCCAAAAGCTGAGAGTGAGAAGCTATGCAAATGGTGTTTTTCTTCTTTCTAATGAGAAGCTGTAAAAAAGTTGCAGAAGCTACTTCTTTCATGATGTTTTTTACAATAAAAAAAAAGGGAAAGCAAAATAAATATAAAATAACTATTTTGTCCCTCCTTTTGCCAAATGTCAATCATATATAATGTCTACTTCAGTAATTATACTAGCAGCTCTTTTTATATATTTATAGTAGACAAGTTTTGGTAGGAATTAAACTCATAACATGTTATACCATCAAATAATAAATCACTATATCACTTGATTTGTTTGGTTAATTTTATATAAAAAAATATTATTTTCTATGTATCATTATGTTAAGAGTTATTAATTTTTTAATTATAAAAATTTATAAATTAAATAAATTTATTTAATATATAATTCTTCTTTTATTTTTATATCACTTTATATACTTATATTTTGAATATTTTACATATTTCTATTTTAATTTTAATTTCACCAATTTATAATTTAATTTCATAAATTAATATGTAAATTATTTACATAAATTGTTATATCAAAGCTAAAATGTGCTTTTGGTCCCCTATTTAAATAATCTAAAAAATTGAATACTAAATTTTATTAATTTCATGATTAGAATAAAAATATAATTTATTTATTAAAATAAATTTACATAATTAGTATAAACTACATATTATATAAGTAATTCACATATTAAATTTAGTTTATGTAATTTACACAAATTATATAAATTTATAAATATGTTAACATGTAATTTTTATAAAAATAAATAATATTAAATTTATTAATTTACATAATTATAATAAAAAATTACATATTAAAATAAATTTATGTAATTTTTTAATAACATAAACTAATTTACATATTAGTTGATGCAATTATATTGATTTATATAATTAGACTAAAAATCATTTATATACTAAAATCAATTTACTAATTTGTATAAATTATATAATATAATTTACATATTAGTTTATGGAACTCAATATAAATTGGTAAAATTTAAATTGAAATATGTAAACTATTCAAAATTAAAATATGTAAAATGATATAAAATCAAAGTAAAAATATTAATATATTAAATCAACTTGTTTTAATTTATAAATTTTTATAATTGGAAGAAAATTAATACCACTCAAACTACCAACTCAAATCCTCCCAACAACTTGAATCATCATTGCACTTAACATTATGGAATCCCCACTTTTTGAAGAAAAAGTTGTGCGAGTTGATTGTATAGTCATGGTACAAGAAAATTAAGATGAGAAGAAAGTAGTCAATTTTTTGAGTTGGTTTCGATATTATGGTTGAATAAACTATAATTCCAAATTATATACTTTAATTTGTACATATTATTCGTTAATGCGAGATTTCAAACATTTTAAAATTATTTATTTCAAATATATATAATAAACTTATTTCATTATCATAGTACATTTCATAATTATTATATTTTCTCTTAAATTGTAACTTTTTACAATTAATTATTTCACTATAAATATTATTATTATTATTATTATTATAGTTTAAAATTTTATATACTCATATTATAATTCGTGGTGCACCAATCACCATACCAGTTAAAATATAAATGAAGCAATTTAAAAATTATGATTGTCAATATTCAACATCGTTCAAATAATTATATACGCGTGCTACTGAGCCTTTCTTCGGAAGAAACAAGATGTGATACACGTTCATGTACAAACAAAAAGTGGTACACTATTTACAAATTAAAGAAAGTGGCGCCAAATTACCATAGCATCATTAAATTATCTTATTGCCATCTTTGGAGTACAGGCAGGCGAACTTTATGTCAGCAGCCAGAAAACATTGGTCGGTAACATTTTTATATTATATATGAATGTAACATTTTATGAAACCTTGAAGGACTTATTTGTATTGAGTAAGTGCAGTGATATAATTCAGTTGAATAAATGATTAATTATATAATTAATTGTAAGTAGTTAAATATGTTAGATAAACACTAATTTGTTATAAATGATATGAAATATAATTAAGTATGAGTACTAATGGTAAAGATTCAGTAAAAAATAATTGTAATTAAATGATTGACAGGTAAGGTTTTGTTATGTTTATAAATAAGATAGCGATTTATGTAATCTAATTTCAATTCTCTCTTATACAAAATTTCCTTATGATAACGATAGCAACACACTAAAGTAAAATTAATGTCTGATCCAATAGATTAAAAAACACTCCTAATCTTTAACTTGAGACAAAAAATAAAAATGATTGAAGAACTTTGTTCATTCAAAATTGAAATCCATCCACAACTATTATTAAAATTTAAATTTGAATCTAACTCAACTCTACAAAATTAATTCATAAAATAAGATTGTCTTATCACTTATATGATCATATTACCAATAAATGTGGAACTCCAACTACCACCATTACTATATGTAATTTTAACAATAGCATACTATGTTAATATGTATATTTGGTTTGTTTTGGTTACTTCTTGTGGCCATAAATGCTTATTTTGAATAATAAAAAATGTCTAATTTTATTATATTTCCCTTTTTCTTATATGCTCAAACTTCTTGCAAAAACATGAAATTGGATAATAAATCTATCAACAAGTTATTGATTTAATTAGTATTGAGTTTGATTATTTTGAGTAAAATATTGGGTTTGATTCATGTAGATAGAAAAAAAAATGTGATTGGATGTGACGATTTAATTAAAAGTGGTTAATCAAGTTTCATATAGAGATTAATAATCAATAACACTAATAAATATTATATATTAATATTATGATGATAAAAAATATTTAGCTAGAAAGATTAAATATAAAGGTTTATAAAGGAACACAAAGTGTTATTTTATGAAATTTGTATTAAGTACCCGGTGAATTCTAAGGTGCAGTCCAAAAAGCAGGGTTCACAGGTGAGGAAGTGATTTTGACAGGCTATAGCAGGTTTCAAATCGGAAGAAAAAAAATATAAATTAAACAAAATTATTAAAAAATATTTTCTTCATTTTTTATGTTTTCATCTTTCTCTTTCTCATTCTTTCTCCGGTGACAGCACCATGGGCACTGCACCTTCACCGTGGCCACCCCAAACTTCCTCACCATGGCCACCGCACCTTCACCTTCACTGTCGACCATGGCCACCACACCTTCATGGTTCATCTATCCTCTCGCACCGCTCTCTGTCTGCCCTCTCCCCCCGTCGTGCCGCTTGATACCGCTCTCACTCTCCCTCTAGTGCACAGATCTGTTCTTACCGCTGCTACCATACGTAAGTTAAGCCCAACAATCACATATGCACAACATCTTCAAAATTTCATAAATTCCAATTCATTCTGTTGAGTATCAAGCAGTTCATGGACAATTCTTAATTTGCTATATTTAACGCATGTGAATTCTAACACCAGAGGGAGAGCGAGAAGCATTCGGAACGACGCCGCGTTCATTTCGTTCTCATTTTTTCAAAAAAATGGAAAAAAATATTAAAAATCAGTACCAAAATATTAAAAATCAGTAGTCACCAAAGAGGGATTTCACATGAAGAAATCAGTAGCAAAAAATGGCCACCGCACCAAACTTCTTCACCATTTTTTCTTGGATTAAAATTGTTTTCAATGTTCTTCTTTTTGGTGAAGGTTTTAAATATGAATAAATTTCTTATATTGTTATTCATATTTACTAATATAATTTAATTTATTAATATGAATAAAAAATTCCAATTTTAATAAATAATATTTCAATAATAAATGACTTTATTTAAATTAAAATATTTAAAGAAAATTGATTTAAATAAAACTATTCATTTAATATTTTAATTAATTTTGTAAATTTTTGTAGCAATGTTAAAATTTAAATTTTGATTGATTGTTGGATGAAATTATTTTGGTAATAATTTTAACTTGTAAAACATGACATAACAAATATTTATTTTGATTTTGATAATTAAATATATTGATTTTGTTGATGAATTTTTACAAATATAATTATTTTTACTTTTGTTAACACAATGTGATAATTATTTGGGTTATATTTTAAAAATATTACCATTTAAAATTTAAGATTTAAAAGAAAAGATTGAACTATACTTAGTAAAAAATAGGGGTGTAATTAGCCATTTTCATTTTTTACGGATATACTTATCTGAAGTACATTTAGCAATTGTTTATACACGACTTTAAAATCGTTACCAATCTCACGACTTTGGTGTGCAAATAGCAAAAAAAACAAAATGCTAGGGTGTAAATAGCACATAAACAAAACAATTTTTTTTTCATTTCCATTTTTTTCTTTTTCCTTATTTTCGTATTTTTTTCCTCGTCGTGTGGAGCTACACGACTTTGAAGACGTGTGATGCCCCATGACTTTGAAGTTGTACTAATTTTTTTTCTTTTTCGTTTTTTCCCTTTTTTTTTTCCCTTTTTTTTCCTCTCTGCCATTGATTTTTTCTTCTTTGTTCTTCATTCTTCTCCGATGACAACGACAATGACTTCTTCTACGGCGGCAACAATGACTGCTGCTTCTCCGTTTTCATCGCATTTTCTGGATTTTTTATGTTCGAGATTTGTTTTTCTTTTGATAGTGTAATTTGTTCAAAATTTGAGATTTGAAATGGATTAAGTTTTAGAATTTGGTTTGAAGTTTTGGATAATGGTGATGAAATTTGAAAATTCAGTTTTGAGTCTGTGCGAATCAGCAGCAACAACAGGACGATGAAAACAGCGAGAACGACAATTTAATAGTAAGCTTCGAATAGAAAAAAAAAATAGAAAAATGAAAAGCGACCTACTCATCCGGTAACCGATAACAAATCTAGACCATCGATTATTTTAATAATATATCCTGTGATCGAAACTACTACTTCATAGGTGAAGGAGAAATATTACTACTTCATTTTAGAATCTACCTCAGTACCACACATTTGATATCTCATCATAGAATCAAGGAGTCAAGCTGCTACGGATAAAACTCACAATTATCTTTATTTCAAATATTCAAATCATCAACAACCCAATATCTTATCTATCAGAAGATAAAAGATATAACAAATACTGCAACAGAAAGATAGAAAAAATATTCAAATATCTCGGCCAAAGATAATGGGCCTCAACCACCATTCTACCAGGATCCAGGTATTATCTTATAAATATAGTATCAGTCATGGTGAAAGGTACACACACAATTCTGACTCTCTCTTTTCCTTTCACACTGCACACACAGCACGCCACTCGTGTTGTTTCCCGCAGTGATCATCTTCTTGGAGGTGCTTCATCTCTATAAGCATCTTCAGAGAGAGAGCCTGATCCCATAGCAAAATCCCAGCAAACCTCGCTGGGTACATTCTATTTCTCACGAGCAGAACAGTGGCACCGTCTGTGGGAAACGATAAATTTCGAATCCCACCAACTCACAATGGTCAACACCAGAAGCCACCAGAAGGCTGGACATGACGAACCACCCAGGAACACGAATTTGGAAAACGTGATAGCAGAAGATGCGGTTTCCCACACCGCCTCTTCCCCAGCAATACCACCAGCTCGCGTTCCACCATCAACTGTTGAGGCAGAACCTGATACTACGCAGCGTTTCATTTAGAACGCTCTTAGTTCCCTTTTGTCTCAAATGGAGAATTTGGAGAAGCGCTATGAGCTTCAACGACAGGAAGATGTCCAGAATTTGTTAACACAGATGGACAAGCGCAGTGCCAAGCGGAGACAGGACGAAAATCACCGTTTCCAGCGTATGGAACACCGAATTCGTAATATAGAAGACCCAGCAGTGATACATACCGAGCAACCTCATGCGACAGCGAGAAGACATGGACCAAAGAGCTCGGCACCCACTGCCGAGACCGGCAACAGGGGCCCAATCAGTCAATCCGAGCAAGCCAAAATATCCCATTCTCAGTCATGTAACGAAGGACCTCGGCACACTCCGTCAACCAGAATCCCAGAACGTACTGTTGTTGACAGACCAGCAGGAGAAATTATACGTCGGCCTGGACGAGAAGATGATACATATCGGAGGAAGTATCATCGAGGTCATCAGAATAATAGCCCGTTCATCAATGAAATAGTAGATGCTCAGTTCTTGGAGGACTTCGATGGCTCTTTCTTATCCAAATATGATGGGACCCAGGATCCTCAGGTGCATATAGACGAGTTCGACATGCAAATGTGTGTTCGAGGTATTGACGAGCCCATAATTTCATGAATTTTCGCTACTACTTTGACTGGAGCCGCCCAAACCTGGTTTCACACTTTGCCGCCGCGTTCTATCCAAAGTTTTGAAGATTTTGGACAGAAGTTTTTGTTGAATTTTGCAACAAGCAAGAAACAGCCCAAGTCTGAGTTCGCTCTAGGCAAAATACGCCAGCAACCCAGAGAAACTTTGCAGAGTTATATGAACCGATTCAAGGAAGCCGCTTTGCAAGTGCAAGGCCTGGAAGAAAAGGTCCACGTGCATCTCATCTCAGCCGGGCTCAATGGATTATTCCGCCTCGCGAAATCAATTATAAAGCTCCTGTGAAATCTTTAAACGAGTTCAGGATCCGTTCCAAGAAATATTTGGAATTGGAACAAATGGAAATCGCTAACTCGGTTCCGAGGGAGAATAAGAAACCCTCATCGCCGAGGAATCGACATCAGGAGAATGCACAATCTAGCCGACAACCTGCAAATTTTCCCGTTAGCCGACCTCCACGAAATGTTCCTGACCCCGGCTTCAGGCCCAGGAGGTATGAATGGAAATTTGACAAGTATGCTCCATTGAATGCTACACGACGTCAGATATGGAAAGATGTTGCCTTCACGGAGATGAGAAAAGTAGAACGTCCTCGACCAATAGTAAGGAAGGAAGGATTAGACTACTCCCGATATTGCGATTTTCATAATGGACCGGGTCATACGACTGACCAGTGTTGGGAACTCCGCGATGCAATAGAGAAATTTGTTCGTGAAGGCAAACTGCGGCAATATGTCATCCGAACCCAAGGGCACCAAGGCAAAAGAAAAAGTCAGCAGGAGAACAAAGACCAGGATGACAAGAAGAGCAAAAAGGACGACTTCCCAGAACCCGAATTCAAATGTAATGTGATTTCGGGGGGCATGGGAGGTGGAGGCGACACTGCTAATCAGCGAAAGAAATATCTCAGAGAAGTTATGTCGGTGAGAGATCAACCGAGATTTAAGAAAAGCAGCAAGAAATCTGCGCCTCCGCTAATTTATTTCATCGAAGACGACATGAAAGGTGTGGTGCCCGGTCACGAGGACGGTTTGTCATAACAGGGACCGTGGCTAACTTCCGAGTCAAAAGAATATTTGTTGATAACGGTAGCTCGGTCGACATCATCAACCTGAGTGCATTCAAGAAGATGAACTTGAAAGAAGACGACTTGAAACCATGCCAAACCATGTTGATAGGCTTTAATGGTGGAGGCACAGGTTTGAAAGGCGTAATTGATCTCCAACTTACATTGGGAACAAAGGAAGGTTTCAGGACAGACCGAGTTACATTTACTGTTGCCGAGTTCACATCACCATATAATATTATATTGGGCAGGCCAACGCTTCATAAATGGGACATATTGATGTCCACCAAGCATCAGAAGATGAAGATGATCAGACACATCGGTCGAGTCATTACAATCTGCAGTGGTCAGAAGGAATCCAGACAGTGCTATTTTAATACAATCTGGGAAACTGAAGGCGGCCCATCTTCTCCACCTCGAATTTGGCAAGGAGACCCGGTAGAACAACAAATCAAGATACATTCATCCCGTAAGCCGGTCAATCTTGTGGAGCTAGATATGCGAGATATTGAAGAATGGAGTCCAGAACCGGTAGACGAGCTTGAAGACATTCAGATCGGAAGCTCCCCAGCACAAATCACGAAGATAGGCAAACAAAATGATTCAGAAACCAAAGGCAAGCTCATCCATTGCCTGAGAGAAAATCAAGATATGTTCGCTTGGAAAACTTCCAAGATTCCCAGGATCAAACCTACATTCTGTTGTCATAAGTTAGCCATGTATCCCGACTCTAAGCCAGTGGCACAGAAGAATAGGAAGCTCGGCCCGGATAGAAGGCAAGCGTTGGAGAAGGATATCAAAGAATTGTTGGAGGTCGGGTTCATAAGAGAGATACAGTACACCACTTGGCTTTCCAATGTGGTGATGGTGAAGAAGTCCAATGGAAAATGGCGAGTTTGTGTCGATTACACAGATTTGAACAAGGTTTGTCCAAAGGACTCGTACCCGATGCCGAGTATCGACCAGCTAGTGGATAATTCTGCCGGATTTCGATCGTTATCTTTCATGGACGCTTACTCCGGATATAATCAGATACCCATGTACCCGGATGATCGGGAGAAAATGGCATTTCGAGGGGGTAGAAGTAAATTATTGTTATGATGTCATGCCATTCGGATTGAAAAATGCCGGGGCCACTTACCAACAAATGATGAATAAGGTTTTCACCGATCAACTCGGGCGCAATATTGAAGTATACATCAACGACATGATCGCCAAGACAGATATAAGCGGAGACCATATCCGAGATCTAGAAGAAACGTTCAGGAAACTGAGGCAACACAACATACGATTGAACCCGTTGAAGTGTGCCTTCGGAGTGAAGGCCGGGAAGTTCTTAGGGTTCATGTTGACTCACCGGGGAATAGAAGCAAACCCAGACAAATGCAAAGCTATTCTCGACATGTAGTTTCCCGCTAATAAACGCGAAGTCCAACAGTTGACGGGAAGAATGGCGGCCTTAACACGGTTCCTCCCAAAATCCGCAGAAAAGGTCATTCCTTTCTTCAAGTTATTAAAAAAGGAGGCCAACGTAGGATGGAACCAGGCGTGTGAGGAGGCTTTTCAGGAGATCAAAAGGTGTTTGGCTTCACCCCCCCAGTACTCTCAAAACCGGAGCCCGGAGAAATACTCGTCTTGTATCTCGCGGTTGGAGAGGAAGCCATAAGCGCTGTTTTAGTCAGAGAGGTGGATAAGTCTTAGTTGCCGATATATTTTGTGAGCCGAGCTCTCAAGAACTCAGAGTTGCGATACCAGAAGCTTGAGAAGGTGGCTTTTGCTCTGCTCACAATGGCTAAAAGGCTTCATCCATATTTCCAAAGCCATACCATCGTCGTGAGAACAAATCAACCCATCTGGCAGGTATTACACAAGCCAAATTTAGCGGGAAGAATGATGAATTAGGCCATTCAATTATCCGAGTTCGACATCAAGTATGAAGCCCGTCACGCCATCAAATCTCAAGCTTTGGCCGATTTCATGGTTGAATTGACCCCGACATCCTCCACCCAGCCGGAAAATAGTGTGTGGAAAGTATATGTTGATGGATCATCTAATTCCAAGGGAAGCGGAGCCGGGATTATTGTTGAGAATCCCGAGGGAGTGTCGCTCGAATAATCACTGCAGCTTAATTTTTCGACGTTTAATAATCAAGCGGAATATGAAGCATTGATTGCCGGGCTAAAACAGGTCAGAGAGCAGGGAGCATTGAGAGTCAATGTCTTTACTGATTCACAACTTGTCTCGGCACAAATTGAGGGGAGATATCAAACCAAGGGTCCTTTATTAGCAAAATATCTTGCTAAGGTGAAGGAAATGATGGCCAATTTTGATGAAGTTACCATCGCCCATATTCCGAGGGAAGAGAATGCCCGAGCCGACATATTATCGAAACTGGCAAGTACGACAGGAACGGGTAATCATAGAACAATCATTCAGCAGGAGCTCACCTAACCTGCATGCATCATGGTGATCTTAGTAACTGAAGACTGGAGGAGGTCGATCATCAATTATCTGGAACAAGGGATAGTACCGGATGAAGGAATAGAAGCGAAAAGATTAACCCGAGATGCTTCTATGTACACAATCGTCGATGGTGAATTATACCGCCGAGGCCTCCACACCCTATTATTACTATGCTTAAGCTCAGACCAAGCAGAGTAGGTACTCACCGAGATACGTGAGGGCATCAACGGCCAGCATATGGGTGCGAGGGCTTTAGCATTAAAAGCTCTTCGTGCCGGATATTTTTGGCCGTCGATGAAGGCAGATGCAGCAAAGCATGTGAAAAAATGTGACACGTGTCAAAAGCATGCAAAGATATTGTGGACCCCCCCCCATCCGAGCTAAATTCAATCACAGTACCATGGCCTTTCTACAAATGGGGAATGGACCTCTTAGGACCATTTAAGGCGACGGAAGGACAGATGAAATGGTTAATAGTAGCTGTGGACTACTTTACCAAATGGATTGAGGCCGAGCCTTTAGCCACCATCACTTCGGCCCGCGTTCAAAAATTCTTTGAACGCAGCATAATAGCGAGATTCAGAATTCCGGCAGAAATCGTAACCGATAACGGGACACAGTTCATGGATAAGAAATTCCAAGAAATGACTGTCGGACTCCACATAAAACATCACTTTTTGTCGATAGAGCATCCGCAGTCTAATGGTCAAGCGGAAGCAGCAAACAAAGTTATTCTGGATGGGTTGAAAAAACAAATGCAAGAAGCTGGCCCGAACTGGGTTGAACAGCTTTACTACGTCTTATGGGCGTATAGAACCACGGCCCAAACAACCACTCAAGAGACTCCGTTCAGAATGACGTACGGTTGCGAGGCCATGATACCTGTGGAAATCAGTCAACCTTCGTGGAGAAGGCAAATGTCGCATATAGACAACAATACAGCATTAGCTGCTGAGCTAGATTTGATAGAAGAAGTCCGGACGGCAGCACATCGCTGAGATTTACGCATGAAACAGATCTCGGCTCAGAGGTTTGATAAAAAGGTGAAGCCGAGGTCCTTCAAAAAAGGCGATCTCGTATTACGACGAGCAGATATCGGAAATAAGAATGCCCGAGATGGGAAGTTAGCACCCAATTGGGAAGGACCATATCGAGTTACCCAAAATTTGGGACAAGGAGCATACATTCTAGAGACTCTTGAAGGCAAACATATCAAACGCACATGGAATGCCGACAAGCTAAAAATCTACTACAGCTGAGAGCGCGAAGCCGAGATCCATGTGTTTCCCTTTAGTTGGCTTCGAGCCCGTCATTGGGATCATGGATTAAGGTTTTTCACCATGTGTTTCCCTTTAGTTGGCTTCGAGCCCGTCATTGGGATCGTGGATTAATATTTTTACCGTGTGTTTCCCCTTAATTGACTTCGTCTTTCATGGGGATCACGGAATAATACTTTCACGTGTTTCTTTTTAATCGATTCATAAGCCGGGATCCAGGCGAATCTTTCATAGAGATCGTGACTTATGTATTCATGTGTTTCTCATTGATTATGTAAGCCGAGGAAGTTAAACCCGGTATAAATCTTTTGAGATCATGAATTTGTATAATCTTCGAAGAATAATAAAATCCTTATTATGAGGAAATTATATATATTGTCCACAAATTATATGGGCCTAGTCGTTGTTATGTATTAGTTCGGCCTTGATCAAGCCAGCGTAATTACTTACTCATGGATGAATCATCGATTACGTATCGAAAGAATTACATCTGTAGACTAATATTACGAAATACATTTAACAGTTGCTAGGACAGGAACTCGGTTCCGAAGACAATATTCGAACTAATGATTCGATTGAAAAGAAATACTTGGCCATTGGAGCCAAAGTTATATTCGAGCAAGCAAATCGGTAACGATAAATCGGAATGAATATGATGAAAGCAAGATGCATTAAATAAATTGTTCAAAGTATTGAATCTAAAAAAGAAAGCAATATTGTTCAAAGCAATAAAATATTACAAGTTAAACCGGCATTTCAGCCCTTCATATTTAAACTTGCTCGTCCTCAGGATTTTCAGCCGGGGATGCAACCTCGGGAGCAACGTACGGGATGAATTTGCCATCTTCAATGTAAGCTCGACAATCAGTCCTCTCCAGATTCAAAGCTACTCCCGGGTTCAAAAACTGAATTTGCTCTATGGCATTGGAAAAAGCATCATCGGCAACCGTCCCCAATGTTTCTTGAAACTCGACAGCTTCCTGCTTGGCGAGAATTGCCTCTTGTTGAGATTTCTCATAGAGAACCCTCAAATCAGCAAGGTCTCGGTCCAAGGAAGAAGCTTTCGCCTGAGCTTTGCTAGCTTCAACCGTGGCAGCTTCAGAGGAGGCTTTGAAGAAATCGGCGTTCCTATTTGCCGCCTGAAGCTCAACTCGAAGAGAAGAGACCCCCTCATTCATAACCGCCAAATCTCGGTGAAAAGTGGCGAGCTCCTCCTTCAGCTTTTGATTCTCTTCAGATAACCTCTTGTTCTTTTCAGACAACCGTTGGTTGTCATCTTCGAACTTGAGGCCAACAGTTTTAACCTTAATAAACCGAGCTTTCAAAGACACTAAGCTCGGTACCAAAGTAGCACACCGAAAAGCTTGAAGATGGAGCTGGTCGAGCTCCTGAAGGTCGTCATCCGAGAAAGGGGTCTCATCAGAAAAACGCTTGGGAGCCTTAGTGTATGGGAAAAGATCTTCAACCCCTTTTTCCCAAAGGCATCCCAGCGTTAATGAAGAAATCTAGGGGGCGGCAATGGAAGTGTTGGGAGTAGCAACATCAGTAGGAGAATCCACTGCTACGTCCTCAATCACAATAGTTAGGGCAGTCGGGATCTCCTGGTTCCCTGGCCCGGCCAAAGATGAAGTCTCGGGACCGGTAGCAACGGTATCTTCGGTTGACCCCAATGAGATTGTTTTCTGGGGTCCACTAGAGGACAGAGTCTCAACTCGGCGCTTCTTGGTTTTCCTCGCCGTCAATTTGCCAATATAGCTGCGGCGGTCAGCTGCCTTCCCGTCAGTTGCCTTCCTTGGAGGACGAGGTCTAAGATCAGCAGTGGGATCTTCCATCTCGGCAGCTGCAAAATAAATAAGGTCAATAACAAGAAAGAGGTAAAGCATGAATATTTTTAATATGAAGTTTTTATATTTAATAAACCTTGAGCTTCCCGATACATATGAATTTGAACGAGCGCCGATGCCTCAACGTCGGAGAGGCTAGATTCGTCGACGCGATAAAATGAAGGGGGGTTGGAGTGATGATCTTGGGTCCAGTAGGCGAAAATTTCCACTTAACACCAGGTGCTTCTAGACCCCAGAGAAAGAATGGTTGCTTGCCGGGTTCGGCAGCAACCTTGAAGAAATTATTTTTGAAATTTTTGAAAGAATCAGTGAAGATAGAAAAAAGAGGACGACCAGGCCGACTTCGAAGAGAAGTCCACCCTTTTCGACTCCGAGCTTCTCGGCCAGTATGACCGGTATGAACATTGAAGAAATAAAGAAAGAGAGGAACGGTGCAAGGTATGTACAATTCTATACACAAATCCTCGAAAGATTTCACAAAGGCCCTATTGGGATGTAACTGGGAAGGGGCCAAGCGAAGATAATTCAGCAGTTGCATTTCGAATTCTGATAAAGGAAATCGAATGCCGAGACGTGTAAGCACGTCCTTGCAAAAGAAAAATAGTTAGGCTCCCTTTCAGCACATGAGCAAATGGGCTCATCCGGGGTAGGGGGTGGATTGAAAACCTGTCTTGATTACCTATAGGGAGTGCCGCTATGCTCCCCGGGGTCAGAATAGAGGAAGTACGAAGTACTTCATATGTGACCCATGGGAATTTGGCAATTAAAAAGGAAGAAGGGATGTCGGACTGGGATCCTGCCGATTGGGATTCGTCTACCATTTCCACTGAAGGGGTATCCATAATGACCTACGACAAAATAAAAAAGAAAAGATTAGTAAAAATACTTGAAAGTGAGGTTGGAAGACGAAGAGGTGAAGAAATAGCCAGTGCCGAGCTGGTGCAAGAAGAAGTCGGCCTTGTGGCCTCGGCATTCGGCAATATTGTCTTAAGGATCCTAGTTGCAGGCATGGCTCTTCAGACCGGGTTGTGGCGACATGATTCAAGAATCTCGCCGGTTCTCTCATATTGCCCGATATGGGCATAGTAATGAAATTGGTCCATGCACTTTGAACATGGTTCAAAATGGATTTCATGAACAGGTTCCAGGGGTTCTGGGTCGACATGGTAAGAGGAATTTGTGCTAATTGCAGGAAAGGGACTCAGGGTTTTAGACACATTTTCAGAAGATATTATTCCCCTAGAAGATTGACACTCTTTTGAAGAATGTTTAGTTCCAGATTTAACAAAGGAAGTTTGAATAGGAACCTTATCAGTTATACCACTATCTGTTCCTATACGAATGCCTTTGCGAATAGGGGGAGGATTAGGATGGGATCTCTTTGAAACCCCAGAACCCCCGAAAGATCTTAGTAAATCCTTATTCTTTTCTTCATCAGGGAGAGGAAGACCCCAAAGCCAAAATGCGGATTTGGGGGGAATGTTCTTTCGAACGAATGCTTCCTCCTCAGGAGTAAGCTTCATTGTAAGAACAAAGAAAGGAGAAGAGAAGGAGAAATACCCTAGAACAAAATACCTAAACTAAGAAAACAACTAAGGAGGCAAATATTCAAACAAGGATCGAAGAAACGTAAAGAAAGGAATGAAAATGTAATCGAAAAGGAAAATGCAGTAAATACCTGGAAAACTTCAAGGAATTTGGCTTCAGAGAATGCTGAGACAAAGAGAAGTTGATAGAGGGAGGAGGTCACAAAAGTGTAAATGATGCTAAAATGAGAGCAAAGGAAGGTAAGTGAAAGGAATGAAAAAGTTGAAGTATTGACAACCGCCAAAAAACCGCTCACGAAACGTTTCAAAAACGTAACCTCCAAGATATGATCAGACATTAAGGGTATAAACGACATTTTCTGAGTTACGCAAGGGGCAAATCAGGAAGGAAATTCCAAGCTCATGATGGAGGCATAGGGAATAGAAACGACGCATTAAATGCTGGGAGCAGGAAGCGTCGCTAAGAAAGAGATGAAAAGACAACCTTTCGTCTTTTCAAACAGGAACCTCAGAACAAACTAGAAAATTTGAAGCCGAGATCTCTGATTACGACTATAAGATTCTCATCGTAATGAGATGTATCTCGGTCTCCTAATGGAGATCGGATTGGTAGCAGGTGCAGAATTTGTACGAGACAGAGAATGCTTCCCCACACTAAAACGACGAGAAGTAGCTCGGCTATGGTTGAGAAGTCATTCCATATCAACGACTGCAGAAGGGATACATATCTCGGTATTGATCAAGCAAAAGTAAGACATCTCGGCATGGGACAAATAACAACAACTTATCTCGGCACAGAATCTATGAATTCAACATGGCATTGACCTATCTACTGATACATCCCGACCATCCAGAGTACTGAATAACCGGGCTGAGGGGCATCTGTTACGGATAAAACTCCCAATTATCTTTATTTCAAATATTCAAATCCTCAACAGCCCAATATCTTATCTATCAGAAGATAAAAGATATAACAAATACTGCAACAAAAAGATAGAACAAATATTCAAATATCTCGGCCAAAGATAATGGGCCTCAACCACCATTCTACCAGGATCTAGGTATTATCTTATAAATATAGCATCAGTCATGGTGAAAGGTACAAACATAATTCTGACTCTCTCTTTTCCTTTCACACTGCACACACAGCACGCCACTCGTGTTGTTTCCCGCAGTGATCATCTTCCTGGAGGTGCTTCATCTTTATAAGCATCTTCAGATAAAGAGTCTGATCCCATAACAAAATTCCAGCAAACATCGCTGGATACATTCTGTTTCTCACGAGCAGAACACAAGCCACTCACATGAACCGAGGTTCTTTTGCAAGTCCACAAGTACTTAATGTTGTCTACTTAAAGCATTGCTTCTAGCGCTTTCCCCGAGCCTAGTCAAGGATGCAACATTTCAAAGCCTCAACCATAAAGCTAAATCTTCTCTCATAAAGGAAGAATTTTAAAGTTTAATTTTGTCATATTATCAAGGTAAACATTTAATTATTTTAAATATAACTTTTACTTTAATAATTATAAAAGTCAATCATTTTTAATTATGTCAATTTATGACTAAATAATAATATTATAAAAGCTCTCACATTTGTTAGTATTTTTAATTTAATGAGTAAATTATTCTTTCTTTTTCTAAGGGATGGCAATGTTATCCTGCCTTTTCCTCTTATGCTAAAAATTCACTATTTTTCGGATAAATTTGAATATCCTACTACGTTTAAAAAAACAAAAATTACGATAAAATTCCGTTATTTTCATTACAAACAAAATATAGTACCAAAATATCTTTTACTATACTGCACCTTCAAAGATTCAAGTATTACACCTCCCCTCCCTCCTTGTATAAAATGTCCTTTTCATGTTAAAAGGCACCATCTCCTCTCACAATAACTGTAAATGATTAGAATGTGTTTTTTAAATTTAAAGTCAATTATATATTTTTTTTAATTTTGATAATAAATATAAAACTATTTTGAAATTGAATTAAAAATCAATTCAGTTCTATTTTTATCAGACATGTTTTATTTTTAAAATTATATTTAAAAATAAAAAAAATCAGAAACTTAGAACCATCTCGAACAAAATCTAAGGTAACAAGTGTCACTTTCAAAGAATGTCGAAGGTAATAAACTCTATTGGTTAATTAAAACAAACTCTGTTGGTTTTAATGAGAAGTGATATTTTTTTTTTTTTAAAAATTGTGCAGCTTAAGTAATTCTTTTTTTAATAGTCAACTCTAATGGCCCCTTACATATATTCTTTTCTAGTTAAGCATATGTTTGTTAAACTATTCCTTATATATGCTACTGTTTCTCTAACAATATAATTCTTTTTTCTACATTGATTTATTAGTTAAAGGAATTCGTCAAGACATAGAGTAACTTCTATAATTATGACTTCATACTAGAACTTTTCTTTAAAAAGATAGGAACTTACACGTCCTCTTTTATTCCATTTTCATCTCATTTATCTCCTATTACACTTAATATTCACCCTTACTTTTACATTATTTTCAGCATCCCAAAGGAGAGCCGGTGTAACATTTTTTTTTTTTACTTCTAATTAATTAGGAGCGTTGATGTAACGAAAACAAAAAAAAATTAAGGATTTTTCTTTTAAGGTTAAAAAATGGAGAGACATCAAATATAATAAAGACAAACTTCGGGAAGGATCTGCATAATTTATTCTAAATATTAAACTTAAAAAACTTAGTCTTCATTCAAATTAAATTCAATAAAATGAATGTGACATGTTATAATTTATGCATTTATAGAGGCTTTTCATGTATACGTATCTTAACTTATTTGAATTGTGCATATCTGAAATAATTATGGTTCTAATTAATCCCACATGACATACAATATTCAGGCACAAGATTCAACAACACACCCAAACCTTTGTAAGAACTTAATTCGTGCTCTCTGCAATGCAAATTCCTCATAAGGTTTCAAACCACCCAAGGACATCTCCGTGCCCAAAATAAAGATTCTCTCTTAGAATATGGGTTAGACTTAACTCAACTCCAAAAACTAGTTTATAAAATAAAAATTATCTTTTATTTATATATTCTATATTTATCTTATTTCTAGTCAATTTGAAACTTAAGATTTTTCCCAATATCCTCTGCTATCAAGTCGGTTCTCCAAACAAAACCTCAAGCAACAAAAACCGCACCATTTTAGCATTCTTCGCCAGTGTCAGGACCCAACTCTTCACACACTAGAAGAACAAAGACACTGAAATCCAAGTACATGAGTACTTGCCCGAAACCCTAAACCACTCTTCCTTAATGGGTCAGAGCATGTTCTGCTTGTGCCGTAGTGGGTATGAAGTTGCAAGCCCAAGAATCGTGGAGTCCGCACATGCGGGCCCGGGTTGTGTTCCTTTGGTTATATCCGACAGTTATGTTTTTCCATTTAGTGACATTTTGGATTGGTCGCAATTTTCAAATGCATCGGAAATAAAGGAAATTCTGAAGGGGATTTCGGTGGAGGAGTATGTGGAGAAGCATAGGAAAGTGGTTCAGGTGCAAAGGCATTTCATGCAGCCTCGTCGCCCCACTCAATGTTATGATCTTTTGTACATATGGTTATGCAATCCTTGTGGCTTAGGAGGCTTAATTTGAGGGTGCTTGCTTTGGTGCCGTTTAAAATTGATGGGTTTTGTACCGTCTCACTTTTTTTTTCAAATATTTAAAAAATAAGATAGTAATATTTTTAAAAAGTTTTGTTAAAATTCTAGGAAGTTTGATTTTTTGCATTATGCAATTGTTTTATTTTGCTTTTTACACATCAATTAAGTACCATTTTTTTTATCTTTATTGGTATATTTGATTTTTTTAACCATTTATTTCTTGCTATCTTTTTATATGTTGTTTATGTGCAGTAATATCATTTATGTGCATTTATAAATTTTTTTGATTTATTTTATATTTGTTTCAAAATTATATAATATATATAATATTACTCAATATTTTTATTATTATTTTAAATTTTAAATATGTAATATATTATATATTATACTATTATTTTACAGTTATTAAGAATAATTATTTTTTCATTCTGAATAATTTGAATTTTCTATTATTATAATTTTTTATTTTAATTAATAATCATTGTTCATTATTTGAATTTTACATTATTTTAATTTTCTGTTTATGTGCAGTTATGTTTTCATTATTTTTTAATAATTATTTGTTAAATGTTATTTTTAAATAATTTAGAATAAAAAAGAAATTTACTTTCAACACAATATTAATCATTTTCTATTTTAGATAATTATATCTTTATAAATGTCCTTTACGATTGTTCTTGAAAATAACATAAATTAAAGATGATCAAGCAAGGTGGTCCAGGTCTTCAAAACAAAATTCCAATGGTTAAATTATCAATATCTTTAAGGTAAATTTCTATGTAGTTACATTATATATTATAATAATGTTTTTGTATTTTTAATTTTTTTCTTCACAAGATCAAATAAGATTTTATATTATTTAGTTCAGTAAAATTTTTGGATGAAATAAATTTAAAAAAAGGTCACAAAATTACAAACGGTGAAAGTAAATAAGTCAGATATGTTCAACAACCAGTTCAAAATATTCATGACAATGAAAATCATGCTCAAACAAATCTTAAAGAGGTTGACCATGTCAAACATCAAATAATGAAATATGTTTTGTCTTTTTTATTGTTAGGTTTTTTACAAAGTGTGTGATCAAAATTATTTCTATAGTGTTTAATTTTTATATGAATAAAATCATTCCTATTTTTTATGTTCTTCTTATAAATTGAACAAGATGAGATGAAAGACGTAAAGAAAAATATAAATGATCCTTGAGAATTGGTATTGAATTGAACAACACATGTTACTATTGACACATCATTCAAGACACCTTACAAACAGGACATCAGTTTAATCTCTATGCAAGTTCTGATGGTAAACACTTTGAAAAGAAAATATTCTGGAAAATAATTATTCTTACCTTGTATTATATCACCATAGATCTACTATAGAGTTAGCACAAATGCTGAGTGCAATTATTAAAAAATATATTATTTTATTTTATTTTTTATTAAAATATACATTTGACAATATTTTTTTTGCCCGTACATGGTACATGTAGTGGTTAAGTGGATTGCTACTGATCAGGTGTGGGACCGAATTGCTGCTGGTTTAGCTTCCCAATTTGATTCACCTTATTCAGTTCCAACTATCGCACCATGTCCTTTGTTTATTGTTAATGGTAAGACCCTTGTGTGTATAGTACATAAAACATTGAAATCGAATCGTGCTATCTTATTCATATACAACTACCACTGTGCTGCAACATAAGTTTTTTCCTTCTTTAAGATATATCAATATTATCGTAGACCCCAGCATCCATTCGTATTGGTCAATTTAGTTATCCTGTTCATTTAGGTTTTGTGGATTTTTTGAAGCTAACTTGGAATTGAAGTATTTGCTTGGGTTTTGGGAACTTTAGGTGCGGAAGATCCTCGATGTCCCGTTGCAGGCTTGGAAATTCCAAGGGCAAAGGCAAGACAGGCATATGGGGAGTTTGACAGTTTAGATAATTTCAAGGTATGAACTTGTATAGTTTGGTCACTTTGGTGAGAAATTTAAATTTGCCAGTGATCTTCTGTTATCAGTTTAATAAGAACAGATTTAATTGTTGGTTGAAACGTGCAATTCTCCGGTTTCAACAAAGCACCATTTCATAAAAACCTCGCATAATAGAAGTGGAAAGGTAAGTTTGGAATTAAGTTTTGGAGGGAAAGAAAAGACAAATATTTTAGTTTTATATGAAGATGGTGTTGATGAGTGGTTGCTTTTTTTTTTTTTTTTTCTTTCTAATTTATGATTGGTTGCTATGCTAATCTAGTATTTTACTTTTTGTCACTTCTCTGAACATTTTGCTTGGGAAATGTACATCTTAACTATTTATTCGAGAGTCTACATCTTCAATGGAATTTACTCTAAATATGAAACTGAATATGTTGAAAGCAGGACTGCCAGTGCTAGGTCATTGACTTATGGGAGCATGACGGGTTCTAGATCAATGTCCTTCAATTCAAGAACAATAATTTACACAGGATCAGCTAAAATAGGGTAAATAGCCATTTTTGTCCCTGAATGTGTAAAGCGCCGACAAATTTGTCCTTGAAAGATAAAAATTCAATTTTTTGTCTTCGAAAGTGTAAAAAGTACGACAAATTCATTCTTCCATTAAATTTTGTCCGTTACCGTTAATGAAAGTGTCTACGTGACACAGAGGGATGAAAATGTCATACAATTGATTGCCAACATGGTTGCTGACTAGATTTTGGACAAAAATGTCAATAAATTACCATTGGACTAAAATGTCAGTAATTTTCTATTAGACCTAAATGTCAGTAAGTTACCATTGGATCAAAATGTCAGTAATTTTTTGTTGAATAAAATATCAATACGTTTTTATTGTACTAATTTGTCGGACCCCAAATTTCATTTAATTTAAGAGTAAAATATAACTTAAGAATAAATCTTCCCTGTTTTATGTTACAAGCATAATAATAACAATATAATAATCACTTAAAAAATAGAAAAACAAACATAAGTTAAAAGAAACATAATAATAACAACCATAATATTGTTTAACAAACACCAATATTTTGATCTATCTTAAAAGGACTTAAAAGTTGGAAGCAATTGAAGATGCAACTTAGTCATGCGAATGTCACAAACTAAGAATATTATTTACAAAATATAATTTTTATGATTAATTAAATTTTTATTCTTCATATAAATTTCAATTTTTAATCCTTCAAAAATATTATAATTTTTAGTCTTTCATTAAATTTTAAGATAATAGTTTTAGTCCTTCTAAATTTTATTTCCATTTTTAATCTTTGTTTATTTTATTACTCAAAATTAGTTTCTGTTTTATCCATTTTTAATCCCTTATTTATTTTATTTGAGATTAATTTTAAATAATAAAAATAAATCAGAGACTAAAGTGGACAATTTTTTTTAAAAGAACTAGAAGTGATGACAAAAGATAATAAAGGATTGAAAATTGTAAAAAAATTAAGGAATAAAAATTAAAAGCTAAAAAAGTACAGTGATTAAAAATTTAATCAATCCTAATTTTCTATCGCAAGAAAAAGAAGATTATTTTAAAACATAAAAATAATAATTTATATTGAAATTATTAATTTACTATAAATTATTTTTTTAAAAATAGGTACATAAGACACCTATAAAAATAGGTACATAAGTTTGCTTGATTTTTTTTAAAATATTACTAATATATCAATCTTATCCTTAATAATAATTATTAATTTACTATGGGTGATATAAAAATATTAAAGTTTAAGAACATTATAAAATAATAAAACACATCAATAAAAAAACACATATATGTACGTAGAGATTTAATAAGAAAAAAAATGTTTCAAAGAAACTGTAAAATATCTTATAAAAATGATTATATATTTCTTCTAAATAATATCTTATATTAAGAATACTGTAAGGTTTTGATGTTTTCACGGGTCTTTTTTAAATAGTAATGGATTGATTATTTAAGACTGAAATTAATTATTTTTATAATTTTTTTAAAATAAGTATATAGTCTATATATAATGTAAAGAGTTTTTAGATTATAATTTAATTACAAATTATCAAGTATAAGTTAAGTTTGTTAATTTATAATAGATTGCGATTAATTATTATAACTTTGATAAATTTGTAATGATTAATACATTGTTATAATATTTATTTTAATATACCAGTAGAATATTTATTTTGGATAATTTTTATTGTGACAAACAAATTATGATTATTAATCAATATTATGGTTGTTATTATCATGTTTCTTTTAACTTATGTTTGTTTTCCTATTTTTTAAGTAATTATTGTATTGTTATTATTATGCTTGTAACATAAAAAAGGGAATATTTATCTTTAAGTTATATTTTACCCTTAAATTAAATGAAATTTGGGGTCCGACAAATTAGTCTAATAAAAACATATTGACATTTTCATTCAACAAAAAATTACTGACATTTTGGTCCAATGAAAAAATTACTGATATTTTGATCCAATGGTAACTTACTGACATTTAGGTCCAATAGAAAATCACTGACATTTTGGTCCAATGGTAACTTACTGACATTTTTGTCCAAAATCTAGTCAGCAACCATGTTGGTAATCAATCATATGACATTTACGTCCCTCTGTGCCACGTAGGCACTTGTATTAACGGTAACAGACAAAATTTAACGAAAGGATGAATTTGTCGCACTTTTTACACTTTCGGGGACAAAAATTTGAATTTTCATCTTTGAAGGACAAATTTGTCAGCGCTTTACACATTCAGAGACAAAAATGGCTATTTACCCGCTAAAATATTTACTTTGAATGAAATAGAGAAAGCAACAAATAACTTCAATTCTACAAGAATTAATATTAGGAGAAGGCGGCTTCGGTCTTGTTTATAAAAGTGATCTACATGACGGCAGGGATGTGGCAGTGAAGATTCTCAAAAGAGAGGATCAGCATGATGACCGTGAATTCTTTGTAGAAGCTAAGATGCCTAGCCGCTTGCACCATAGAAATTTAGTTAAATGTGGTTCGCTTGCACCATATTATAATCACTTAATAATTTATATAGGGGAATTTATATATTGTATAAATATTTATTATAAATATTATAATCACTTAATAATTTATTAATAATTATTTGAGGATATATATATATATATATATATATATATATATATATTTGTTTATTACAATTTATTTGGATATGATTTTCTGAAATTGCAGGTTGGATTTTGGCTAAAACAAAATAAACATTTAAAAAATTAAACAACATCAATTTTTAAAAACTATCTTGAAAAAATTGTCAACTAAGAGGATTTTTGAAAATACAGTTTTAGGAACGTCAAATTTTTAATATTATTTTTTAAAAAAAATATATTCTAAGATGGTCTTAAAGAAAATTAATATAAAATCAAAATTTTAAGACAATTTAAAAATTCATTTTCTACAACAGAAAATTTAAAGATGATTGAAAATTATTATTGTATCATCTTTAAATTTTTTTTTTTGTAGATATATCTTATATCCCAATACATGCAATGCAATAGTGTTACATGCGTGCAAGAAATTCATATATATGTAGCTACTACTTGGTTGGTTAATTCTTTTTGAACATCTATATATAAAGTATAAACTAGAGTTTGCTCCTTCAAAGTTCATAAATTATCTCTATTACTAGGGGTAGACTTAGATATGTGGTCCCCCTTCCTTTAAAGGTAATAACTTGAAAGTCCTTAGAGGAAATTTATTTTATAAGCAAAGAATATGTATTTAGAGAACGTAAAAGGTACACTTGAATCACAATTTGTCACTAGGATAAATCATCAGACAAAAGCAAACTCCCCCACCCCATAACTTAACAAGGATATATAGTATTGTTTCTGGACTCAAATATAACTAAACAAAATTATTTTATATTTTTAACTCAAATATAAGTAATTTTAATTAATTTCATCCCTATTTAATCATATCATTCTTATAAAATATTCTTTATCTAATTGTAATTTCATTTTTAAATATTATATTTTATTCATGATATCAAATTTCAATGAAAAACATTATAAAAATAAATTTATTTTTTATTTGAGATTAGTAATATTAAATGATTTCAACTAACTTTCTTAATTACTGTGAAAATAATTATTTTTATTCATATATAAGTTTAGAAAAAGGATAGAACAAGCAAACTCTAACGAATCACATTACACTTTCGCCCACTCCAAAAGAACAATCCTTTGATGGGAACTAGTATTGAGCAAATTTGGTAATTTGCGGGAGCTAGCTGATTAGTTTGAAACTTTTTTTTTTATCACCAAGAAATCATTAGTATAAAAAAGAGGAGACATTATTGGGTACCCTATTTTTTCAGAGGCTTATTTATACTATTTGCTTGAAGGAATTTAATTAATCTATTGTGTGAAATCTTCCCCTTTATGTTGATGCATTTTGTACATATAGGAGTCACAAAGAGATGGAGAAATGTTTCCGAAAATGGGTTTACAAGGAGGGAGAGCCACCCATTTTTTATCACGGGCCAATGAAGGACATATACTCGATTGAGGGACTATTCTTGGATGAATTAGAGAGTCCATTTTTAACTAGACCCTAAGCCAATGCTTTTTTTTCTTCCCATTAGTGTTGTTAATATTGTGAAATATGTGTATTAGCCATACACCAATTACTCTAGGGCAGGCCTTCAGAATATTGTTAAGGATTACATCGATTTGGTGTCACATAGATATCCATATTGGAATAATTAAGAGCATAGGTGCTGGCCATTTTCTGCTATCTTGCCACGATTGGATACATTTTTTCATTCTTTCGTATGTTTAATTTTGTATCGTTAGTTACTATGGTTATTGTTATTATTTGCAGTCATTATTACAGGCAAGACATTTAACGACAATTCTAAATCACATACGATGATGGTTATATAATCATCGTTGTTACGTGTGTCATTGAAAAACAGACCTTTCGACGACAGTTTAAAAAATCGTCTTCGTTGATTTTTTTAGAACACCTACGAAGATGGCTTTTAGGACAAAACCATCTTTGTATGTAAAATTGTCTTTGTATGTTAACATACAAAAACAATTTTACCCTAAAAACCGTCTTTGTATATATGATTGTTTTTTTTTTATACAAAGACAATTTTTAGTGCAAAATCGTCTTTGTATATATGATTTTTTATTTATACAAAAACGGTTTTCCACTTGTATGTCAACATACAAAGATGGTTTTCCACTAAAAATCGTCTTTGTATATATGATTTTCTTTTTTTTGGATACAAAGATGACTTTTAGTGGCAAACCGTCTTTGTATATATGATTTTCTTTCTCTCTTTTTTTTTGGGATACAAAGACAGTTTTTAGTGGAAAACCGTCTTTGTTTATACATTTTTTTTTGCATAAAAAGACGGTTTTTATTTTTTTCTATATCTAAAATTTCAAATAAATAATACTTGTTAACATACTCGATACATTTGGCAAATTCAAAAGCATCATCCAAAATAATATTGGAAAAGAAAATAGTCAAACTGTCCAAATATTTTCCAACAATGACAATCTATTAGTGCTGAACAATGACAATCTAAATAATGTATATACACCTGAACATAATCTCCATGTGACATAGAATGTTGATATTTTCCAACAACTTTTGCTCATTTTGAATTAGTGCTGGTTGGGCTCTTAAAGTGTCATTATGCACCTGACATAATTCTTGATATCGTACTAAATCACCAGAATTGAATGCCTGCAGAATGTAATAAAGCCATTCCACCTTTGTCCCCATAAGTGTCATCTTTTTGCATTGATTTTTAGGTAGCTCTCACTTCTAAGTACCTTGCTTCACCTGGATTGATAAGGAGTGAAGTATCCTCCATTGGCTGCAAAAGCAGAAATTATCCTTGTGGGGCCATTCATTTCAAAGAGACTGGTTTCAATCATGGAAAACTAATCAGGGTCCTCATAGTGTGCCAAAATGCTACCTTTAAACAGAAAAAGGCTTAATTTTTTTTTATTCATGAAAATATGTCTTTCTTCTAAAATTAGTTCTTATTTAAATTTTCGATCCTACTAACCAGTGTTTTAAAAACCGACCCGGTCAGGGTACTGGGTCACTAGGTTAGTGGTCGAACCGGTGGGTCACTGATTGACCCGCATGACCTGGTTAGTGATCGAACCGGTTGACCCGCATGACAATGTCTTAAAATATTTATAAAAAAATCACAAATTAATATTATTCCATAACATAGAGTCATAGATAATTAGATACCAAAATGTTAAAAAAAACATCATTATCCAAGTTCAAACAAACAAGTACCAAATATCACAAACATAAGCTAAATAAAATAAGTTTAAGTTTAACATATGTTCCTAAACAAATTCAACACTTAAACTGTTTTCTACGGCCAAGGGGCATAAACTAAGTCCAAATTAAATCTGCAGGTTGAATATGAACACAAAGAAAAGGATATACAATACTTTACTTAGACAATAAGACAAAAAACTGAGAGAGGTTAATTGGCCCTGAACAGCTTCATTGGCCTGTTGTCCAACTGAATATAGAAAGCCTCCAAACCAGTCATTGAGGCTTCCATCAGCCAAAGCATAAATACTAAATACAAGCAGCCACTTCCTGAGTCAGTAAAATAATTCTAGTTCCTCAAGAAATGACACAAAAGAGGCAGCCACTATGACTTGGATGTATAATATTTATAAGGATTTGGAACAATTTGTGTCATTTCAACTATCAAAGAGACATTGACAACAACCTTTCATAGTCATCATTGGCTTACAAAAGCTAGCAATAACAATATATACACTAGGTTCTTATGTGACCTTGTTAAAAATTAAAAATAACTCCTACATAAACTCATCAAAGGGATGTTGAAAAGAGTTGATAACACCAGAAGTTATTTACGTAAATAGACATTGAAACAAATCACCAACATAGTTATCCATACTTTAAATTTACATAGTGGGATTATATGCCAATTGCCATGTGCAGTTTATACCATTCAGAATGGCCAGGATTAATACAACTTGATCACTCCGTCCATTCAGAATGGCCAGGATCAATGACATTCATACTTTTGTTTTATCTTTACAAACGAATGATGTTATCAATACAACTTGATTACTTAGATTAGAAACTCATCACCAAAAAAATGAAATGTAAAGAAACCTGTTAAAAGTCATGTTTTGGCTCCACAAAATGAAGCAATGACTACAATGACACCTCATTCAGGCCCCCATTAGTGATTTGTGGAGAAAAAGAAAAATGCAAGTCATGGAATGGTGTTGACTCACGTGCTTACCACAAATGTCACAACACACACAAGATGACAAGAAATGTGTCAATGATGAGGATAATATCAAAATCATTTTATGTAATCAAACATAAACCAATACGGCCTTCATCACTTCGTCCAAGTCCTTTTGACATCATAGTAGATACACTGTCTCCTTTATAAAGACAAGACAGAATAAGAATTGCACCAATACAGGCTTGATATTTTTTTAGGAGAATATAGGCTTGATAATAAAATTTACAGTCTATATCTCAAAATTAACTTAGTTAAAATTGAAACACTTTTTCTTGTGTATAGTTTCTACTTGGAGGTACTAGCTCTCTTGTTTCCTTAATTATTTCTTTGCATTTGAGGGAGGGAAAGTGGAATAACTCAGAGTAGGATATAGGAAAATTTCATTTTATCCAAAGATGAAATTATAGTCCTTTCAAAAATTAAAAGAAATGTGCTGAAATGTTTATCACAATCTGAAACACCTACTTATACTATGTCATCAGACTTTAGTATCAAATCAAATCAAAATAGTGGAATGCAAGTGGATGATATGTACCTACTAGTTTTTGACTTTTCAACAATAGCTAAGGCTACTAGGAACTTCATAGTCAAGAACAAAATTGGAGAAGGTGGTTTTGGACCTGTATACAGGGTAATTTGTTTATAGATTATTATGGCATTAAGAATTGAGGAATAAAATGAACAATTCTTGATTTCTTTCAAATGATCAATTTGAAAATTAAAATTTTTAGGGAAGTCTAACAAATGGGCAAGAAATTGCTGTGAAGAGGTTTTTAGCAAGCTCAAGACAAGGATTGACCAAATTCAAGAACGAGGTAAAATTGATTGCAAAACTTCAACACTGCAATCTTGTAAAGCTTCTTGGATGTTGCCTTGAAGGAGAGGAAAAAATGTTGATTTATGAGTACATGCTTAATGGAAGCTTGGACTTATTTATTTTTCGTATGGATCCAAGGAAGGAATTGTATTTTAAATGGTTAATAATAATTCATGATTTGAGTAGCCCTTAACTGCTTTCCACAGTAGAACATTTTTTAACTACATATAACAAAATTGATTTTTTAATGTGATGGAAATCTGGCAGATGAGCAAAGAAGTGGATCACTAGACTGGTCAAAGCGCTTCATCAAGATTCTAGACTAAGGATTATCCACAGATATCTCAAAGCAAGTAATGTTTTACTTGACAGTGAGTTGAACCCCAAAATTTCAGATTTTGGCATGGCTAGAATTTTTGGTGTAGATCAGCAAGAAGGAAACACAAAGAGAATAGTTGGGACATAGTAAGTGAATTTTCCAATCAAGCTGAATTTATGACACCAATTTTCTCCTAGTTAAGGCCTTAAGAGTTTCATTTCAAAATGTGTTCTGCAGCGGTTACATGGCACCAGAATATGCAACTGATGGGCTATTTTCAGTGAAATCTGATGTAATCATATACTTTGGAGTTTTACTGCTGGAGATTATATCAGGAAAAAAGAAGTAGAGGATATTACAATCAGAACCACAAACAGAATCTTATAGGCCATGTAAGTATTGACAGACAAATTGTAAACTCACACATGTCAAAAATGTGTGCATCCTTTATGACAAGCCATTTTAATTTTTTAATGTCTTTTCAGGTATGGAAACTATGGAAAGAAGGAAGACCAGTAGAACTGATAGATAAAAGCATAGAAGACTCGAGTTTTCTATCACAAATGTTGCATTGCATTCATGTTAGTCTCTTGTGTGTTCAACAGAATCCAGAGGATAGGCCTGGAATGTCTAGTGTGCTCCTAATTCAACCATGTGAGCATGAAATGCCTGAGCCAAAACAACTAGGATTCTTTGGAAAATATTCAGGTGAAGCAGACTCCTCCACAAGTAAGTAGCAACTAAGTTCAACAAATGAAATAACCATTACCTTATTAGAAGTCCATTGATACATTCTTTGTTAGTCACATTCATCATCTACCTTGTATAGATGCATTTTATTGTGTTAGACTTAAGGTCAAGGACTATATTCTATCACTTTTTCTCACCCCTTTTTCCTTCTGTGTGAAGTTGTGACTAAGCATACTGATGTTGAAAGAGAACACTAAAAACATGGTAGTGCGTGAAGAAATGAAAATATTATATCACAGAAAAAGGATAAATTTGCCTCAAAAGTAACCAATAAATCAAATTTGTGGTTTCATACTTTTTCCATACCTTGAAACTGGGTCAGACTCTTGCGTTCAAGTCAATAATTCCATGAATTATATGTAACTATTTGTCTTGTATCAGAAGATATAACAACTTGTTAACAACATGTGTTTACTAAATTATCATTTTTTTATGTTTCTTTCTTTTCTACATGTTAAAAGAACAAATAATTAAAAATCTAGCTGCGTTGAGATAACCCAAGCTATGATGCTTCAAAATTACCAAGCTTTTAAACTAATCTATAAAAGGTCTGAAATCAAGTTCACCAATCCTTAAGTAGAAAGTTAGAGCGATTTTGATACTGTCTAGTGTCTGGATTTAATTAGTTTTTAGAATAAACACTAATTTAAGTAACTTTTTGAAAGAAATTATCAGGAAAAAATTATTAATTCGCCTGAAATAAGTGTTTCCAAACATGTCTCTAAATGAAGCTATTATACAAAAACCATCATTATTAGCTTTTAGATGTACTCTCTAATGAAATTTTTTAGCACGGGGCCTAGCCATCTTTCAGCATTATGGCGAACTTCTCAACAATCACATAAAGGTTTTGATATTGGTCTAGTTCTATATCTGACTAAAGCTAAGTCAGAAAAGCAGAAAGATTCAATGATACTTATGCATGAGAAGTTCTAATAACTGTGTTCTTACTTCTTGGAATACTATTTGCAACCTCAAATCCCTTTGTAAGTCAAGTTTTATCACTCTAGAGCCTCTGAGACAAAATGGAGGTTATGGCTTTAAAAGCAAAACTTAATGGTATGAAAGTTGAGGTGGACACTATGCATGAACCAAAAAACAACCTGGAGCTACAAAATGAACAAAACCAAAAGGAATATGGCGAAAGCCTGCCAAAGGTGGAGACTTTGAACACCAACTTAGCAACCCAAATAGATGATCAAGCGAAAATGATTGAACGAGTCAACGAGGATAATAAACAAGCCAAAATCGTGTATAGTAAACTGAAGTTGATTCAGGTAATAGCGAAAAGGAAAATGAATGAACTTGCAGAAGAGTTTCAAAGGAAAATGGAGGACAACATCAGGTTGTTGCACCAAAGGAGCACACATATAACCGTCTTAGAATGAGATGTGAGGTTGAGTTTGCGAAGGATTGGATGAGGGAAACGAATGGCGAGAAGAAAGAGATGACAGAAAACATGGATTGTCTTAGGAGTTGTATTCACAAAAAGGAAGAGCAGGAATTGGTGTTAAGGGAGCATGCGTGGAAATTAGAGGCAAATGTGAGCAAGGAATGATGGGAGAAGTTGAACCTAAGGAAACAAGTGAGCCTGGTTGAGAATAAAGTGGGCAAATTGGATATAATTTTGAAAGAGAATGATGAGGAATTGGTTAGCCTTGGGGAAAAGAAAAGGGAAGCAATAATACAACTGAGTTTTGTGGTTGAGTTTCATAGAGATCATTGTAAGTATGTAAAGGATAAATAACATGACATGAGGTTGGGAAACAAAAAGAGTCAAGAATCTCTCCAACAACCAGGTAAGTGTTCACAGAAATGTCTATAACCTATAAGAATTTCATTGTTCGTCTTAGTTGGAACTAATTTTCTAGTAAAAAAGAGATTAAGACATGTTTCTAATGCAAATCTAAATTTATGTGTCTAAAATATGAAATAATTTAAGTTAGATTTGTCCCAAGACAAGGTTGAGTAAAAAGCTTAAGTTTTACAAATTAATTGACAGAAGAAAATAATAATAGACACTATTGAAAAGTGAATGATACGGTGGATAAATTTGAGGAACTGGAATAAGGGTGACATTAGTGCAGCAAATTCGATTGGGGGTTAGTGATTAGATAGGAAGGAGATTGGGTAATTTGGTGCATTGTCGGTCCAACCTAAGCTTGATGTTCAATAACACTCTGCTTTATTTTCAATAAGGAATTGCAACAAACTAGACTGGAGGGCAATGTACTTGCTGTAAATAATGGGTAATTGGGTATGCTTTAATTTGTTCAGCCCTTGTTCAGAGTCAAATAAGTTGTAGCAATCAATTATTTGTTTGGTTTCAATTTCTTTTGACAATCTCTTGATTAACATTATGTAATAGGCATTAAGTTAGATAAAGTATGTCTGTCTGTCTTCATAATGTTTATGCAGTAGCCTATTTTACATTAAAAAAAGTTATTAACGAAGTAAAACTATAGCTTATAAGATATCTTCTTAATCAAAAGACATGGGAAGAACCAATAAGTCATAAGCAACAAATAACTTTCCCTTTTTCTAATTTTTTTCAAGTCATGGTATGGTGGATTGAAAGTGGATTACAAATATCATGAAGTATAACCATCCAATTTCTATGTACAATTAACGATGATAAGGTATGCCTTGCTTTTCTTGATCATTAAATGTGTAAATTTGAACAGATACAAGTCCATGTATTATATCAACTATGAATGTAATGTTAACACACAATCATGTATACTTTTCCACAATTTATCCCTTTGTTCACAAGTGAATGACAAATTAGAAAAAAAAAGAGATATTTCTTATCAATATTCTCACTGAAGAATTTCCACAAATAATAACAGTTGAGTAACACAACAGAAAAGGCAAAAACGCAATTCCAAGAATACAATGTACCTTGAATTCTTCAAGGAAAATGTATCGAGAAACCAGTACCAGTCCTTGTGATATTCAGAGGGCCAAACTCATCAAAATCAGAATCAGAATACATTTCATTGATATCACCCCACCCACAACGGGAATCCTCATCTTGCCCTTTTCTGGTCAGAGGAACTCGCTGTAACACCCCGGATTATAAGTTGCTAATTTGGACGTTTATTTGTGTAATGATGTTGCTTAATTACTTGATTTATTTTGATAAGTGCTGGTTGTTATTGTTCTACTTTGGTATGCGTGTTTTATGATGGATGTGCTAAGTCAACTTTGATTGGCTGTGGTTGCTACCCGAACACGCAAGGTGGACATGTCCTGTTAGCTGAGTACTTAAGAGCAAAAGTGTGCAGTGGAAGTGTATCCATCCCCTCTCTTTGCGCTTTCCTCTTGTTTTTCTTCGTCCTCTCTCTAAAACTCACACCCAGAACCCTCTCTCTCCCTCAACCTTTTGTGTTACCTTCAACCCACAAGAACCACCGTCATTGCCACGAAAGCCCGACGTCGAGAAGGTCCTCCTGGTCGGAACAAAAGCACAAAACAACACGTCGTGTAGCTGTAAAACGAGCCTCTGGTTAGGTAATGAGAGCTTATCATGTTTAATAACGGTTTCAGGTAGCATGGTTGAGGACCAGAGAGTCCGACCTGGATGATGGTTGCATGTCCTATGTGTGTGTTGTTTTCCAGTAAGCTAGGTTCGCCTTATTGAATGGAATGGGTTACGTCTTGTGTTTGGGAATCAGTTTTGTGCTAATGTTAATGATATTCTGGTGTGGGGGTTCTGGAAAAGGGGAGTTGACGTTGTAAGAATCTCCCCATGCATGTGCGAAGAGTTGGCATTTTGATGCTGAAAAGCTCCTAAACACTTTGCAGAAGTGTTCATAAAGGTGCTGAGCATTGGGTAGGGATTGGCCGAGTTGTATGTGTGTATGTGTTGGTGATGTCGGCTGCTGAGATGGGTTGGCTGAGTTATATGTGTGTATGTGTTGGTGATGTCGGTTGCCGAGTTGTGTGTGTATGTGTTGGTGATGTCGGCTGTTGAGATGGATTTGCTGAGTTATATGTGTGTATGTGTTGGTGATGTCGGCTATCGAGATGGGTTGGCCGAGTTGTATGTGTGTATGTGTTGGTGATGTCGGCTGTCGAGACGGATTAGCCGAGTTGTATATATATATATACGTGTAGTATTTGTGGATGACGTATGCGAATTACGATTGAAGTCAGCCTATGTGATGGCTTGAGATGTTTTGTACCTTGATAGAGCCATAGTGAGAGGCTAGGTATAAACACGTGAGATGTCGGGACCGAGTGGTAGACCTTGTAAGAACCACGATCAGTGCATCAGTGAGCCCATGTTGGGGTGGCCCTCGTTTGGGGCAGTGTGTATGTAACATGGGAGGGTATGGAGATCCTAGCCAGGGCGAGAAGTTCCTATGCTGGGTCATACGTTAATAGTGCCCGTGAGAGACATACGTGGTTGTGGCCTATGTTGGGGCGGCCCTCATTTGAGGCAGTGTGTATGTAACATGGGAGGGTATGGAGATCCTAACCAAGGTGAGAAGTTCCTGTGCCGGGCCATACATTGATGGCGCTCATGAGAGACATACTTCATTTGTATGGCGGAAATAGGATGATTGACTGTAATAGTACGAGAAGTATTGGGGGGCCACGTCTATAGGGAGATCCTTATGACACTCGTTTGGCTAATCACCGCGGGGGGGGGGGGGGGAGTCCTGTGCACGATAGAGTGATCCTGACGACAACTACAGCTATCATTTGGACCATGGATTTGGCCTATTTCTAGGATGGTACCACATTGCATGAAAGAGAGTTAAGACAAGAACATGCATCATGCTAGACATTTTTAAGTCAACTTGTGGGATGTTCTTGGATGCTTGTTTATGATGATTGCGTAATGATACATCCGGACTTGTGGTGATGGTGTGACGCTTGAATTGTTTTTCCTTGACTAATGTTACCTTTTGCTTGTTATCTTATATGATGAACTCATCCTTGCTTTGTTGTGCCTTATGGTTTGTTACCTGTGATGATCGCGAAAATAGGTGATCCGGAAAGATGACAACTTTTTAGTTGGAGCCGTCGAGTTGCTGGGATGTCGATATGACGAATCCCGGGTAGAGGTGATGTTTTGCTGAATGCACCCCTGATTTTGATAGTCAACTACCTGGTTTGCTAGTTGCACCCCTTGTGTTTAATTTCTTACCTCATTTGTAAAACACTTGTATGTTTTAAATATGGATAATTGTACTTATGATTAAAACATGTCTTGCATAAACAGAGACATGTATGAAATTGGAATGCTTTCATACGCATCTTGGTTAAGTTCATAATCGTCATGTGATTGCGAAAAATTTACCACAGTTTTCCTTAACAAAAAAAAGAGGGGTGCTCTTTTTATCAAAAGGTTACGTTAATGTTGTGGTTAAGAGTAGAGATACAGTAGCGACGTGGCGAGTCGTTACACTCGCAACTCAGAAACTGGAACAGAAAGAGGCTCATCAGTAATCAGAAGAACTAATTAAAAAAGATGCATATATATATATGTGTGTGTGTGTGTGTGTGTGTGTGTGTGTGTGTGTGTGTGTGTGTGGTCCTTGCCTTTATTTTGGTCTATCCATATGTCATAGTTTGTGAACCAAATACATGAAAAACAGAGAAATCACCCAAAGCTAAAGACAAAATGAGGGCACCCTCAACGGATTCCACCAACTTGGCCAATTTATTTGGTTTTTAGTACATCTAATTAACATAAATTATTTAATTGTGATTATGTGGATGTAAGGAAGAATTACTCTGAAAGCACATGGGTGGGTGACTTAGGATGAATGGTGTTTATGGTGCCATCCTAGTTGGGATATCTCGTGAAATAAAAAAATTAAAACATATGAAAACCGATTCTAGCTAGTTCAAACATTTGACACTAATGTCCAAAATATAGCACAGTGAGACAATACATATATATGCAGGACCTTAAAATATCAATGAATAAAGTTGCACAAACACTTAAGCCCATAGAAACACAATACATATATATGCAGCACCTTACCAAAGACAAAAGATGGCACCTTTGTCGTGTCGTCCAGCGGAGCCTAAAAGAAGATGACTCACGCAGATAGCTGACTCATTCTTTTCAATAGAAAGGAATAGCCAAGCCAACCCAACTGGCTGGTCAATCTCAGAGATCTCTTTGTTACACACTTGAGAGCGGTGTTACACACGAGAGCCCACCATGACATAGTAGCTTAGGGGAGTGAGCGAGGTTACCACGGTCAGACACTGCACGTGATGGAGACTGGGTAACAAACACAGAGGTTACGAACACGAAGGTTACGAACAATGCACGAGGTAATGGAGGCTAGGGCTGGATAAGGTCTTCGAAGGTCATGGTCGATATTTACTTGACCAACTCATTGCAAATCACGATGATCCAAACATTATATCCAAAACGTCATCATTTTGCATTTAACTTCCTATTACAAAGACGATTTTACTGGACCGTCTATGATAACAGCAATACGACGTCAGTTTTCCTCGAAAATGACATGGTAATCCCCATACGAAGATGGTTACGTTAGAATCGACTTTGAAAAGTTACAATTTATTACAAAAACACCACCACACATCTTACGATGACGGGTTTGATGGAACCGTCTTTAAATGACTGTCGTAGAAGACTACAATTGTAGTAGTGAGTAACACTAAGGAATATATTAATTACTAATTAAAGTAACAAATGTCACTTTGAAAGAATGTCAGTAGTTCTAGAAGGTATGCTGGTTAATTAAAAAAAAATCTCTACCTGTTAGTTTAAGTGAAATATGATATATTATTATTATTTTATATAATTTTGTGCAACTTAAGTAACTTTTTTTAATAATACAATTCTAATAACCCCTACATAAATTCTTTTCTAGTTAAGCATATGTTGTTAAACACAAACTTTTCTTTTTTCTACACTGATTTATTTGTTAAAGAATTCGTCTAGACATATAGAGTAACTTCTATAATTATGACTTCATACTAGAATTTTTTTAAAAATAAATAGGAACTTACACTTTTTCTTCTATCTCATTTTAACCTCATTTATCTCTTATTAATTACAACCGATATTCTTCTATTTTTTTACATTACTTTGACCACCCTTAAAGGAGAGTTAATGCAACACTTTCCTACACCTCCAAGTTGCTTCCTACATGTTTTGAATGTTTTTTTTACCTTATGGATTGGTCATTCTAGAAGCCAAAAAAGGGGCATAATGTAATTTTACATTCCAGAAGCCATAAAAGAGGTGTTGGGAGGTGCAGGAAACAATAGCTTGTACTATTGCATATGATATTGGTTTGTGGTTGTGATAATGAGGTCTGACACATCAACTGAAAAGAGAGGAAGAACCTCATTTGTTTTAATTGGTTGTGAGAGGAGTGGAAAGTATAGAGCATACAACAAAGATTTAGTACGAATAGTGACTAGCACTAGAAAATGTGGTTGTCTTTTTAAACTGCGATCGAAACCACTCCCAGAAGGTGAATGGCAGATAGTCAACTTAATATGTGAGACTCATAATCATGCATTGGCTAAGTTAAGTCATTGACTGGACATCCATATGGTGGTCGACTATCTAAGGATGAGAAGATTATTCTTGGTGATATGAAAAAGTAGATGGTGAAACCAAATAATATTCTTCTCATTTTGAAGGATCACAATGTCAATAATTGTACAACAATGAAGCAACTATACAATGCAATATATGCATACCGTTCTTCTACAAGAAGCAGTAATATTGAAATGCAACAATTAATGAAGGTACTTGAACGCGATATGTATATCAATTGGCATAGACTGAAGGATGAAGATGTTGTATGTAATATATTTTGGACACATCCGGATGTAGTAAAATTAAGAAATGCATGTCATTTGGTATTCCTTATAGATAGTACATACAAAACACACAGATACAAACTCCTTTTACTTGACATTGTTGGTGTGACACCTACTAAGATGAAATTTTCAGATGCATCTACCTATTTGGAGGGAGAACGTATAAATAATGTTGTCTAGGCTCTTGAACGGTTTAGAGGTATTTTTTTGAGAAGTGATGCACTCCCTGAACTCATTGTTACAGACAGAGATTCAACATTGATAAATGAAGTGAAAACTGTGTTCCCTAAGTCAACTAACTTTTTGTGTCGGTTTCACATTGATAAAAATGTGAAGACAAAATGTAAGATCCTTGTGGGGCAAAAAATGCATAGGACTATGTGATGGAAGCATGGGGGAGTCTTGTGGATTGTCCTACTGAGAAAGAGTATGATGACTATAACGACCGCCACATCGCTACTGTATCACTAACTCTTAATCATGCCATTATCATGTTTTAAATAAAAACTCCTTTAATTTGATTAAGAAAACAATAGTAAATTTTTCTTTCCGAGCACATAATGACCATCATCATAAGGTAAACACATAAATAAGACATGTACAAGACATCTCAAATAGATATATACATATATAAAACGTAGTTTAGTTGTAGGTACCGTTGACCATGTCTAAAATGCATAAACTTTTCAAATAAATTCTCAAACAAAACACAGTTCATGACCAGGGTCTGATCCATCGTCATCCCGACAACTCGGTGGCTCCAACCAAAAAGGGGTCATCTTCCCGGTCACCTACTGCTATCTGTCTGCTCACACGAACACGGTTTGTGATCATCACAGGTACCAAACCACACGGTACCATAAAGCAAAGGTGAGTTTATCATGTTAAACAACAAAAAATAAATAATATCAGTTAGGGAAGGCAATCCAAACATCACAATATCAACATAATGTCCAAGCATTTCATCACGCCATCAACACGGACAATCATTCAACAACATTCCACAAGTCAACTTATAATGCCTAGCATGATGCATGCTCCTAACTCATCTCTCAGCATGCCATGTGGTACCATCCCGGAAATAGTCCATCCCTGTGGTCTTAATGATGCAGTAGCTTGTCAGGGTCACTCTGTCGTGCACAGGCTGCTCCCCCAATGGTGATCAGCCCCGCAGCCCCGGGGTGTCACAAGGAGTTCCTAACAAACGTGGCCCCCCAGTAGCCCGGTACCCTATAGCCAATCATCCTATTTCTGTCATGCAAATGTCGTATGTCCCATGGGCACCATCAATGCATAACCCAGCCAGGAACAAATCCGTCCTGGATAGGTTAATACGTCATGCACCCCCATGTACATACATACCATCAAAATCACGGGCTGCCCCAACACGGGCTCATTGATGCATTGACCGTGGGCCTTGCAAGGTTAACCACCCGATCCCGGCATCTCACATGTCTATACATAGCTTATCACCACGACACCATCAATGTATGACCCAGTCAGGAACAAACTCGTCCTGAATAGGATACTCGTCATACACCCCCGTGGGTATCTATGTATATCCACCCACATTCGATAACCATGGGCACCATCAATGTATGACCCAGCCAGGAACAACCCGTCCTGGATAGGATAACTCGTCATACACCCCCCATGGTATCAATGCATACATCATTATCTCAAGCCATCACATAGGCCGACCTCAACTGTTATCAACATAATCACCTACGTTCCTTACTTACACGTTATTCACAAACACCACATGAACTAGTGAGTCGGTGTGAAGTATTAGGTGTCCGGATGGGCACCTGGATATAATGATTTTTGATGTAAGAATCTGAATAAGGTCGGACGAGGGCGGATGAGTAGTATTAGGGAGGTGTTCTCAAGCAAGGACACTAGTTCAACCGAGAAGGAAACCCGATAGCTCTTTCTTTCTTAAAGAAAGAAAACGAGCTCAACCGAGTAGGGAAACTCGGTAGCTCTCCCTCAAAGAAAGGAAACGAGCTCATCTGAGTAAGGGAACTTGGTAGCTCTCTCTCAAAGAAAGGAAATGAGCTCATCCGAGTAAGAGAACTCGGTTGCTCACAAGGAAGAGACACAAGATCTACCGAGTAAGGAGACCTGGTAGCTCACGAGGAAGAGACTTGAACTTATCAGTTCCAAAGAAAATGAACAACCCAGGGTAAGGAACCTGAGATGCTGACATCCACCAACAATTGACTACTAAAAGTCACGTCCCATATATATATATGCTACATAGTGAGCTTAGCCCGACATACCCAACCCGATATCCGACACCTTCATAAATTACTAAAAAGGGCGTTTTGGGAGTTTACAGCATCAAAATACCAGCTTCACACACATGCACGGGGAGTTCTTACACATCAACTCTCCCCACAAGAACACCATCAAACTCTTCACACAAAAACACCAACCAACAAACATAAAACACATCACGTCCTGTTCATTAAAAGACATAGCTTTTCTGGGAAAACAACACACACCAGGGACATGCAGTTATCTTCATAGTTGGACTCCTTGGCCCCCAACCATGGTATCTAAAGTTGTTATCAACATGATAAACTCCCATTACCTAACCAGGAGTTCGTACTACAGTCTAACGGTGCTGAAACACTGTCTTCTGAAATGTGAGTGTGTCCGTTCTATTTCGAACCTCAAGAAAGATGTTCCCCGACTTCTGTTCTGGTCACGAGGTTCTTCTTGACGTGACGGGACTCGTGGCAGTTATGGTGGTCTTCGAGGGCTTAAGGTGACACAACGGGGTTGAGGAAGAACGGTTTCTGTGTAAGTTTAGAGAGAGAAAGGAGAGAAAAGTGCAAGGAAGAAGAAAGAAAAGCACGCCTCCGCTGCGCACGCTGATGCTTATATACCTGGCTGACAAGACATGTCCACTTAATGTGCACGACCAGCAACCACAGACCAGTAGAGTTGACTTGTCACGTCCAACTCAGCAAACTCTGAAATTTTGGGGTCTTACAATGACTCTCTTACGAAGTTTGAAATTGCTTGCTCATCATGACCAATGTTTGTTGAATATGTGAAACACACATGGTTGATTCCCCACAGACAAAGATTTGTAACAACATGGACAAATAAGGTGATGCATATAGGAAATACTACAACTAACAAGTATGAAAATTGTTAATCTATATATATTTTTTAAGAACATATTAATTGTTGAAAATAATTTTCCCTTTTAAGTGTAGGGTTGAGTCTGCACATTAGACCTTAAAGAGACTACTCCAAAATAGCATTGGAGACTTATGTAGTGTTTGAGATGCCATAAACAACATGATTACCTTTTTGGGATGCTATGAACAACATGATCACCTTGCAACATAATGAAATAAAGACATCTTTTGAGAGAATCACACATGTGGTTGGACATATTTTTAAAGTTACCTTATACAATAGACTAATTGACATGGTATCAAGATATGCGTTAAACCAAATTGCTGCTGAGTTTGAGCGAGTCAATTATGCTGGCATTGACAGTTCTCGTTATGGATACGTTATGAGAACTACTCATGGTCTTCCGTGTGCATGTGAGTTAGCTAGATATGTTGTTGGTAGCATATCACTTGACACTGTCCATATGTTTTTGTGAAGGTTAATTTTTTCAGACCAAGGTTTATTTGAGTGCGAAGTCTGCATAACTGAAGAGATGGAAATCGTATCCAACCGGTTTGAAGATCTTGATATACGAGTCTCCTCCTCTTCTTTTCAATCCGTCAGTTTTTCTTCCTGCACCCAGCTAAATCCATTCATCAATCCGTCATTCATCTCATCAATATGTGCTTCCTCATTTTGTCCTTCTCATCGATTTTTCATCATCGCCATTGTGAGTACCTTTGTCGTCGCATCTTCGATTTTGGCTCTTTTTTTTTTACTGTGTTAAACCCATACAGATTGCCAATCTATATGGTCCATACAAATGAGAAAGCTTTTATAATGAAAACTGATAACAATTAATTTGAGTCCTTAGATTATAATTAAAAATATTAATGGATGAGATTAAAACTCCAATTAAAAAGTTTGCTCATAGTGTGCTTCCTTCAATCCTTCCCTTTTCTGTTTCTTCTACTTCTTTCACATCACACTGAATTTGTGTATTGCATAAGCTCACTTTGATACCTAGCACATGGGAGACAAAACATGACGCAGAACAATAATTAACAAAGTTACAAAGGATTACTTTTGTCGCCGTTAAAAAAAAGATTACTTTTGATAAATTAATTAAATGACATGATAAAATTGATATTTGGTACTTGAGCTATTAAAGCCAATATGTTAGTGTCGCAATGGGGTCGTGATGAAACAACCACAATTCAAAACAATGTGTTAAAAATATGTAAAGTCACCACCAATATTTTTTATTAGAAAAATATTGGAAAACCTATTTAAAAGGAAAAAAAAGTCTTTGAAAATTAGATTTGAATTCAGTAGTCAATTATGTGTAAGAAAGATATTAGCATCTTATAACGTCTATCCTAAAATAGTTATCTATAATTAATTAAACAATTCATTAAGAGTATGTTTGGATGGGGAAATTAAAATGAGGAAAGTAATTATTTAGATGATTTAAAATTCTACTTTCCTAAATAATTTGTTTGGATATTTGTTTAAAAGAAATTTAAAATTTTAGCATTTTAAACTGGAATTTGTTTTAAACTAAAATTTGGAATTTTAAATTCTTAACAAAAATGCAAGAATTCTAAATTTCCTTTCCTGATCCACTTCTCTGCTCTCATACGCTCTCTCTCTCTCACTCCTCTCAACCCTCAACCACGCCCTCTCTCTCCTAACTCACTCCTATGCTCTCTTAGATGCTCTCTCTCTCGCTCACTCCTCTCAACCCTCAGGCTCATTCCTCTCACAGTGGCGACAACTCTCACGGTGGTCCATACAAGGTTGGTTTTGTTTTTCACAAAACTCTCTCACATGGGGTCTTTTTATCTAGGGTTTCATTTTTTATTTCTTTAATCTGTGATTTGTTTTTTATTTAGTTGTTTGATTTCATTGGTTTTGTTTTTGGCTTGATAGGGTTGCGTTGGTTTCTTGCTCATTGTGCATTTTGTTGTTGGATTTCTCATTGTGTTGATAGGGTTGGTTTCGTGACCTCGGAAGTCTTCCGCAACCTCTGTCGTGCCCTTCATTCTGCTTCACTTTGGCTCACTTTGCCTCACCCTCGTCCCATCGTGACAGTGCTTGCCTCTATTGCTTCCAACCTCCATCGTGTAGTAAGTAGAAGTGTATAATTTATGGTCCTTTAGAGGAACCGAATTCAGCATATAGACTTGTTCTGTTTGTTACTTGAGACTAATATTTTTGGTAATCACAAAGCAGCCACAGGTCCATTTTATCTCTCATCATATTTATTCATCTCTAATTAAAACGTGTTTATTAACATGTCTCATTTTCTTTATCACAGTAATTTTTGTTGTTCTATGTGGATACTTTTCCTTCTTGAAATAATATCTGATTATTATATATGGCATGTGTACATAGTTTGTCAATAAGCAAATCATAAATAGTGATGATGACGAAACTGTACATAAGATGCGGAAAAACTAAAAACACAAAGCTTATTTTTATCATGGCCATATATTATGTTTGCCAGAAGAATACTATATATGCATCAATTATTCCCAGTCCCAATCAATTCTAGACAATCATACGGACACCACTACTCTTGATGGGTTTCCTCCATTCCGTATAAAGTTATCTTGCTGTGTTTAGAATATCTATCTATAATTAATCTGCAAGCTGCACGTATGAAGGTCTGTCCTAAGCACGAAGATCCAGTTTCAAAGGATGGCAAGCTCTGAATTTTATGATGGGTTAAGTCCCAATAGATTTTGGTGACATCTGATTGTGCGTGTTGTCTGCCAGTGGATTTCTATGCTAGAACTAGAGAAATTAAACATAGAAAAATTGAATATTTGATCAAAATTGATGTTACATATCATTTAGGATCTCTTTTGTGTTATTAGGTTGTTTTAGTTTATTCTCATACCTTTTCCTAAGCTTCCAAAGATTAATTAAAAAAGTTTTGTAAATGAAGTTATCATGAACAAGGTAAAAATAAACTTTTTCTCAAAATGCTAAAATTAGTTATCAGTATTATTTCATTCTTGAACTCCTCTAAACTTGCCTAGACCATCTTGATTCTTGAAAACCTCATCACTGCTATTTACTCTCCTTGGAGGCTTTCCCTGTTAAATGGAACAAATCATTGTTATTATATAGCCTTCCCAAATTACCATTTACAGCGTGCAAACATGACTACCAATCCACAAAGACTAGTAATTAGAAGGAACTTAGCTGAATAATACATGGTATGCTGCTAAGCTTTGAAGACCCAAAGCCATGCTTTATTGGATTGCTTGTAGTTGTAGCAAACCCAAAACCTGTCCCTTATGAATCTACATTACAAAATCTTCCCAACCAAAACTCCTTTTTCATCCCTTAAACACATGCAAAAGGCAATCTTGTGTTGTAAATTAAGGAACACAACATTTATATTACATTTTAGCTATACTTACTCACTACCCACTTCATTTCTGCCTCTCGCTCTCAACCTAGTTGTGATGATTTGGATTCTCTTCCTCTTGTACATTTCAGTCTCATATTACTTTAAAAGTGATTTGCATTGCTCCCTACTGTTCTAGTCTCATCTCTACAACTCTATTCAAGCTGGTCTTCCTTAATTTGTCATCTCATCAAATGCACAGTTATTATTAATGTAGACTCACTGCTCTGCCTAATGTTCTACATTAACAAATAATTAACAATATATATATATATATATATATATCATCTAATACAGTCTAATTTAAAAGTAAATTAATTACAAGTCATGTATTTTTTGAATGTCCTTATCCATGCTCAAGTTGTCATTTAAGGGAATAAGAAAACCAAAGAACCTATGTAGGATACGTGTTTCATCCTCATGTATTTAATATATTATTATGCCAAACTAGGGTCAAACCTGTACCTCATAAAGCATAAATTATACGACATAAATAACATAAAATAAATCATTTTTATGTTCCATAAAAATTCTTTGTAAGAAATACTTATGCTAAGTCAAATATGATAATTATAAACAATTGTTTTTCTTATTAAATAAATAATATAGTTACCTATTAAAGATTCAAATTCGAAATCATAAATTAAAATAGAACAGCATTATGCCGATTGATGTATGAGCAGATAATTTATCTTTTGTCTTCCAGCACAGCCTATATATCTAACTTGGTTATGATGCTATGCAGGTATTGACGATACCAACATCTCTTTTGGGCCTCTTGAAGGTATGTCATTGTAATCCAGCTTTCAGCTTCCTACTTACTCTGTATTGTTGTTCACTTGTGTCCTTGATTATTTAAAAATATGAGTGTGTGGCTATAAACCAACTTAATCAAGCACTTTAGCATGCATTCATGTTCTGTTGTGAATTTTTTAGGAATGCACTTTTACCAAGTGTGTGGAATGAATATGTTGTATAGAAATTATATGTTAAGGTACCTTAACATATTCATTCCATGCGTTTACCAAGATGTCTAGAATGGACTAATGTTGTATAGAAATTATATGTGTATTGGAGAAACTAATGGCGTTAGGTTCTGAAAGAGATCACTGCCTATGAATACATTGGGCCAGAACACCTCAGCAAGGCTTTCTATGATACTTGAAAACATTAAGATTGAAATCGGTTTAGTTTTTTAACCACATGCAATACTTGAAAACATTAAGATTGTAAACGATGTAGTTTTTAACCAAAATTATTATCTTAAATAGGGTTTATTGCAAAAGTGAACATATTGTAATAGTATATTGAGTTTCTTAGTTGCTTCTGACAGGTTAGGGGCTAGGTTAGGCATGCTAAATTCCAACTTTCCTATCACATTTTGTCCGGTGGTTGCAATCATAGTCATATATATTTTTTAAAATGTATGTCATTTTATAGAGACATGTGGGTCTTGTGCTTGTGTCAAAGGGATTTTTATAGATGGTTCCATTTTTGTCTACAATCAACGTTGTTGGTATTTGAGTCTTGAAGCAGTGAAAGTTTTCTTTTGTTTCAGTTTTAAATTCAATTATTTCCTCTGGGATACTGCCAGAGTAGCATTTGAGTGCAGCTTTATTTAGGTTCTCTCTAATGAATACATTATTTATTTAATCTTTTGCAGGTTCTCTTATGTGGTGGAAGTGGAAGGGAACATCGTGAGAATGTCTTTTGGCTTATGTAGGGACTAGTTTTTTTAATTGAGCTTTTCAAACTATTTTGATATCTTAGATTGTATCCCAGAATTAGTAATGTTTAAACTATTCTCATTTTTATATTTTTAATGACAATGATGATGATTAAATGTAGATGAAGTATTTTATATATGCTTTCTTTTGTTTTAATTTTTCTTGTTGGAATATTTTTTTATGCTTTAGTTCTAAATTTATATTTTAAAAATATAATTGGACAAGAATATATATAGATTTTTAAAGTAATTATTATAAAAATAATAATTTTATTTATATTACCATTTATATTTTTAAAATATAATTGGATCCACAAAAATGAAATATAATAAATTGAAATTATTTAATTCAAATAAAGAATTCAAAATATAAGAAATTTAAATTATTTTATCCAAACAAGAAATTTCAAATTAAAGGAATTTAAATTGGTTTATCCAAACAAGAAATTTTAAAAATCCAAGAATTTTAATTGATGCATTTCAATTTCCCTAAATTTCAAATTCTCTGAAATTTCAAAATACTCTATCCAAACACACTCTAATAACTTTTAAAATATCTATCTCATCCTAAAACACAATTAAGAATTATAATATAAAATGAGAATTAAGTTATTCCAATATTTACATTTTGTAAAATTTTATGTTTTATTTTATTGGGCTGGATAAGAATGATTTCTTAATCTTACGTATCTCTTGGTGTAATAAAAAATCAGAGTTCGAGTTCACGTAGTTCTTAATTTCATTATATGTGTTTAGTTATTTTATTTTTATTATTTAGGATTTTTAAGTTATCACAACTCATACATCGTAAAAATAGTCTCGACAAGGATGTCACACCAATTCCTTAATCCTTATGCATGTTAATATGATTTCAACTGTTTTAGAGAGAGAAAAAATGAGACATGTTATCACAACTTGTATCTCAGACTTTAAGGATTACAAGAATGTCATGTCTACTCAGAACTTTAAGGATTACAAAAATGTCATGTCCAATTGATCAATATTGTTTAATATTTCAAGATTATTTTTTATGAAATATATATGCTTAGAGATTTATGATAACAAAGATTAATAGAGAAATAATTTTGAACATATCAAGTTGTCACACCTTGTGTCCATGAAGAGTTTAAGGGGTAAAGAGATGTCACAATTTAAATGTAATTTAAATAACTCTAATTACATGATTAATGTAATTTAAATTAAGAAAAACATTTTATGATTAATGTATTTTAAATAACTCTAATTATAGAATTTGAAATTATCACCATTATCACAATAAAAAAAATTAATACTTGAAATTGAATATGAAATGATTGTTTAATGCAATTTTTAATTAAGATTAATCATTTACTTTTACACGTGAAAAAATAATCATTTATAATTTTATTACCTTATATTTAAGATTATATTACAATCTTTGTTATTATAATAAGTATCCTATATTATAATAAATATCTTATAAAAATCTTTCTATAATATGTTTCCGTTGAAACTTTCTTTGTATCACTATTTTTATTCTTATTAACAAAATATATGTACACTGATTATTTATAATCAGATTTTTATGCATTCAAACTTTAAAAAAAAAAACAGGTTTATCATAATAAACAAAATGGAGTTGGGCAAAAATGATTTGGACCAAGCCCAGGGCAAGCATAATCAGATGCACGAGAAATAAAAACAAGGAACACCAAAACGAACAAAAACCTAAATGATAATCCTAAGTGTCATTAAATGTTGAAGCGACTCTCCAGATGAAGAGGCTAGAAGCGGCTACAGCGAGGAGCAAAAAGCCACGCGGTCGCAGCGTAGCGGTGGCGGGTGTCTGTTTTAGTTAAGAATACCGTCAATAAAGGCCATGCAAGGGAGATACGCAAGATATTGGAAAGGGGGAAGAGCCATACAACAGCAACGCCTCGCGGCGGCTCACCGTAGTGGTGTGACGAGGAACAAGTGAGGGAGGAAAATTCGCGCCGTCACGGTGCGACGGTGGCGGGGATCGTTATGGCTACGAATGTCATAATCAATGGAAATGCAAGAGAGCGAGATAGCGAAGGAGAAGACAGCCACACTGGTGGTGCGTGGCGGCACCGCTACTTGGATCGAATGAGATAGATGAAGTGGGGAGGAGAGGGGTTCCAATCTGCTGATCAATTTTGGTCGCGAAGAGAGAAAATGAGGATGAAGGAGAAGCCACCGGAAATCACTCCGGCACTTGAATGCGATGGAGCAGTACTGCTATCAGTTCCGCCAGTAATAGACTTCTATTTTTGTTTTCCCTCCTTTCCTTTCTCTATTATTTTTTATTTGTGATGGTGGGTTGTTTGTGCATTCAGTTAGCCAATTCTATTACAATTGATTTGCATATGATCACTATTACTTTTCTAAATTTCTGTTTGACGTAACATTTCTTGTGGGTTCAGGTCAGGTATTGAGTAAATGTTGATGATTCTACCCTTTGTTTCAGTTATGCAGTTTTGTACAATGGTGCACACAACGGGATTACACAAGACATTCACAATATAACCATGACCCAAGTTAAGAGGCAGGAGACAAGATTCTTATTGTTAGTATTTGGAGTGAAGTGAGTATCTGGTCTCCTTAAAGTTCTCTTCTCTGTGTTTCTTCTTCTATTTATAGAGGCTTGAAACATTTTTTTTTTTATTGCAATTGTAATTATTTTAAATTATCTTCTTATGGCAGTGGCGGCAACTGCCATTGCTACCACTTGTGGCTAAGAGTCCTTGCAGCACAGGCAGGTAGCTGAACCAGGGGAGGCAGTTCAGTGAAGCAGGCGGTTGGAGCATGGCTCAGAACAGGGGACCGAACCGTATAGAAGAACCATCTCGACCCATTTTGCTCTTCATTTCTCATGTATTTTATTTAAGATATTATTTTATGGAATTTTGAAGATATTATCAAAGTATATTTGTATTATTGTCATCATTTATTGATCAATCTAAAACTTGAATTGGACTATTATTTGAAACTGATTGGATTGAAAACAACTTAGAAATAGATTGTGCCAAAAGGGCTCAAGGGTCCAAATGCTTCTTTCTTTATCTTTTTTATTTATTTATTATTATATATTATTATTATATTCAAAGTCTGTTTTGTGTTCCAAGTTAAATCAAATCAAGTTCTAAAAGTGAATGATTAAGATGATCTTGCATAATTTGATTTTGGTTAAATTGGAAAAGATAACACTAAACACAAGATATTTTGGTTTTAATTAAAAACAATAGAACACACAAATGAGATTTGGAATCCGAATCAAATTGATTCAATACAGGAAAACAAAGCAAGATAGATAAAATTAGCGTGGCTAATCCGGTGTAAATTGAAAGAAAGATTCATAAAAGAGTAAGAAGAAATAAGTAATGAAAGGATTGGTTTATTTGAAATTAGCAATATTCTTTTTTAAGAAATAGAAAGATGGACAAAATTGGGTGTTCACATTCAGTTTTAATTTCATATTCACATTTTAAGAAATTAGCAATAGTTTTATTAAGAAACAAAAAGGATGGATAAAATTAGATGTTGACATTGACAGCTTCAATATTGTTTACGTCCTTAATTCGCCCTTCCTCTTTCTCCATCGCAGCAACAATACATGAACGTTTTATAAATTAGCTATTGCATCGTTGACTCAAGGATAATAAACTGGCTGACAAATTCAAGGTCTTAGTATTAATCGACTTACAACAACTTTATGACAACCCGCAGAATGAGATTCCAATGCAAATACTTATGACACGTGACTAGTAGTGCATCGACACCACCACCATCAATAGACATCCTGTTATAATATAGAGACCAGTTCTCTCATTACATACTCAATCCCACCAAACTCTCACAATTTTCTCATTTTAATTCTCTCTATATAACTCTAACAAATCATACTATGTATTCTACACCATAACAACATCATTGTCTATAGAGATCTTCAATTTATCTTTAAATATTATTTCAAATAAATTATTTGAAATTTAAATATGTATTTAGAAAGTCATTGTTTTAACAATATGTAAATATATAATAATTTTTCTTATATAGGATAACCTTTTTTTTTATTATAAAGGTTATGGAGTGCAAAGACATCACAATGTATAATGAATCTCAATTAGGCTAGCACCCCAAAACCTATCAAATCATCTGTAACACGCCTAAAGCAAATAACATGGGGGACTAGACCAAAATTCTTGGGAAAAAGATACCAAAAAAATCTAAAGGAAGGTCATTCCTATCTTGGAAGATGTTTTCCTGTATTAAGGTAGAAATTAAATCCCACCAAATAAAAGGAAATCGATTATTAGTCTTTATAATTTATAAATGTGTGAGCAAATAAAGTCTATCGCATCGTACGACACTGAGATATAATTTTTTATTTATTAAAATGTCAAAGAACAAAATGAGATGTTTTAAAAGTAGCAATGACCAATTATCCTTATATATAATTTTTTTTTAATTAAATGATGTAAATTAAGAAATTTTATTCAGTTAATAATGTTAACAATTATTATTATTATTTTTAAATCATCCTTAAAATTAATCTAATTTTTTAACAGATTTTTTTATTTAATTAATGTGTAGAGCGAGAATAATAGAAAGAATATATCTTATTAATATACCGTTGTTAATCCTTAAAAAAACAAAGAATATTTTTTTTATTTACAGTATTTATTTTTTATTGACTTAAATATTATATTTAATATTTTAAATGTTTTCTAGTAAGAAAATTAATATAGGAGACAATTTTAAAAGAATCTTATAAAAAGATAAAAAATAAATATAAAAGTTCTTATATAAAAGGATAAAGATAATATAAAAGTAAAATATTAATCTTAAACACGAATATTAACGATATACTATTAATATAGTATTTATATAATTAATATTTTCCTTAAAAAATATTTTTTTATTGCATTTATTAAATATAATTATTTATAATAAATTTTAAATTAAAAAGATTTAATTATTATTTTAATCCTTATACAGAATAATTTTTACATTTTAGTTCATGCACTTAAAACTACACGTTTTAATTCCTATTGATATATTTAGTCTGATTAAGTTCTTTTAATCCCTATGTATAAATTAAAAATGAATTTTTAATCTCTACAATTTTAGATGATAATAACTTAAACAGATTAAAAGTGTATGCGTAACAACTAAAAATCGAGTAAAAAGTGTACATCACATGTAAGAATTAAAACAAATAATGTATGGACGAAAACTTAAAGGGTGTACAAGTATAGGAGCCAGATAGATAATTAAACTAATTAAAAAATTATTTTTAAGTTTTAACATAATTTTACAAATTTAAATTATATTTTTTTATTTATATTCAAATAATTTCAAATAACTATTCCTAGCGATTCTATCATGTTCGAACAATATGACTTCCTATGAAAGTTACATTGACAAAAATAAAATCACAAACAACGTTTTTCTTGGTAAGTGATATTAATACATTAACTAACAAAATGAAGTGTAAAACATTTATTAATTAAAATCATCAAATATATATAATCAGAGACATGCGTCTCAACAAGCTCTGTGAATCACTCTGGGAATCTGCATCACTTCCCTCTCACTCTCTGAACTGAGTGTGGCCGTTTCCTTTCATTTTCTCACCTTTTCTCGAGAAAGAAAAAAAAAAAACGAATCTCACCAAACCAAACGCTCCTACCTCTCTTAAATGGAGATTCCACGTAAATATCTCTTCTCTCCAATTCTCTCGCTAATTCTACTTTCGTCCATCATCGTCGTGCTGGTACTGCGTCCACGTCAGTTACTGGAATTCGCGCCAATCGCCGGTTCAAAACCTGCGTATTCCGTTCCTCTGGATCGTCTCCGAACGAAGCTCTCCGACGAGAATCCGCTCCACGCAGTCGGAAACTCCGGCGAACTTCGCCGGAACAAATTCCGCAACCGAACTGCTACGGTAAGTTCTACTGTTTTTTATTGTATTTTTCTCTCTGTCTCTTCCGTTGATTTTGTTTCGACGAGTTAATTAATTTCCGAGCGTTTAGAAACAGCAGATTCTGCTGCGTTAATTTGGATTTTGTTTTTCCTTTTAGTGTTTACTTTTTTCTCTGATTATGTGAGAAAGAATCGAAGTGAATTGATTATTAATTATGAGTTAATTTTGAGTGTGAACAGAGGAAGGTAGGAAAACTAGAACAAAGACTCGCGGCGGCGAGAGCTGCGATGCGGAAGGTTGCGTCGGAATCTGAAGGTGGGAAAGGAAATCTCAGTGTGGCAGCCACCGCGCGTGACGGCGGCGGCGACCACCGCTACGTCCCCGCCGGAGCTATCTATCGTAACGCCCGCTTGTTTTATCGGTAACTCCTCCCGCCACCTATCTCATTGAAATCTTATATTTAGAGAGATTAAAAAACATGTTAAGTAATATAAATAGATAAAATCATAAAAAGAGAAAAATAATAAGAATCGACAGAATATATAATTGGTGAAAATGTCCGCCTGTCACCACTCTTTCGAAACCTAAACATGAAGATACAATATTACCACACTAATAATAATAATAATATAATTAAAGAATTTAATTAGAAAATACTAATAAATATTTTATACTGATAAAAAATATACACTTCAAGCTTATACAATGGGGAATTGGTGATTCATCCTTTGCGTTCTTAGTTTCTTTTTTTTTTCCTTTTTCTTTCTTAATATACAAAAAAATCTTGAATTATATTGTACTGATCTTAAACTATTATACTATTAATCCAGCAAAAAAAGCTATTATATCATTAATAATATTAACTTTTACAATATAATAGTTATTAAAAAATAAACTTAAAATGTGATCTTATTAGTTTTTTGTGTAAAAAAGTGTATTAAAATTAAATTTCTATAAAAATAATTAATGAATTGGTTAATTTAAAGGATTATTTTTTAGAAAGTAATAAATTATATTTTAAATTTCCATTACAAGAGATACTCATGTTTAATTGTGTTTCGAAAGGGGATATCTATAAAAATCATCATCATCATTATTAAAACAGATTTTGTCTTCTTTAACAATAAAATATAAAGAATAGAGTACAATAGTAAATATAAAAAATTAAAATTAAAATATTATAATTTATTTTACATATACATTTTTTTATCATAATTTTAATAATTAATTAAAAATAAACTCTTGTACTTTTAATCCTAAAAATAAACTCAAGCACTACTTATCAAAATTCAAAAGCTTGTCACTGCTTTGCTTACAAGTCACTGCCACCGTAACATTTTTATGCCATGAAAGAGATGTTTATCCTTTTTTCAAAAAGAAAAAAAAATCCATATATGATATTTTCTTCCGATATACGATAAGGAAGTGCCGAGTGCGCTACTATTGATTCATTCGCTTCGTAGTTTCACACTCATCCTTGTAAATCATGAAAAAGGATAGAGAAGAAATCAATTATCATCATACTCTTCTGCAAAAAGGTCCTTTGCTATGACTGAACCTTTTTTATTGTTGCAACACTCTAGCAGTGGTAGAGGTAACTAGTATCCCCCTATTTCCATGATTCATATAAGTCTTCCATTATAAGAAAGAAAGGGAACAGGGGGTCTTCCATTATAAGAAAGAAAGGGAACGGGGGGTCTTCCATTATAAGAAAGGAAGGGAACGGGGGGTCTTCCATTATAAAGTCTTAAAGTGTTTCTTACTTAACCGGTCTAAACATATTGGCAATGTAATGTTGGAAGCTTAGTAGCCATCATTGCAGATACAGACTGGTCCCAACACCTTGTTTGTTATTCATTAATTTCAATAATCAACCAATCAACACCTTTAAAGGATGATCAGGGTGAACCATTATTGGGGGTATATATAATTAGGCTTTGTACATTAGAATAGTATAAAAAGATTTAGAAAAAATAACATCTAAAAAAAATAACATCTATTCCTTTTTGTGCTTCTAATTTCTATTATCATTTTAAAATATATTTATTAGGATTGCATTAGAGCCACGTGATTCTAAATTTTAATGCTTAAGAGTGCACAAAAGAAAATTGGAAACATTTTCGTACGAGGATTAATTAGTAATTGTGTAATAATTGAAAACAAAAGTGAATATGACAACAATGGAAAATGATGGCGACGAAATATTTTATTCCGGTTTTTATTACTATAATATTTTATTCCGGTTAATTTCATCGCTCAAAGAATATTGTTATTCTTATTTCTTAGAATAATTTCTCATAATGTTGTTTTTGCAATACGTTTTTTATACATCTATGCTATCATATTATTACACTTCGCTTTTTTCTATTCTTATCTCTTATTATAAAATTATTAAGAGAAATTTATGAATATTATTACTATTACACGAATACCTTTGCTACAACAGAAAGACTAAAATGTCTCACTTAATACAAGTCTCTCAATTATCGGGATCTTCAATGTTCGAATTTCAGCTGCAGAAGATCTCAACATTTAAATTTTTATTTTGTATTTTTAATTATTAAAAAAATATAACTAAATTTTTTTACCTTTGCATCAGTGTTATAAAATCTGTATGGACCGGTCGGGATCTGATGGTTTAAATGGGTCTATTCCGCTTTTGGATTGACTCTGCAATTGACCTAAGTTAATCCAAATTGACTTAGTCAAGTCCAGTCGGGTTGGTCATTAGATCCCAGTTAGATCAGTCCAATCTAATAGATTTTTTGAATAAAAAAAGAATTTTTTCTAAAAAAAATTGGAATTTTTTTACTTTGAATTTTATAGTATGGATGAATTTTTCTTACTCAAATAATCTTAATTATATATTTATATATATATATATATAATAAATACATATATAATTTTAAAAATTTAATATATACTGAATCAAATCTAGTGATCAATTACTGATCCATCGATGGAATCATTAATCTACTTACTCACTATTTAAACCAGATCAATAATTAGACCGAATTTCATGAATATGTTTCACATCCCAAATTCACTGGGTGTAGTTAAAATATCAAATCATTAGGATTTTCTCTTCCTAAAAGGACCATGCATGTTTTATCATTTCATTAGAAAAAAATCATTCTGAGCTAATTTTTTTATTTATTCAAAAAAAGGTAGAGTCAAACTTTCATATTATGGAATTTTTAACAACTTATATTATTCAATCATATAAATTAAACTCTATTGGTATTCATATTTAATTTTGATATGAGATTTTTTTGGCTAACATTTGTCATTATCATAGACATTACATTGAGGTTTCTCACATGAGATTATTGTTAACTAATATTTATCATCCTAAATATTTACAAAAATATTGAAATACATTTTACTTTTTAAGATATTGAATGATTAATTGTTTCGATCATGTTATGTTTTGAATTCGATTTATTCTTCCCAAACATACCACACGTTTCCACTGATATCTCCCTCATATGTATGAGCTTTCTAATGATCAAATATTCCAAACAATTAATGCGTCACAATTAATACACATGGTTGATCACTAGTGCATACTCATTCCATTTCTGATTATAAGACCCTTTTAAAAAAATTATTTATTTTTTATAAGATTTTTTTCTAATTTTTAGATGTATTAATTTTTTTCTACATACCTTATTTAATTATTCTCTATTTCTCTTTCAAAATATTAATGAGAATTAATTAAATGGATAAAGAGATAAAAAATAATAATTTTGAAATAATAGTATAAATAATTGACAGATTTAATATAATTATAAATGAACTATTTTTCTTTAAAAATGTAAATTAGTTAAAAATATCTTATAATTAAAAATGGAGAGAATATAATTTTGTTTTTAGTATGCCAAATGAATTTTTTAAATAAAGATGAAACCTAGTAAGCACAAGAAGTCAACAAGTGCCAAGTCTAGCGACAGATTAAATCAATCTCGAAATCTCCAGCTCAACGGCCAGCCAAATATCAAACCAAAACAACTACCTCCTCACCTTGTTGGTTCCAATCATATCTATGCATATTAATTTTATCTATATATATATATATGAACCGATTGTTAATATACTTTTCTTTAATTAAATCCTGCTGGTCATTTACTGTTATTTTAATTAATTAATTAATGACCCTAAATTAAGATCTTGACTAAATTATAAAGAAAATTAAGATGCTGATATTTGGACACTTATATTATAAACACCCTATTAATAATTCTTATCTCTCTTTACTTCTATTTTCTTGTCCCCATACATTATCAATTATATTAATAATATATTTCTCATTCTTTATATCTCTTTCACTTTTTGGTGTTCAATTATATCTTTCCCCTTTAGGAAAATGATTCTTTGACACAATCTAGCTATTTATAGCTTGAGAAATAAGGAGGGCAAAACTATATAAGTGATTGATATAATGGGTAATATAACAAAAAGACAAAAGTACGGAAAAATGACAGGAGTTAACAAAGTGTTTGTATTTTTTAGTGTCCGAAAATCAGGACTCAATTTTTAATAAATATTTTGGGTCGAGTAAAATATACTTAAAAGTTAAAATTATTATTCTTGTTACACAGGAGCTACTTGGAGATGGAGAAAATATTCAAGGTGTACGTATACCCAGACGGTGACCTACCAATCGCTCACGATGGCCCGTGCAAGGACATATACTCAATCGAAGGGAGGTTCCTCCATGAGATGGAACACGGCGCGGGGAGGTTTAGGACCAACGACCCCAATGCTGCTCACGTTTACTTCTTGCCATTCAGTGTCACTTGGATGGTCAAGTACCTTTATACTCCACTCTCATTCAACGTCACTCCTTTAAAGCAGTTTGTCTCTGACTATGTGAGAGTCATTTCTACGAGGCACCCCTTCTGGAATATAACTCATGGTGCCGACCACTTCATGCTTGCCTGTCATGATTGGGTTAGTTAGTTCAAGACCCTTTCTTACTCGTATTGATGCTTTTACTTGAGTTGTTATACCTTTTTTATTTTCCTTTAGGAGAAATTATTAAATCATCTGACCAATTTTCATATGACAAGTTATTAACTTTTTTCATAGGTTAAAAAACGTGAGTACATGTTATATACAGTATAGACTAATTGAGATCACATAATTCCAGACCATACTGTAATTTATCCATGTTAATGGTATAATTGAATTATGTGATTGCACACAGCACTAGTCATGCATTAAGGCACGCGTGATGCATTTGTTAAATTTTGCTTCCGGCTCGAAATGTCAAAGTGAACAACTTCTTACCAACTGTGGTTGTTTAAGCATGGAAGACCTTAGACATTTCTAATTAAGGAGAAATTATAGCATATATGGACACACGAAAAAGCTTTGGATCGGAAAATAGGAAAATGGTGGTCCTCTAGTAATTAAGGTATTGGCGCGTAATGCGTTTACAGTGTTTCCAATACGGAAACTAGACTTTGGAAAAGCCTGTTAGTGATAACCCAACAAACTTTGGAATACCAATAATTTTGTACAAAAAATAAAATGAACAACTCGATAAATTTGAATAAGAGCTATGATATTTTAATAACATAAATTTTCAAACATCTAGTTAACACTATTTTTATTTTCTTTTTCCTAATTTCTTTTTCTTTTTATCATATCATATCATTTATAAAAATAATACACAAACATATTATTATTTAAAAATTCCCTTTAACACTTGTTAAATTTCATTTTTTTTTCTATCAGTCTTATTATATTTATATTTTTTTTTCTTTTTTCTTCATCTTTCTTTATGTCAAATAACACATTGAGTATTCACCTAAGGATGAAAGATAGAAAAAAAAAGAAAAAAAAAAGATATTATAGAATTTATGATAAATAGAAACAAAGAGATTTTTGAAAAAATAAGAAATAAAAGAGATTTAGAAAAATGGATCCTATATTGAAATTTTAGACTACTTTTTGGTAGACCTCATAATGTCACATAGAATTAAAGATATCTTCTATTGTTTTCTTTAGTGGTAAATCTCATTTTGAGAACTTAAGAAAAGAGAGTAATTTTTTTTTTTAATAATGTAAGATATTGAGTAAGGATCTTAAGTTATTTAGTCTTAGATATTCTAATAAATGAGGTAAATAGATCACTAACATGAAAAATGAATTTTTGTAAAAGAACCTTCAAGATCTGTACATTGTTAAAAAAAAATAATTGTTTTCACATTTTCTCTTCTCCTAAGATCTCAAAATAAGATATAACATTATAGAAAAAAATTAGAGAGATCTTGAATCCTATACACTATTATAAAATCTACTAAAAAATATCTAAAATCTCAATTTAAAATCTCCCGTCTACAAAGATCATTTTATTAGTATCTTTCTTTCTGTAATTTTTCTGTTTTATCTATTAGGTGTCTAACATTCCTCGCTTATTTTTGTTTGAAATAACTTGTTTTCTGTCCCGTGATTTTATGCAGGGTCCTCATGCATCACAGGGCAATCCCTTCCTCTACAACACCTCAATTCGTGTCTTGTGCAACGCCAACACTTCAGAGGGCTTCAACCCTCGAAAGGACGTGTCCTTACCAGAAATCCACCTCTACGGAGGTGAAGTGTCCCCCAAACTCCTCTTACCCCCACCCGACACTGCCCCCCGCCGCTACCTCGCCTTCTTCTCCGGTGGTTTGCACGGTCCAATCCGCCCCGCTCTCCTCCGCCACTGGAAAAACCACGACGACGATGATATTCGCGTCTACGAGTACCTCCCCAAAGACCTAGACTACTACTCCTTCATGCTCAACTCCAAGTTCTGTCTCTGTCCAAGCGGGCACGAAGTGGCCAGCCCCAGAATCGTGGAGGCAATTTACGCTGAATGCGTGCCCGTGATCCTGTCTGAGTATTATGTGTTGCCCTTTAGTGATGTGCTGCAATGGGAGGCGTTTTCAGTGCAAGTGGATGTTTCAGATATTCCTAGACTGAAAGAGATTCTTAGTGGAATTTCGGAAGATAAGTATCGGAAGCTCAAGGACGGCGTGAAGGCTGTGAGGGGACATTTTACACTGAATCGCCCTGCCAAGAGATTTGATGTATTTCACATGATCTTGCACTCTATATGGTTAAGGAGACTAAACATAAAACTCAGATAGACGTTTCCCAATTCCTGCCCCTAAATCTTACTCACATTTCTGGCCTTGAAATAGGAATCTCATGGATGTTATTTGAAGATAAATTGTATTTTCCAACCTCCTGTAGTTTAAGCTAATTATACGTACTCCATTTTTTCAAATTAGAGAAATTCTTAAATATCTATTAGTATTGATATTTCTTTTTAAGTCCACACGAACTAATTCAATTATCGACCTAAAAATTGACTATATCAAAATCTGTAGACTAAACATGAGTAGCCATGCCATTAGACAATTCAGTTAGCATAGATAAATTTGGCGGTATTCTCCAAAATTTTAAATTTTTGGTAGTGAAATTTTGTTTTCCTTTCTCTTTTTCTCAATGTATCCATTTAAATATTGAGTAAAAAAATTGTACCAAAATTCTTAAATTTGTCTTAGTACTAATACTATAGTAGCTCTCTCTGAAATATACAGGGGAAGTAGAATATAATAAATGATTTTATTTACAACCCTATCGAATAGTGATGATAACTGGAGGTATCCAGAACTTCTCAATACAGCCTAGGCTACTATTATACATACATTCATCCACATTCACATAACTAAGTGAAATTGAGATAAACTACAGCTACTCATACATGCCTGTAATATCTATGTAAATTGGATTAATCTACACTTGACTTTCATAGAATGAAGCCATGAGAAAAGCGTTCAATCCTAGATCTTAGCATGCCTCCAAATGAAAGAGGGGCCTGTTTAGGTGAGTTTGCTTTTCTTCTGTTAGTATCATTCTTGACATGAAGAGTGGCGATTGGACCCATTTCCTTCTTCACTGAGTTGCTGAAATATTCAATGTCTACCTCGTTCCCTGATATGTCCCTCACATAGAAAGCGTTCACTGATTTCTCTCCGTGAGTTTCGACGTCTGCTCGAACAACGACAAGACCGTTCTCTCGGAGAATTCGGGTTATGTCTGAGAGCAATCCAACTCTGTTGTCTGCACACAACTCTAGCCTAACCCCCTGCATATGTCAAGTTAAGGGAAAGCATATGTAAGTTGATGCCTTAGACCAATATGCTTTATTTAATTAATTGATGGTAATAATGTAGTTTAATTTAATTTACTAGTGACAATTTAGTGACAGTAAAATTTTAGTTACGAAATTTTAAAAATTTCATGTAAATTGATTCCTCACTGAAATTAATTGTGCCGATATGCCTAATGTAGTTAATTACCTCACAAACCCGGCGTTCTATGGCTGCCTCTAAGCATTTCATTACTCGTTCCTTCTCGCTTGCAGTATCTAAAGCACATCCGTCTACGTGCCTGATAAAATACTCCTGTAAATCCATGAAACTAATTAATTCATCATAGTAAATGAGGAATTAATACTATATTCTTTGCATAAAAAACACATAAAAACTAGTCTAATTAAAACATGGACTTACGCATCTCACATTAAACTTCTGAAAATTAAAGCTAGAGTATGTTGAATGAAAAATTTGTTATAATTAAATATTTAAGGAGTTTAGTATCATATGTTATTAGTCTAATAATAATTATAACTCAAGCTCTGATATCAACCAGAGCTTTTAAATGGACTATGTCTTTTCCTTTGTTTTTGCATGAACAATTGGGTGGGAAAATTCTCTGTTTTCCTGTCAAAAAACATGTAAAAGCATATATCTATATAAAAGAGGATTTTTCACCTAAATGAAGAATTATAAAGGACTATCACATGTTGATGGTGTCAAATGTGAATGAATCTTTATGTGACACATATTCAAAATTTTCAAATTAAACAAGAATTAATAACACATTGAGTGTCATGTAGAGATTAATTAAGATTTATCTTACCTAATAGTTTCTCCAAATGGAATGTGTACATTCTCAGCAAGAAGAAGAATAAAAGGAAGAAAAATTGATCGTTGAGTGATAAGAAAACAGATATATATATACACACACAGAGAGCACACACACAAATGTTTGCTGAGTTTAAAAGTTAGGATGCCGTAATTAAAATTAGTCAATTTATACATACCTGAGATGCATAACCTGCATGGGAAGTGATGGAAGCATGGAAAATCACGTACTGCATGTCCGTTAACGTGCAAACGGTATCAAACATGAGCCTAGGACGATCCTTACACTCAATGCTGACAATCGAATACCCCTTTTGGTCACAACTTTCAACTGTGACCATCCTTTTTCTTCCCTTCTTCTCTTTGGGGGAGAAGGGGGTCTCAAAGTCCCTAAGTGAGAGCATAAGCTGGTGCAGCCTGCGTTCCACGGTGGTCATTTGGCCTTCTCCTCCGAGAAGCTCCGAGGTCTTAACGTCCGGGTGGTTCGCACCCCCACCGTCATTAGGATTGGTGGTGGCGCGAAGCACCGTGGTTAAGTGGTCCTCTATGGAGGCTAACCGCGAGGGGTCATCGATGGCAGAGTCAGTGGATTGATCAGAAATGTACGCCACGCATGCGAGCCGCGCATTGTGACTCCATGCGTGGGCTTCGACAATGTTGCAATGTAGGTCAGCTAGGGCTGCGGAGATCTCCGAGAAGAGTCCCGGACGGTCGGCACCGGTCATTTCTATGGCCGTGTGTTGATCATTAGGGTGGGGAAGCAGTGGGAGAAGTCTTTTGGAATAGGTCTTGTAGTTGGTCATTGTTGTGAACACTGAATTGTTGTTGTTGCTGTGTTGTTGTGATGGTGAAGAGGCTCTTGATCTTCCTATGGCCTGCATACACGCTTTTCAGATTTACCCTCTACCATTTCTATGTAAGAAGAGAACGCGGAATTAATCAGAAAATAAGGCCTTTTTCATTCTTTCTTTCAATACCTAACATTAAAAGTACAAAGCTTAACCTAGATGTAGTTTTCTAGTATTTTTAATGTTGCCCGAAAATAAAAATGTAACTTGAAATAAATATTTTTCATATGTAGCATAATTTTTTTTAACACAATTAGAAATGTCAAAATAAACTATTTCAATCCAACCCTATTAAGTAAAACACTGCTTGGATTGATTCATTCTAACAAATTTAAATTTTCAACTCAATCCAACCCTAGGGTGGTAACAAGTTGGATTGGATTAGTCCACCAATTTTATTTGAAATAAATTTTCTTAAAAATAATAAGTAACTTATAAGTTGACCCATTAAATAAATAAAATAAATAATTATGAATAATATAATTAAATATAATATCACGATCATAAAAATATTATATCTAATAAACTAATTTTAATCAACCAATTGATAAAAAAATATAAAAAAAGCAAAAGTTTAACTTGACAGGTTAACCCAAATACCCAATCTAGTTGGCTCCATTGAGGTAGCAGATTATGTGAATTGGGTTATTTTAAATTAATAATTGAAGGGTTTAATTAAATCGAAATCCATTTTAACGGTTAAATAATTAGGTTGACCCATTGGATTCAGTCTATATTTATATCCTAACATTAGCTTGCCATAGCCCCCTCATAACGGAAATTCAATGCTGTTTTGGTTGTTGAGAAATTACAGTACCTGTTGAATGTCGTTAATTACTTTCTGGTCAGTTAGTTTGTTGCCATTTTCATCTCTGACATGAAACACTGCAATTGGAAGATACCGGAAATTTTAGACCCATATATACATATATCTTAAATTAATTTAAAAATGTAAAATTGATAGAAGAGATTTTATTAGTGCACACCATCCATGAACCAACCAGCATCAGACGAAATAAAGCTTTTGCTGATTTGAAGGTTCATGTCTGTCAAAATTTGCACCACTTCTAAAAGGAGACCCTGCTTGTTAACGCTATCTACCTGAAATGAAACAGTGATACATTTTTCAAAACCATGGCCTTGTTAATTAGCCAATACAAATTAATTAGCAAGATTTTAAAAATATAATCTTTAACCAGTAATTGAAACCAAGATTTTAAATTATAGTTATGATCACACTTTTATTGTGTTCTTTCATATTATCAGAAATTACAAACGAATGCAGCTGTTGCGGTCTCAATTGTGATCATAATTGATAGCAACATCAAGACTTTTGAGGTTTAAATGTGACGGCATCAATCACATTCGTCAACAAATTTTTTGTAATATCAAGAATCCAACAAAACCGGAAGCCCAATGTAAAACCTTGGTAATTATTAGAACAAATCTGTTTTGATATATTATTGTAAGGTATGTACCTTCACCACCGTGCATCCTTCCATGCTTTCATTGTCAATGCAGACTCGGCAACTACGGGACAAAAAATAAAAAACAAATTAACATGTGTGAGTTGCATTGAAGATTCATTTTTTTTATATTAAACATCAAACAAAATTAAAATCTAATTAGACGATTTTGAATGAAGAATTACTTACGGTGGACCATGTATTCTTTCTGGGAGAGTATCGAACTCAGGATCAAAGTAAGGCATACAGACGCTATTCATGCTGAAAAAAGAAGGGCACAAAGAACACTCAAATAATTCTTTAGAAAATGCTAATATTGTGGAAAATTTGAACGGGAGCGAGAGAAGTGGAATAGGGGGTTTTAATTGATAGCTTGGATTGTAAGATAAATATATATGACACCTATTCATAGCTCATGGCAATAACCAACAAAGCAGTGACAACTAAGCACGTGCATGAAATTAAATAAAAAAAGTAGTCAAATTTTACAAAGCTAGAGCAACAAGAGCTATCAGCATTTTAAACGTTGTGCCTAAATTGTAGGAGAAGATAGTAGAAAGTAGGAAATATTTCCTTGTCTAGGAGCACCTTTATATTTATGGAAGTTTTTGGTTTCTAATTTTGGTGGGAAGTGAATTGATAATCTGAAAACAGATACGAAGATAAATAATATTTAGTCTATACATGGTCGTTATAGAGTCTTACAAATTATGAACTGTTAGATGGATAGATAGATAAATATTCTCATGAAGTTTATTGTAAAATGAAAAACAGTAAACTTTTTGTTCTATCTTTAATTACTTGATTTAGTTATGATTTTAATTAAGTTTATTACTTACAATTTTAATCACGGATATAACATTTATTTTATTTTATTTTAATCCATGCTTTACTGGAAATATTGGTGATGTAAAAAAAAGTAAAAAGATATAAGTTAGGAAAATATAAAATTAAAAAGAGATTAAATTTAGTTTACCTTATAATGTATGCTCATAAACAAAATTATAAAATTATTAAATGATTGATGATTGATTTATAATTAACGATTATAATTCTAAACGGTATTACTTAAAGTTTATCACGCACTTAAAAAGGAGACACATCCTTTCATATAGAGTAAAACAAAAGTTATCTACATACACGCGCATAATTCTAATATTTTTGTAAAGAGCTTCTCGCATGCTTTCTTTTTCCTTCCATAACAATGTATATATGTAATAACTTAGTCTTTTTGCTGCGTAAAAAATAACAGATATTTTCCTTCCATAACACATATTCTGAAACTTACGAGGGAAAATCAAAATGCCAATTTGTCACTATAATGCTATATTAACGGAAAGTGGCTGCAATAATAAAAGGCACACCGAATCAAAGCCAAGAAAATTTAGTTCAGCCACTTAATTAACTTACTTCAAGTGATTGTGACAGTAATTACGTGTGTTTCATACAAGAATAATTATAGATAATTCTTTTTCGAAATTGCTATTAAACTAAATTGAAAACATTATTTATTTTAAAAAAACTAATTCAAATATGTTTTAAGACTTTATTGGAAAGTGATAAACTTATAGTAGTGATGATTATGTTTAAGAAAATATTATTACAACCAACATCATGGGTTAGAGAATCATGTGAAGATTAAGAAGAAGATAATGATTATGAAGAAGAAGAAAAAAGAGCAATTAGCTTACATGGAAAAAGAGGGGGCTTGATAAGCCCGGCTTTATGAGCTTATTATGAACAACCTAGAAATGCCCAAAAAATGCCCAGAAGAGAGATAATTTTCCTCTCTCAAAAACAATTAAATGTATATCAAGAACAAAATTAATTGACATGCAAGCTCTTTATATAATGGGTACGTAGGAAGACATAGAGAGAGAATATTGCTTATTAATTTGGTGGGTCCCCTTGCCATTGCCAATGTTTAAAAAAAACTAAGTTATACAAAATATGTGGAAGACAATTAATAAATCATGGAAAAATGACGCAAATAAAAGGAAACCTCCAAAAGTCAAACTGAGTTATCTCAACTCTCAAGCCACGTTTTGTATTTGATTTTTTCCTCCGAATCATGCCATATGTTTCCATAAATTTCTCTTCATATGTTTGAGCTTCCAAAAAAATTAACAAATTTCACAAATATTTGAGTGATCCGTAAGCAAGTTACCCCCTTTGTCCCTTTTGTGGCAATTAAACACACGATTGACAAGTCCATATAATGTGAGGAAAATGTTTTGCAATTCTCATGTTTTTCTTTGTTGCAAATTTGAGAAGTTCCTATTCTAAAAACCTACGAAGTCTCACAACTTCAGTTTTGATATATGCATATTTTCTTTGCAGTTCAGAAGGTCTACAACTTCGTATTTTCCTTACTCAGAATAGATCATGTTCATGTTAAAAAGTACTCTTAATGTCCTATTTATTTCAGCAATTAGTCACGTTTTTTTTATTATACTAAAATTTCCTAATACGAGATGAATATCATGAAATGTGTTCATATTAATACTATTGAGTTATGCTTCCCATCACGATACGCCAGCAGCTACTCAACAATGAGATCGTTATCATGGATCCGATTCATATGATATGATAATCATTATCCGGGCAGTTATGTGTTTGTGTGAGAGAAAAAGACAATGCAAGGTTAAATTTATAATTGACTGGTGCAGGTTGGCAGTATTTAACTTGAAAACTGAAATCTTTGAGGTTCAAGTAACGTCATGAAACTAGTAAAAAGAAATTATAAAGTTCATTGATGAATCATTAGCGAAAATATTAAGAATTTCATTTAATTAGTTTACCGTAGATTTTTTTGTAGTTATTATTTCACGGTAGAAACTAGAGAGTAACGCGCTTGAGTAGTTAAGTACTAGAACAAAAATTGAATTTGTTGGTGAGTACCACCTCTTTTTCACATCTTTTGATGTTTTAAGTTTATTGTACATAGACTAAGAAATATTTAATGAAATTAAAAATTGTTATATTTAAATTAAAATATCTTATTTAATATTTTGATATTTGATACTTGTATCACTAGTAATGAGTACTCATAAGGATATATTTTAAAAAATACATTAATTAAACTTTAAAATTCTAGAACATCAAATGTTTTAGAAAAAAAAAATAAAAAAGTTAAAACATTAAAAGACACGAGGAAATAGTAATTCATTTCAATACAATTAATAGAATTTAAATACAATGATAATTTAAATATATACACAAATACATTAATTTTACATAACTTTTAATATAATAAAAATTTGATTTTATTATTATTATTATTATTATTATTATTATTATTATTATTATTATTATTA
>CM023954.1:14439214-14483090 GCA_013407115.1 Glycine latifolia
AGGGATTAGAGCCCAAAACTATGAGTTGCGAAGTGTTATGGACCCAATATGTGAGCCTAATAAAGTGTCTCATTCCCATAAGGCCCATTAAGGGTCTATTAGCTCAGAATCTCAACAATAACTAGGGAGATCTCAACAACGTGCATAATAGCTATCAAAAAAGATCGACAGATATCATATCTCATCCATCAGGGATATGTCTTATCTAATTAAAAGATTAAATCTTATCTAATCAAGATGATATATCTTATCTAATCAAAAAGTGACAATAATTAACCTAGAGGTAACATCCTTATAAATAAGAGGTACGCTCACAGGTATAGAGATACTCTCTCTAACCCTAATATATGTTGTCACTATTCACATGCACCACGTCCAAGATTAATATTGTTGTGTACAGTGATTTGCTGAACTTAGAGATATCTTCCTCATAGATACCTTGGAGAGAGTTATTGATCCAAGATTAATTTAATAACTATTCAGCTATACATCGTTGTTCTCAACAACAAAACAATTGGCGCCGTCTGTGGGGACGTTAAATTTCAAATCCCACATTCCCAATGGTAAACACGAGAAATAACAATTTGCATCCAAATTCGCATGTTGAGAAAGACAGAAACTGTCATCCCTCTATCTTCTCAATCTCCTTTTTTAACCGTTAGATATTACTAAAACTTTTACAGCAAGTTCATGACTCACCATTGTTCACATCTAAAACTTGTAGCATCACTGGAAATTCCCAAACCGAACTGGTTCTGAATCCGTTTTCTGAAGCAGACAACAATATTACGAGGGACATTTCTCTCATACTAACCGTTGGATCGTGTTAAAACTTTGTGGAAAGGTTAATTAAATATTTTTATACATTATGACCGTTCGGATCATTTATTGAAGTGTTTTAAAGAGGGAGTATTTCAACTGCAAACAGAGGTTATCATAATTTCTGCTCTGTTCTGTCTTGTTTCGGGCAGTGATATTGAGAAAGAATTATCTCTTTTTTCAACCATTAGATTGTCCTAAAATTTGGTCAGTGTGTTCCTATCTTGCAATAAATCAATTTGACCGTTGGGATTTGTTATTTATTATTTCTGGTGGTAGGAATTAATTTCGTACAGAAGCCTATTTTGTATGTTTACCTCTTGTGATGTTTTGGTACAACTTTTGTTGAAGTTGTTTGTTGATTGTAATGGTTGTTGGAACCCTTTTGTGATCTCATTTTATTGATAGTGAAGAATTTAGGTGGACTCCAAGATAGGTCCCGTGATTTTTACTTCTCACATTGAGAAGGTTTTCCCAGCTTATAGAGCAGTACTTCAGATGGAGGAACATGGAGAACCCGACTCATAATGAGAACCGAGGAATGTTGTACAAATAGAAGCCAATCTAGACATACAGTTGCGAGGCAATGAGTCCAATTGAGATTTCATCCGTGTCGCTAAATCAGATGATGGACCCATGGGAAACGATAAAATTCGATTCCCACCCAATAATGGTGAAAGCATAACAGCCGCAAATCCAAATCCTAATATGATGGGTGCAGAGCACAAGAAGGCAGCCTCATCAATATAGAATGTGAGATTCACCACCAAGGAAGCCGGGTTGGCATATGTGTAATATCACTTGATGATTAAGCAAAAGCTAAGTCTTCTCCCCCTTTTCTAATATGAAGCGTCAGAAATCATTCTTTCTAATATTTTTATAATAATATATGTGTAAAATATTATTATTTTTGCATCTCAAATATAATTATCCTAAGAAATTGATTAATCAATTAATGTTGGTAATAAATTCATGTTTAGTATTAAATGAATGAATTGTCGAAGTCAATTAATGTGATCGAGAGTGCTAGGGTTATGAAACTGAAATCAATTCCTAATTACCCTTGTTGCACCAAGAAAACAATCTGTGTTGGATGCACCGTGATGTTAAGGATTATGGAGATAATTCATAATTTTGAGTTTATGTACGTAGCCAACCTATGAATCAATTTATGTGCTATTGAAGTTTTTTTTATACGTATAATGTGAATGGTGCCTTTTGTTAATTATAAAATAATTGCCATTACAGTTTTCGAACAATTGATTTTATTTAGTATGTATAAGAACATAATCTTTATGATAGATTTATAATAACTATTCAAACCAGTTATTTTTCGCAATACATTTGTGGAAAATATGCTTTTAATCATCTACAATATTGTGATTAATCACCAGATATTCTTCACGGGGACAATGATACCCGAGAAGGGAGAGAGTGGAAGTTTAATTGACCAGCCATTGAATCCCACAATTTCCTTTACCCGGCCAGTGTAGCCTGTATGTGGAAAATTGTTTGGAAGATGCTGGAAGATAACGATATGAATAGGGGTAATTGTCATTGATTGGAAATAAAGCGTTCATATATCGCATTTCCACCATAATATAGCATAACAAAATCAAGAAAGAGAGGCAAAGAAAAATAAATTTCCAAATTATTCTCCCCAGCATCGGGCAAAGCTGATCCTGTATTGTTGGCCAGCAACTACACAACATTGCCGGGTTAAGGTTCTTCATCCACCTTAACATAGATTCAGGAACCCGGGCTTATATCATTGCATCGACAAACGAATCATGAAAACAATGTGGAATTGGTTTGAACCACATGGATCTATTAGTCGAATATGTTATTGCATTCCTTACTGAACTTACAACAAATACAATATAAGCGTGCAACCGTCAAACGAATTCAAGTTCTAGCGAAACACAGCCACCTGTATGTAGTAGAAGTTACCAAGATATTGGAACATGCCATGCACTTGTCAAAGCAAATAATCTTGAAGGATTAGTACGAGTTATTGAGAGCTCATCACGCCACCGCTCGCAGATTCTGATCTATGTCTCAATAAGCACTGGAATCTTGTTCCACAAAGCTGGCCTGCAAAAATAAAGTAAATCAGAAGGATATGTGGAAGTTGGAGTTGATTGATCACCTCCTTACTAAGGTTAAAGAAGAAAGTAACAAACTGTACTCTTGAAAAGCCGATGAGGGCCCCACGAGACAAACTATGCTCAGCCAACTTTGGAACGACAACTACTTATAAAAAGTAACTAATATATTCACACGGATCGGTCTATCCAAATTGAGGTACATGCCTTTTCTTTATGTTTTTGTTATATATTATCAATTAAAATTATGAACCAAATTTGTCTCATAAAAGTTGAGTATAAGTGTTGTGATTATAAAAGTGACCAATCATTATGATTTTGTTATATATTATCAACTCATTGTTTGAAGCATAGAATTAGCAGAAAATAATTCCTATGCTTGACTGACAACTAATAAAAACCGATTGTTGGTGATACATACCCGAACCCGGACTACACCGCCCGAGTCATCAAAGAGGTATGTTGCAAGCCAAAAACGTCAGCCGGGTCTGATTCACCGATTTGGAGTTCTTCCCTGTTTGTAGATCCTGCAAAGAATAATAAACAACCAAACAATGATGGAATCTAACTCAGCCATGAAGCTACAAAAGACACCCATGCAGTATCATTGAGAAGAGCAAATGAATCCGGAACAAAACAAATGTTGATCTCGATAGTGGCAGGAACCCGGTTAAATATTTGCAGGAATCCGGAAGAGTCCTCCCTAGCCAGGATTAAAAGAGAGCAATTTTATACTCCATTCCAAGGGTAGTACTAAACTATTCATTGTTATTACCATTATTATCCATGTTATTGTTATTGTTTGGATTTGCAGTTTTAGAACAAAACGTCAATTGATATGGAGATGGCATGATACATGCCAAACTTCTTCATATATTCAACAAGTTGGTACAATCAAATTTGAAGTACAAGTTGACAAAATTTTTCTAGCCTCCTTCAACATTGTTTGCACATCAACTATGTTTGGACAAAATATGAAACCACATAATACACGAATGTCAAATAATGAAGGGAAAATGAAGGGAAGACTCTCGTTACCTTTTCAACAAAATGGAGATTGTTTGAGTCACAATTCAACACAAGGAAAAGAAAGTGTTAAGAAAATTAAGGAGGAGGCAAATTTGTTTGGTGGCTACAAATGAAAGACAAATAAACCCTGCTGCTCCGAGTTAGCTAAATTGGATGATGGGCCCCATTCAAGTGAATCATGATGATGAGATAGAATTATATCTCAAGTTATCTTGTATATGTTATCCATGTATATGCATGTGAAAGTTATGAAGCTTGATCTTAATTTGTTGCATTATGACATATGATTATTGAGCGTTTTAATGTCCCTGCAGAGTAATATTATTAAACTTGCACCGATAAAGAAAGCAAAGTGAAAAAAGCAATCGGTGATTCCAGTAGTTACGGAAGTTATGCATATTCCTTGGTAGGACAATTGTGTTTGGCGTATTAAGTTCAATGTTTCGGACTTCAATTAAAGATGAAGTGCAATACAAGGCTTAGGTCCAAAAAGCCAAATTGAAAGAATAATCAAGGCAAGCCGAGCTCGAGAAAAGAAGCAAACGCTGCTTCCCCAAATATCAAATCAAAATGTCAACATTCTGTTTTTGATAAATTATGAAGAAAGCCAGCTTAAATTAAAAGACCATGACAAATGAAGCCAGGTTCAAATAATAAAGGCACCGCAAAAGAAAGGGGGCCCAAATTAAAAAGTCCTTCAAAGAGGTAAAATTGGTCTTCGTAACCATAAAACTTTGAAAGAAGTCAAAATGTTATACTGGGGCCGGGATATAAATGGTGTACCGATCCTCTGGGATATAAATGGTGTGCCGGCCTCCGGGATAAAAGTGGTTCACAAATCAAATGGCAAGAAAATGCCTTAAGCGGCAACAAAGTCAGTATAGAAATGCTGACAAATGAAGCCGGGTTGTTAATCAAAGATCAACAAAGCCAAATGAAAAAGCTATGGTGAACAAAGCCGGGCTTATATGTAAAGCCACCAAAAAGAAGCCGGGTTTGAAGAGTAAGGGAGGACGTTTCCGAAATTCGAAATTGGGGCCGGGTTCGAAGAATAAGGAAGACGCTTCCAAAATTCGAACTTGGTTGAAAACTTAAGTTGTAAGAGATCTTGAGGGTAAAGCCCAAGAAATGGTTAAAAACTCAAGAAGTGATTGCTTAAGGGTAAAACCTGAATTGGTTAAATCCTTCAACTAATGATAAAATGGGGGTATAAAAGTAAATCTTCATGTGTATGATGCATCAAAGTTGTATTTTGGGCTAAGAAGGTGAACCGTCATGATGACCTTGATCAGGTTGAAATGTTTACGGTCTTGGTGAAAAACTGAGATTGAAGATGTGACAGATTGCCCTTGGTTCGGATTGAATTCTGGTAGTACGAGATGGAATGTAATGTAGAGAAAACCTTCGCATAATATAATACTTGGTTTTTAATACCAGATGAATATTCAAGTAGACTCTGCATAAGATATTTCTGACTTTGGCCAAGTCATTGAATAGAACTCTGAGTTTATGAGCTCATATGTTGAGTCTGGGATATAAACGTTGTCCGAGATACAAATGTCATACCGGTCCTCCGATATATAAATGTCAGCTAATACATCCCGGTTGCCCAGACGTCTAGACAGCTGGGCTGGCGGGCAACATAGGAGTATAGATCCAGGGAAATCGAAACGCATGCAATACGCTGATATGGACAGTCACGGTTGCAATAAAGAAACAACTCGGAATATACAAAACTGGGATCAACCATGAAGAAACAACCTGGAATACACAAAAGCTGGAATCAATGTCACGAAAAGATGCAAATCAACAAACCAGTTGGAAGACAAGTTGTGTGCAAATCAGAACCCATTAAAGTTGAAAGATGGGAGTTTGTCAGCTAATACATCCCGGCTGCCCAGAAGCCTAGACAATCGGGTTGGGGGACAACTGTTACGGAACCAACATATGGGCCTAATAAAGTGTCTCCTTGCCATAAGGCCTATTAAAGGTCTATTAGCTCAGAATCTCAACAATAGCTGGGGAGATCTCAACAACGTGCATAATAACTATCAAATGAGATCAACAAATATCCTAATCCCAACCATCAGGGATATATCTTATCTAATTAAAAGATTATATCTTATCTACTCAAGAGGATATATCTTATCTAATCAAGAAGTGACAAGAATTAACCTAGAGGTAACATCTTTATAAATAAGAGGTACGCTCACAAGTATAGAGATGCTCCCTCTAACCCTAATATATGTTGTCACTGTACACACATATCACGTCCAAGATTAATATTGTTGTGTACGGTGATCTGCTGAACTTAGAGGTATCTTCCTCATAGATACCTTGGAGAGAGTTATTGATCAAATATTAATTCAATAACTATTCAGTTATACATCGTTGTTTTCAACAACAGAACGAAACAACAGAACACGAAGGAATAATGAAAGTTATATTAGCTTGCATAGAGAAATTAAAAGAAGGAGTTGTTTTAGCTGTCCTAATCATCAACTACCACCAATATCATGTTCGTAAAGCTTAATTGATCACATATAAAAATAGCAAGAGATGTGTGATTTTATATTCTATCCTCGAGCACTTATGTCCATGGTGCTTAAATTTAATTTCTCTGAATTTGGAAATATAAGATTAGGTGAGTTGTTGAAAATGAGTAAAGAGAGAAAGAAGGAAGAGATTATTGGTCCGAATTTTTCTAACCGACATTTTTAACAATGATAAAAGAAAATCTAAATTTAACAATGTACTCCGGATTAGGAGCAATAGAACTAACAAGATTTCCTAGTTAAATCCATAACTCAGATGAAAATTAATGGAGGAAGATAGAAATATTGTGGGAGAAAATTAATTCTAAAATCTTTAAATTATAGAGTGCATGGATTAAAAGTTGATTTTCGGAAAATGTAATTAATAAACATGGTAGTGCAAGCTTAAAAAAAATATTTTAAGATATTATTGATTTCTAAGAATTAAAAATATTATTGATTTCTAAGAATGTTACAAACTTCCAATTTTATCATATTTTACTATACTCCCCCCCCCCCTAAAATATCATTAAATTCATTTTTATTTAAATTATTTTAAATTTTAAAGGATATTTTCAAGAATATTAAAATATAACCAAATACATGCATTTACAAATACTCCTGATATTCCTTTTTATTTGTATTTTAAAGTAAATTGTAGAAACAACACAATACACTTTTTTTAAACATAATTATGATGTTTTCTATTTTATTTATAATAAATGTATTTTTTTTGTCATGAGTAAGAGAGATCACGTTAATCAGAGACTAATCATATTCTTAATGTGTGACGGTTGCTAGTTCAATTTTTTTTTAAAAAAAGAAATAAACAAAGACTCTCTAGATCATTCCCTATCTATAAATACAATGAGTCCTACGTCATTGTATCAATTATATGGATTTTTTGGATGAAGCATGGACTGAAATGAATCAAATGATTATATCTGATGTCGACTTTACATTTATCAGTATGCGAATGGCTGTAATTAAGGATTCATTACTCATTTCTTATCTTATCCATCTTCATATAACCACACATTCACCTTATCATCCTTATTTCTACTACCCCTATTTTATGCTCATGTTGCCTATGTGCTGGCCAGCATTCCACTCCATATAACATTGTCGGTTTTAGAGTTGTTCTGTAGAATTTTCCTTTTAGCTTTAGGGAAATTTTGCAGTCACACAAAAACCCTAATGCACTTCGCCATTTCATCCACCTTGCTCTTATTCTATGATTTACATCCTCATCAATCACACTTAAGTCTTCATCCCTTACCAAAAGTTTTTGATTTTCATCCTTGATACATCTAACTTGGGTGAGGTCTTTACTCTTCTTATCCCTCATTTTTGCAAGTTTGTAAATACCTTTTTCACCATCCTTACTCCCAAGATTTTTATACAAATCGTCAAAAAATTTGTCTCTAGCTTCCCGCAATGCTTTTTTTCACTTTTTTTTTGCTACTCGAAACTTTTGCAAATTCTCATCATTGGGACATTTATGTAAAGATCTAAAGCTTTCATTCTTCTATTTAATAGCCTCCTGCATCTCTCCATTCCACAACGATGTTTCCTTTGTAAGAACTTTGTTTCCTTTGTTTTCACGTAGCACCCTCCTTCTCACATTTTGAACACACACAATCATCTTATTCCATATTTCATTAGTTTCTCTAATAAACTCTCACGGTCCTTCACGCAACATGTTTTCCTTAAACTCTATTTGTTTCTCTTTCTTTAGCTTCCATCATATTATCCTTGGATTTTGAGCCTTCTTCCTCAAATTAAGAACTTTGTTGAACCGAACCTCTAGAACTACCAACTTATGTTTTGTCACCACACATTCTCCAGGGTAGATCTTGCAGTCAATATAAGAATTTATATCTTCTCTTCTAACCATAAAGAAATCAATTTGACTACAATTTTGACCACTATGATAAGTGATAAGATAAAACTCCCTTTTTCGAAAAAAAGTGTTCGCTATCATCAAATCATAGGCTAGTGTAACGTTCAAGACATCTTCTCCAGTCTCATTTCTTGTCCCATAGCCAAAACCACATGAATTCTATCAAAACCTCCACTGTTTTTACCAACATGACCATTTAGATCTTCTCCTAGGAAAATTTTCTCCTCTCATGGTATCCCTCTCAGAACCTTCTCCAAGTCTTTCCAAAATTGGTTCTTTTTATTTGATTGTAGTTTGATTTGAGGTGCATACACACTAAGGATATTTAAAATTAGACCTCCCACTACAAGCTTAATCATCATAATCCTGTCGCCTTTCCTTTTGACGTCAACGACTTTATCTCTGAAACTTCTATCGATCATAATTTCAAACCCATTTCGACTCTTTGTTGTACCTATATACCCTAACTTGAAACTGGTGCCCTTCTTTTCCTTGGCCTTTTCTCCAACCCACTTAGTTTCTTGTAAGAAAACAATATTCACTTTTCTTCTTGCAAAAACATTTGCTAACTTCCTCAGTTTACCCGTTAATGTTTCTATGTTCTAGCTTTCCAATTTCATCCTAAACCCTCAAATGGTGTTTGCCCGCCACACTTGTCCATCTACGTGTTGGGACCTTTGCCTATTTGTCACCAAATTCGGGTGAAGACCCAGCGCCTTGCCTTTCGGCATGGACCCTAACTCACTTATCACTACATCCCGGGATCGATGTAGCACCTTGCCTTGTGGCAATGACCCTAGTTCATTTTTGCTACACCCGAGGCCTGATGTAACGCGTCACTATGAAGGGTACACCCCAACGAAATATTATAAAGGTCATCATATAAAAATAACTAGTTTTTTACGACCGATTCACAACCCCCGACGCCAACCCTCTCCTTATCCTAGCTTGAGACAGACCATACATGCAAACACACATAGGTGAAGTTATAAAGTTGATAAATTTGATCTAACTTCAACTAAAATAATTCATTTTAATTTTGTCACATAATTTTTAAGATTTATTTCTTATATTTAAAAATCTCAATGAAAATAAGTACTAATTTATTTTATAAGTTTACTCTAATCTCAGATTAAGTACACCCCTTTTTAATAAAGAAGCATAAAAAATAATTTTATTAAAAATGGAAAAAATATAGAGAAATTGAATACATTGATTAATTATATAGCAGAAAACATAGACTTGTTTTGATTTCTTTAGAATTTTATATTTTTATATTTTTATTTTTTGATTTTAAAATTTTAACTCGGATAAACTAAATAAAGAAAAACCAAAAACCTTATTTGTTATTGTGATAAGTTAAAAGAAGAGCAGAAGATAAGGAGCAGTACTTAATTGAAATTTAATAAAAAATAAAAATGGTTATACATTAGTCGTGAGAAAAGTTTCAATTTTCTTGTATTTAATTCTCATCCAATATTCAAAATAAGATTTAAGATGTAAAATCATAAAAAAAAAATGAAGTGAAAGAAAGATGACATGAGAGATAGTAATTAATGTACAGGTATACAATGCTACATACACGTGTATAGAACCAAAAGAGAATGTAAAGTATGAGTTATTCTCCTCTTTTTCAATCTTTCACTCTACATAAACACACAGTGTTATCACACCTTTGTGTCCGTATTTCAATTTTGTTATTGTGTTTCTTTACATTAAGATTCATTTTTTTGGATTTCCTCTTCTCCGAATATGAGAATTCTTAAAATGACTAATTTTCCTTTTAGAAATAAATTATTTTAAAATTATAAAAAGCAATTCTTAAAAATAGGTTTATAATTATGTTACGTTTCAAAAGTTTTTTTTCCTGCTTTAAATTTTCTAAAATTTATTAAAAATTAAAAACAAATCAATTTTAAAAAAATGATTTCTGTTTTTATTTTTCTAAAATTCGTTATATTTTTTTTAAAAGAAATCAATACTTTTAAATTTAATTTTTCTCTTAAAAATATTTTTCACTTAACAAAAATGATGGGTTACGCAGTTCCAGAAGTATCATTAGGCAGTTTTAAAATTTATTTAATTAAAAGAAGGAAATTTAAAACTTGAAAACTGGATTAGATAAAGAGGGAGTCTTTTTGTTATCCTGTTTCAATTTTAAATGAAATCATAATTTTCACTTTTAAATAAAAATCCATCATTAATAGTTGGTTTAAAACGTTTTTTTTTCTTGCTTTTAGTTCTGTAAAATTTATTTTTATTTCTATTCATGCTGTTCCTCCATAAAGAATATAATAAGATTTTGCTATGAACCTACAATTCTTGCTTCTTTTTTTTTTAACATCATATTTTTCTATGAAATTTGCATCACAAAATGGTACAAACATATATAGGATGAGTGTCAGATACAATTCTTAATTTCTTATATTTCCCATCTAGTATGGAGAAAGTCTTGTAAACCAATAAAAAAAAAGGGGAGAAGTTGGAATTGATATTGATTCATTCATAAAAAACACTTATATTATGTTTGTCTCCCTCATCATGAAGTACAACAATTAGAAAGATTCAGAATAAATGGATTTTTTTTAATTGATCGAACTAGCCATCCACCTAATCCTCAAACTTCTTTATCCTACAACAAATGAGAGTGGATTCAGATTAATATAAAAGATACAACTTAACCCATAAAGCATGTAAGCATCCAGAGGATATTTGTAGACATAAATGTTCCCTTAAAGTACCACAAATGAACTACAACATGTGGATCTTAAATGGGTCACAAAACACTCCTAGTATTTTCCTATTTGGTATATGCACATAAGCCATAGATTAAATACTCAATATTCTAAATTCTAAATCCAATCTTGATCTCTCATTCACTTGGTAGAGTTTCTATTATTTAAGTATAGGAAGAACACACACAAAAGATCAAGATTGGAGACAAAATTACAAATTACCTCTCTTAGAAGACAACTTCAATAATGAAAATAAATAAATAAATAAATAATTCAAAATCTAATGCATCAAATACTCCAAAGGTAAAATTGGTATGAAAAAAAAAACAACCTACCCACAAAATAAATTCAAGGTTTTGCTTGAGTTTTGAGAAAAATAGTTCACAACTTTAGAAACCGTGAACAACTTTTCAATCTCAAGTTCTCAATAATGAAGGTTCAAATATTATATTTCTTCAACATGATAAATAGAAAGAAAGAAAAAAGAATACAAAAGTAGGAGTGTTAAGGAATGAATGAGTTTATGATGAATGTTAAGCGCTATGAAATATTTTTGTCTTGATGTGACCAAACTTTGAGTTTGATCAAGATAGATGAAATTCTTATTGGAATTGAACCAATCACCCTTCACAAAATTAAAATAAATAAACAGAAATAAGATTGAGTAATGAAGTGTGATGAATGATGACGTATGTCCTGAAATTGAAAGGAGTGGTGAGGAGCCTCTTGAGAGAGTACCATGACTAACAGTAAAGAAAACCAAAAACAAAATGAAGCAATTCATGACATAAACCTCATTAGCGATTCCTATCACACCTTTAACTACCAACCATTAAACTTCAAGCTATGATTTTTATTAAAAAAAAGCATCACCTACAACTTTAATCACATCCTTTAATGTTGGCAAATGGTTGAAGGAGTTCAAGGATAATGTGGTGGCCAAGTCACTAGAACATAGTCATGTGGGTCACTTTGCCAAAAGCAAAAAATGAAATAATTGCTTGAGATTCAACAATAAACAAATGAGATATTATTAAATGATACTCGCTAGAAACTTCTTCCACTGTATGCAAATTTAAGAAGACAGTTGTTAAATTTTTTACAACAACCGTTAAACCGAGAGGAGAACCTAAAATCCAAAATGGGTCAAATCCAAAATCTCTAGGAGATTAAGGAGAAGCAATGTGCCAAAAAGAGAAATGGAAAAGAAGAGGAAAAATAGAAAAGGCAAAATGGGATCAAACATATTTTGCGAGAGCCTCTTCACTTGAGTAGAAAATGGGAGACTATTTTGGAGGCACGTGCAATTACAAAATTGGGATTGCAGGGTAGAAAAGACCTAATGATCATGTACGTCAAAATTGGTATGAACCATTCCAGTAGCATTGTATTTGAAAGATTATTTCAGTTTTTCTTAACCGTGTAAAACAGTGAGAGATTTGCTTTCGTGGGTGGGTAGAATGAGAGCAAAGGGTGCAAAAAAAATGTAGAAAAGAAAGAAATACACATTTTCATATTAGTTTACCTTTTTTGTGAATATTTATTTTTTCAACTTATCCTTTAACTAATACATGTTTTTCTTTTTCAACAATCAAACAATGAGGACAAAATTATCTTAAAAAATGTGCATATCAAAAGGAACAATTATCTTTTATTAATAATTATAGATTATAGATTTACACGTGTTCACATTATTATTCAAAAAGTTTACGATATTAGATGATTCATTATTTTTTAAAACTTGTTAAAAAGGTTACTTAATTAAATAAACCAGTTTTTAGAAAAATGTTTTTATATATTTTTATTTTTCTATTATTTAAAAATATTATATAGTGTACACTGGTTAGTTTTAAAATATGTAAATATATTGTAAATAAAAATATTTTTTAAACAATATCATAATTCAAGAAAAAAAAAATTATTTAGGAAAAACGAACCACTGAAATCACTGACTTGGGGAAATTGCTACTAGTTATTCTTTCCCTGTTGCCCACTAAAGAAAGTGTTAGGACTAGCATTCTATCAAAAGAGTGGAAAACTACATGGGAAGATGTCACTGCCCTAGATTTCGATGATCAAATTAAAGGATACAAGCTCACTAATGATGACAGATCCAACATGAAAAAGTTCTCGGACTTTGTTGACCGTGTGGTTTGTTGCAGTACGAACGACATCAAACGATTCCGTCTTCAAGGCCACTCGTACCCTATCAGAGAAAAACTCGAACTCTGGAGAAGGTGAAGCTCTCTTTTGTGGTCTATACTAAGGCTACAAGTTGGGAACTTATGAAATGTAAAACTCTTAATTTCGCTTAAGCTCAATGGGGTGGATCTCTCCCCACTCAAGTCAATCTCAGTAGATCTTCCAAAGCTGCAAGTTCTCCATGTGGGGAAGAATTCTATATTCACTAGCCACTTTTATGTGGAGAAGCTTCTACGCGGGTGCCCATTGCTTAAGGAACTGATGCTGGAATCTCTACGTGATTGATGGACATCATATGAAAATTGCACCTTTGAGGAAATTGAAGTGACATTAAATGACCTGGTAAAGGCTAAACTTCTGGTGGGAGAAAACATGTCCAATGCTCTAGATATTCTCAGCTTTTTGTGATGTTAAAAGTCGTCTAAGTATTTCATCTTCTTTGAGTGAGGTATATTCTCCACCCTATCTATGAAAAACAAAAGTTTTGTTTTGCTTTTAGTAAATTGTAATCATCTCTTCTTCTCTGTAATGTCTCGTATATGATTGATTCCATTGGCAGAATTCCAAGGTTCCGCAAGTTAGTAAAGCTAAAAACTTCGTTTCATGATTACCTATGGAATTTGTTGGTAGAGTTGCTGCTTCTTTCCTGTGCTTGAAATTTTAGCGATTAGCAAGGTTGGTTGATTTGAATAGAATTTCTTTTGATATGTTATTCATTTTTTAGGAAATTCTGTAAATTTTATTACAGTAACCAACTATACTCACTGTGCATGATAAGATAGGAGAAGAGACAATGGAAACAGCCTCTTAAGCTCTCATTACATCTGAAAACCTTGTCCATCAGAAATTATTAGTGATATGGAACTGCATTGGAGTTTGTGCAGTATGTTATGGAGAATGCTGATATGCTGGAAAGAGTGACAATATCTTTTGCCAAATAAAAAAAATACATTATGTGTTTTTTTCTTTTCTTCATTCCAAATATGCCATAACTGCAAGTATTCCTAAGTTTTATGTGTTGTGGAGATGCCATCTTGCTGCCAGAGAACACTGTTGGTGAGCTGGCAAATAATAGCATTGAAAACTTTTGTTGAAATCCATGTTTAACACATGGTAAGAGGATCCATATTTTGAGCACCAATCCTTTTTTCCTAATAGTTGAAACTTAACCTAGTGAAGATGTATAAAGTTGCAAACAAATAAACAAAGGATTTCAAAATAAATATTTAAAGCAATGATAATGCTATAAAAAATAGAAATATCAATCACTTAAATGACTGTTGCGCATTTACTTTTAAAAAAAACTAACCATTGCGTATTTACATTGTATGCTTCATACATATTCTTCACTCAATACCGTGATGTGTTTCATCTTTCAAATTAGTTTGGTCATAATTCTTTAAGCAAAACTAAAATATAATAAATGTGTCTCTTTTTTATGATGTTTTAAAAAAAATTTGAGATGAAAATATGAATAGAGAAAATCAATTTCCCTTTAGTTTGATTATTAGTACAAATATGAATTTATTTAAAATAGTTTAAATAGAATTGTATAAGAAGAGTTAACATCAAAGATGAAAATAAATTGTTTATTTAATTTTATATGTTTGAATTGATGGAGTTTCAAATTTATTCTTCAATTACACATTATGCTTCTACAATATTATATATTGTATCTTTAAATATAAGAAAAAACCTTATTAAAATAATAACAATGTATATTAAAAGTCAATACTATATATTATATAAATATATTTGTATTATTTATACTTTGATATATTTCATTTGGGTTGTGTTTGGTCTACAATTGTTTTTATTCAATTTAATCCCATTTTTAAGTAAATCAAGCAAACTTGACTATGTTTGATAAAAAAATTGAAATATTATAAAAAAATTGTGACTAAAATTTTCAATACATCTCATGATTTTCAATAAACAAATGTAATCATTAGGTTTTTTACCAAATGTTTTAAAGATACTCCTCAATAAAATTCATACTAGCTATTATATATTAATTGTTATTTTATAAAATGATTTCCTATTTATTAGTTTTTAACAATTGTTTTTAATTTTCAATCTTGCATCTCACTATGTTTTAAAATGAACTAAAATTAATTATAATATAATTAAACTTTTAATTTAAACATTAAAAAGCAATTCAAAATTAAACTCCATTGTAAATAATATTTTTTTATGGTTAATCGAAAGGAAAGAATAATTATGGATGGTGGTGGTTTGAAACTAGCATCCCAAACTGGCATTACCTGGGTATTTATGTCATTGAAAAAAAATGATTAAATATTAAAAATCAATCATTAACGTAAGAGTTTATATGAATAATAATCTATATCTAATTAAATCTTTCAAAATACCTCCTTATATATAATATTTTTAGTGCAAGAAAGCCTATTATTTTCATCATCACAAATTAAAACCTTTAAACCTAATTTATTTTTCACTCTTGAGAATGCAACATAAAGTTGATCATGATAAAACACTAGTCTTGGAAGAAATACATCAACATCACTCCTCAAAGATTAATTTTGACTTTTTGTTGATTGTCATAGCAAAGCAAACGATAAATGGAAATTGACGTTTCTGAAACTTGAAAAGAGTCATTCGATCATATGGAATCAAATTCAATCTTGGTATATAGACTTTACATCTAATATTTGATCGTGTAACAATAAGAAAACCAATTATGTTTACTATAACTCTTCAATGATGAGTCTTGTTCAATTACATAAATCAAGAGACATCTAAATTTCTCATTAGCATCATAGGTACCTTTTTTTTCAATATTAAATGATGACTAGGAAGTCCAAAACATTTGATATCATTTAAAAATTCATTTGCCAACCAAACACTTTGGACACCAATTTCTTTATCAACCTTCAAAATTGAATTAGAACTTAAGTAAACTTTTTCATCACCAAGAAATATTTTCAAGACATTCATTGATAGAAGATGCAACTTCTAAAGTAGGAGCCAATCTTTTTCTATTATTTCTTTCTACTATATCTTTAATAGCGGGTTGGTTAAAAATCACTCTATCCTTAAACTAATCCACATTAGCAAAATTTTCCAACAAATCAAGATAAATAGATGCAACTATACCTTGGACAGGTTCTTGACAATTGTTAACAATGAAAGAATGAGGAATTTCAATATGAGCTTTACCATTATTATAGTCAACAACATTACAATCACCAAGAGTAAGAATCCAATCTTAAAATTCCTTTTTTTTCAATTTCATCAATATCACCCATTCCACTTTGCAAACACATGTTCTGAGTTAAATTCAAGACTTTGTAATATTTCCATAACTAAGACAAGTTAATAATTCCCATTACAATTTCAACCCTACTTACATCAGGCACAACATGCAAAATTTGTCTAAAATCACCACCACGAACAATCACCTTTCCACCAAAAGGTTTATGCAAACTATTTTCAACATTAAAGTGTATAATATCTCTCAATGTCCTATCAAAAGCTTCAAATGTCCATCTATTAACCATAGGTGCTGGATCCCATATAATTAATGTTGTGTGTTGTATGCTTTTAGACTTCCTTGTTTAATAGAACAAGAAGAACCCTCATTCAATAATAATGGTGTTGAAAACTAAGAATGAGTAGCTTTACCACTAGGAAGCAAAGAGAAGCAATACCACTTGAAGCTACATTAAAAACAACATTCTTTTGGGATTGTAATTTATATGATAATGTCTTCCACAAAAAGGTTTACCAGTACCCTTGTATCCATTAACAAAAAAGAATTCACTGTGTTTAGAAGAACATGCTTGAATTATACGATCATACACAATTCTTAGATCTTGATTAAACATATGAATATGCTCGTCAAATAATTTTTGCATTTCATTGACATCAAAATTGAGCTCATTGAACAAAAGGGCATTACCGTACCCATTAACATCTTGACCATTGGAAAATGACATGGTTTCAAAATCTTTAAGAGATTTCCATTAAAGACCATTAATTTCTCAATCTCAAACAAAGAAAATTTTCTCAATTTATCATCTTCTATTATGAGATCTATACAAAAAGATAAAATTCTATTACGAAACAACCTAGTTATAAACAAATGGTATAAATTTTAAAAAAATCAATAATATACCTGGCAAGTTCAATTCTTTCCTTTTGTCATATAAAATTTCATCATATAAACTTTCCAAATTTCTTCCTTGACAGCAGACGAATTGGACTTGAAATTAGACAAAAACAAACTCATAAATAATATTTTAAGATAACATCCTGATGCAAAGTTAGAAGCTTCTTTCATATCATCAATAAATTTCTTATCATCAGATAAAAGTCCAAGAGCAACACATGCATCATAGAATGTTTCATAAGTTTTCCCATTCACAATCTTCAGGTCATAAAATGAAGAGCATCCAACTTGAACATTAAGTAACAATCTCAAATAATACAATTTACCACACCCTGGTGGAAAATAACTTAACCTCCCAATTGAGAAATCATACTTTCTTTGACACCACTTTTGTAAATTGGTATCACAGACAACTGATTCAGGAAATTGGGAATATGTAAGGGTTTTTGCTTCTGGGTATTTGACATTAGCATCCATCCATACTAAAAATAATGTCCTTTTTGATGATTTCTGGCAAGAACATTAACTATTTTTCTATATTTATAAACAAAACAACTTGTTGATTATGTAGTCATTCTTTGATTCATCCCATTTTCAAAACTTTAAATTCGACACAATCTAGATACTTCATTGATAATTAAAAAAATTATGGCAAATATGTATGTTTAGGCTAAGTGAGTAGTTCTAGTAAAGTGGCCTTGTTTGTAGAAATGTAATGCCTTAGTCTTTCACAGTTTAGAGAAATTCAAGATGTCTGAGTTTGGTATGTCAATTAAAATGCACACATAAGAAAGGCATTAAACAAAACAAGGATCTTGGTTGAGGTTAAAGTCCATAGCATTTCAAAGTAAGTCTTAAAATAAAAATTGCAAAAAAGAGCAACTAAAATACCTTTTTTCAGTTTCACAATAGTTCGAGCATGGTATTTTCCTCTTTCCTCCCTCCTTGCTTTAACCAATGCCAACTTCTCATCCTTGCTAAGCTTTTTCCTTACTTGAACCTAGAAGGGGCAAGCCAGAATTGGTAAACTTAATTACCAAAGCCCAAAGGTGTAGTAGAAATAACTTTTAAATCTAATCCATAAGTGTATCAATTAAATCAAAGACTGGTGTTTTGATATTTGGCATGCATTACAGAAAGAGATCATCTACAAAACAACTTAAACATACAAAAGCTACTTACTTCAAGCACGGTACCATCCATTCACTTTAAACATAGTTGTTTAGAGATTGGAACCTTAATGGCTGCTGATTTTGCTAGTCCATGCCGAGCCAATGCTTTTATTCCTTCTCTTTTTTCCTATAAATTACTTAATATGAATAAACTAAAAGTTAAAAAGTTATAAATTAAGTTTGATGAATGAGAAATGAAAAACCTTTAGTTCCTTGATTCTCTCAAAATCCTCATTAGAAAGAAAACCATCTTTACATTTTGTATGTCATGCCCCATTTTTGTCTCTGCCAATTTCTTCAAAGCCCGGAGACTTGAATCAGCAGCTATAAGTTGACCATTAAATTTAGCAAACTTCCTTTTCATTGCAGTCTTTTTTAATGCATGTTTTGTCTCCACACTTCCATCATCACTAGCAATATCCAGATCAATATCTTCTTTACGTTCTGAAACCTCATTATCTTCTTCATTGGCATCTTCACTATCTTCAAGGTCATTTTCCATATCCTCAACATCTTCATTAGCATCACTAACACTGGTTTCATAATCAAAACTTCCCTCATCCTCATCTTCTGATATAACATCATAATCTTCAGTGTCATCATCAACACCTCTATTATGATCAATGCACACCTGATTCTCATCACCATTGCTATCTATACTCATCTGTTCATTGTCATGGACACCACATACAAAGTCATCAGAATCACCACTCTCCAGCTCATCATCATTGTCAATAATTTGCAACAAATCAGCACCGGGAACAACAGTTCCAGCATTGACTTCACCATAGGCTTTTGGTCTTGCCTGAGGGTCAATAGGTTGTCCACGGTCCTGTTGGTCCCAGATGAACTCAAGAGAGGAGGTGAATTGAGTTTTATAAAATAATTCACAATTTAAAATCAAACTCAAAGCAATAATATAAAGATAAGAGATAAAGAAGACACAATCAATTTTAACGTGAAAAATCCAATTGGGAAAAAAACCACGATGTCCAAATTGGATAATCAATCCAATGGACAACTTCACTATGATAATTTTGTGTACAAGAGTTCCTAGTATTCTAGTTTCCTAGCCTACCCTTACACAACAATTATCCTAGCTGGTATCCTTGTTTCCCAGCAAAAAGTTCTCGTCTCAATTCACCAAGAATATAGATAGACCGATATCCTTGTTTTCCAGCCAGACTGTTATCCTAGTTTCCCAGCCAGAAGTCGCACGTCTCAATTCACCAAGAATAGAGACAGAACTGGTATCCTAGTTTCCCACCTGCGACCTTTTCCAAAATTAAGAAGAAGAATATAATAAAATATTTACCTTTACGCTTTTATTCCTTAAGCAAATAGGTACCTTTAAATCCTGATGGAGAGTTGAAGAATCAGACTTACTAAACGCTTCTATATGATCTCACAACAATTCTCTAAACATAAACTCTCTAAACTCTGATATTATTTGGAATGGAATGCATGCATAAAACACAAACATATGTTTCTATTTATACTAATTTAAATATATGATTTTATCTAAATTTTGAATTTAATCCTAAAAAAATGCAATCTTAAAGATATTATATTATATTATGCAATGTAATCTTAAAAATATTCTATCCTATTTTTGAATGTAATCTTAAGGATAATTATATTGGCAAGATCAATCTTCTAGTCTCCTTACATAAAATCTAAAAAATAAATAGAAACAAATCTTCTTAATTCCATGTCATCTTGAATGATATCAATCTTCAGGATTCTTCAAATAATCTTATCAATTATGTTGATATTCATAAATCCAAAATATCATCAGTAATTTCAACATATCAAATCTAAAATATTAGTAACTTCAAAATATCAAATAATTATCATCAGTGCAATAAATCTAATAATGTGACATTCATTGTTTGTTATCATCAAAACTTTATAAATCTTTTTATACATAAAAGATTCAACAAATATCCAACAGGTCCTTCTTAACTAGCAGCGAAGGGCACATCTACAGATGAACATAATTTAATATTTGGACAAAAGAGTAAACTTCCATTTCAATTTTTGAATTTGTGGGGTGTTATCATGCCCTGAAATTAGAAAAATGATAAATCCTTAAAATTGTAAAATGTAATTCATTAGTCACGTTAGTCCCTTTCATTAGCTCTGTTAGGAACTGTTTAGATAGGAGGTTATAAAATTAGGGACTATAAATATAGTAAGTTGTACATTTGAGGGATTTAGACATTACTTTTAATTTAAGGAATTAATTTGACATTTTTCCAATTTCAGATACTACAATGAACACCTCATAAATTAATGGACAACAATGGGGTTTGCTAACAATGCATATAAGAGTGCTCACGTTTAATTAAGCACACGAGCACACATACACACTCTTAAAAGGAGTTAGGGCGTCCCACCTCTTTGAATAATGTAATCAAAGATCGAGCTGCTATAGAAACTCCCTTCTAATGTGATTTCTTATACAGGGCAAGGTCTTGTAGTAAGTCTTTCTTCATTAACTGCAGTCCAAAAGAAGAAGATCAAAATAGCACAAAGAAATGGGTCAAGAAGTTAACAAAAGCACAATATATTGGTAATATAAGTTTAGGAGCAAAAGAGGTTGTCCCATTCTGAGGTCTATGCCTACCAATGAAGGAACCCCAATAGGAATCAAGTATCAAACCCTAGACCTTGTTGATGTAGTTCAATCCTAATAGTTAACCAACTCTTATTGGTGGAATATATATTTTCTCAAAACATAAATCAGTACAATGCCAATATGTCCAAAGGATGAACAGATTGTAGTAGTTAACAGTGGCATGCGCATCCAGATCTCCCTGACTGCTCTTATTCCAATATTGATAACCTAAAAGATATAAACTAATATTGAGTGCCACTATTATCAAAATAAAATATATTTAGCAAATTGTTAATCAGATACCAAAATATACCTCTAGATGTGATCCATCATTCACAAATTGTTCTACAATTTGTTTGAACAACAACTCAACTGCATTTGGAGGAACCTACATTGAAATAATAACTTGAGATAAGATACTATAAATCTAATGATGAATCAGATTTTGAGAGAAAATTAAATATGATTGAAAAATAGTACAATTATACTATACCATATCATGGCAAGCCTAAACAGCCAATGCAAGCAAATTTGTAATGCCGCGCTAATGTTACTTTAAGCATAATACCCATATATCACAATTGTCACAATTCAGTTATACACAAAGTACCAATGTTCACCAAACTTATCAAATGATACATGTAGATATTTCTAAAGAAAAGGATAAAATTGTATCAAAATTAACTGGTGAAGTCCAATCGTTCGACCAATCAATTTCAGCATCATCATCCTAACCTAAAATTTACAAAGAATAATTGTAGAAAACACTAAGTGATGTTGAATAAATAACCAAGATAAGATACAGAAAACAACCTCAAGTCTTCTTTTACGACATCATAAGCATGTTTCTTTGATTTTAATTAAATTTGTCACAACAGTTCTCAAGACATAAGAACAACTTCTCAACAAAACCCTGCAAATCATAAGGAATCAAGGTGTTGATTCAAATAAACAAATTCTAAACCCATAATATCATGATAAAAAAATGTTACGAACCTGGGCATCTTTCAGATGGTTAAGTGGTGAATAATAATAGTTATTCTCCCTTTTCAGACGACAAGTGTTGTTGCTTTTTCATGTTGCGTATAACACGTTGAAGTTTTGCTTTCTTTTTATTTTTGCTAGTTGTTGAACCTTGGTGGTTTGCCTTAAATTTAGTAAGAATGAACATGAGTTATAAACAAAACCAGATTAGAAACAATGAATCAAAAACTAATTTAAGAACACTAATAAAACAAAAGAAACAAAGGGGATGTTTTACTTGACTAGTTCAACTAACCAACAAGTTTAATAGGGGATTTATGTTAATACTTAATAAATTGTTTCGTTGGTTTTGTTCTTTTGAGATAGAGATCAGTGCAATTTAGTTCACAATTAATTGGATCATGGTGTGGTGGAGGGTGTCGGGTTTATAGTTTACTGGGTTGTTGTCGTTAGGGTCTAACACCACGTAGTAGCGCCTGTCGCGGTCGTCGATGGCTTTGCGGCCAAAGCCGATGCCACAGTTGGCTAGGCGCTTGCGACGGGCATACCACCACTTGTCGCACATCCAACGGTCATCGATTAGGTTCCCGATCCCGCATGAGAAGAAGTTCAAGTTCCTTTGAGTTGTGTAATTGTGTATGCTTATGTTTTGGATAATTAAATTATTAAATAAATTTAAAAACACCAAGAAGAAAAACCCCTCACTGCGGATGACCCTATTCCTGATAGAAAATAGCAGAACACCGTTGAGAGAATTGTCCTTCGAGTACGCAACCTTGGCTTGCCCTTCGAAGAAGAAGAAAAAGAACAAGAAATTTCGACAAATGATCGGAGAGAAGAGGCTGGGAGAGTTACTCCGGCAGGAGTGGGCGAGGACGATGATAAAGAGAAAAAGATGATGCTGTTGTGAGTAGGGGTGACAAAACAGGTCTGGCTTGGCGGGTCATCCTGTTTAACCCACAAAATAATGTGGGCCAGGTTGACATTTTCAACCCACTGATGTAAAACGGACTGGGCCAACCGGCCCACAAAAATGCGGGCGAGGATGAGAAAGTGAGAAGTGGGAGTCTGAGATGAGAGAGACTGAGAGAGTGAGGGACCACGACCTAGTCCGTGCTGCGTCTCCAGCTCCGCGACCGTGACCTTGACGTTCCAATGCTTCGTGCCTTCGTTCCAAAGCTTCGTTCCAATGCTCCCACTCCCAGGTGCTTCATTCCGCGACCTCGTTCCAGTGCTTCGTTCCGCAAGACCACAACCTCAAAGGTTGCATACTTGCCTATGCCTTTGGTGGTTACGGCAAAGATAACTGTCAGACCAACCAAGTTCATGTTTTCGACAAGTGTTGGGTTGCAAAAGGGTCGCGTGCGGTCTCAGATCTGAAGGTGGAAGCGGTGTTGACATGGTTGCAGGGTGGCCGCGCGACGGCGCTACGACGAAGGTGAGGCATGGTGAGGTGTACGGATCTGGAAGAGACAGAACGACTCGCAATGGTGATGTCGCGTGCAAATAAGAGAGAGATAGATGTCGGCAGGCAACAATAATGATAAATGGTGAGGCCTGGTGTGGTGTGCAGACCAACCAAGTTCACTTTTATGCCTGGCCTGGTTTTAAATATTTATATTTTTATGCATTTGTTGTTATTACAATGTAGGACTTCAGGACTTGTGTTGTTTATTTTTCTGATTCCTTATTTCTGATTTGCAGTGAAACAGACATATTAGACACTTGTGAGTCATCTTTCTCATATCTAAATTAATTAATCTTTTTTTGCCCCCAAAAGCCAAAAAATGTATGTTCTTTAGCTCAAGTTCAATGGTCTATGTATAGCCTCTGTGTGTATATGGGGTCCCTTTCCTTGGATGATGATGACATTGAAAATTACAGGTTAAGTTAAAATGTGAGAATGTTATGTAGCTTATGTCTAATTGTCTGTTATTTATTTCTTTACTATTTGACTCACTGATGTTAAATCATTGTTAGCTTTGCAAACATGGGTTTTTCCAACCATAAGAGGAGAAGGGCCACTAGCACGTGAGGGTCATAGTGCAGCAATTATCGGCAAACGGCTATTCATCTTTGGAGGTTGTGGAAAATCTGCATGTAATAATAATGAGCTATATTATATGTACAAATATACTTTAATTGCCTGCATCATTGTGCAGCAAATTTCTAAGAATATGTTAAGACTTAGGAGCTAATTGAAAACCATTGAAGCATGTATTTCCTGCTTGCTTTTGCTTTTATTAGGCATATGTTTTATATTAAAAATTATTGTTATAACAAATTAAGTTTTTGGTCAGTTGGTTCATGACAGGATATTAATAATTGTAGGGATGAATTTATTATTAATTTTTAGTATAAATTAATTACATTTGTATTTTTTTTAATTTTTTTACCTTTTTTAAAAAAAATTAACTTTTTTATTATTTTTTGTTTTTTAAGTGGGTTGGCTCGCTGGCCCATTAATCCACTTTAAAGTAGGATAGACTAATATTTTCAACCCACTTTATAAAAATGGACCAATCTGGCCAGACCCATTTTTTTGGTGGGTTGAGCTAGCCTGACTCGTTTTTGGGTAGACTGTCCCACTTTGCCATTTCTAATCGTGAGAGAGGGAGGAGGAGGTGAAGGAGGCGGTGGGGGTAAGTGAAGAAGAATTGTTGATGAAGAAAAGGGTATTTTAGACATAAATTTTAATTAAAAGTCATGTGACCAACGTGTGCCTATTTTTTGTTAAATTATTAGACGGTGTTTAGGATAGAGGGGTTTGGATGTAATATGAGCTAAACAATTCAAAGATTTTGTGTAGGGTGCAAAAACTGATGGGTATCTAATGCAATTTGGATAAACACTGAGAGTGTGATTGTAATTTACTCATAAATAATTAATAATTAAGGACCAAATTATAATTGGGTTAAATTAGAACCATTTCTAGAAATAATTAGTATTTGATGGGAGTAGTGACTATAAAGGGGTTAATACAACTAATATGAAATAAGGTTATCTAAAAAAAACCTAGTCATCACGAATGTATAGAGAGAAAGAATAGTAAAGTAATATACAATATTTATCTATTACTTGTGAGAATCATATATTTCAAGAATTTATTGATTTCTTATAATTGTTAATCTCGGGAACCCTTAAGATTTATAGGTTCTGCACATTGGTGCAGAACAAATGCATGAGATTGATGGAAAATTAGCGAGATGGTTGGGGTAGAAGGGAGCAACATGGGCGAGGAACATGGCCTTGTCGCCGAGGTTTGTGGCAAACATGGGATCGGTGTCGATGCTTACACTGGAGGGGAAGGTTATTCCAGTATTTTTATCATGGAAGATAGCCAAAAAGGAGTTGAATTGGTTATAGAGAATGAGCAGCGTGGATTCGTAACCCTCAAGGTCGTACTTCATCTTGGATTGCAGTGACGGGAGGCTCATCGTCATCGGTGCAAGAAGTGCCTCCATGGTTGATTAAGTGAGCCGCAAGTTACAAGAGAGATCGTTTGGAGAGGGAACTGTGAAGTGAAAGTGGTTATTCTATTTTATTTTAGTGGGGTGGGCTAGTGGGCTTTTTACGGTGACAAAAACAGGGAATGAAAATTTCAATTCAAATTACTGTAGAAAATTTTAGGGGAAAATGTTATTTGATAAGTTTGGAATAAAATTATTGGGTGAAAGAAGATAAATTTTCTTTACACGAACGACAGAGCCAGGAATTTGGGAAAGGGACAAGCAAATGGCAAATTTTAATATGAGAGATTTCTTTTTATCAGTTCCCATTTTTTTATTAGTATAGGAGAGATTAAGAGCATGTTTATAAACTAGGTGAAAAATTATTTATAAGACAGACATATTTTTTTATTAGAGTATCGTGATCCTTGTTTATTTATTCATTGTATTTGTATTGAAATATGTGTCACAATAAATCAAACATGCATTAAGTATGTAGAAATCTTTAATTATCATATACAATATAATTCATGGAATGAACATTTTTCTTATAAAAACAGATAGGAAAACTACATTGAATTCAAAAGGATAATTTTTTACTATATATTTTTGTCTAATCAAGTTAATATTTCTTTTACATAATTAATATATATTTAATTACATTGAAAATAAAATATCAACATAATCACTATTATTTTTGCACAAAATTAGTGTCTAATTTTCTTTAGGCTGATAATTATTTATTTCTTATTTATTATCTTCTCACTTAAATAAGTTATTCACAATTTTATTTTACTTTGAAAAATTTTAATTTTCTTCAACATTGATATGTATATCCTAATATGTTAAAATAAAAATTATACATAAAATATAGCACATAGGTATGATTTTTTATTTATAAAAAATAAGTAAAAAATTTCACTTAATTCACAAAGATGAACAATTTAATTGATGTCACATTAATATTTAAATTATTATGATAAAACTATATTTTTATAAAAGTGCAAAGATAATAAAATATAACACATTATATTATATTATATACAGTGCAAAATTCAAATAAAAAAAATCTTAAACTAATTTTTTTGACAAAAAATCTTAAACTGTTAATCATGACGGCACGGATCAAAATCTAATTATTTATAAAAAAAATGTTTTTGCTAAAAATAATCGGTCCCAAAATTTTCATTCACGTGCAACTGTGTTATTTTGTAATCTAATTAGGATTATGATACTTATATATACAAAAAATACTATTAAAAGTAGTGTACATTAATTAATTACAATTATAGATATATAATATTATAAAAATACTAAAAATTCACCATATATTGAAAGACAAAAAAGTGTATAATTATAACATATAAATTATAATCAGTTATAATAATAAAAATTATGAATTGACATACAAGTTTCGAGTACATGTGTGATCATTTAGTCTTTGTAGCTGATTCGTTCAGTTACAACACATTTATGTCAATACAATTTAAAATCAAATTAATAACATTAATTAATCAATGTATATTTGAGGGAAAAAATCAATTTCGGAAATTAAATAATACGGGTATATTAATTAATTTGTATCAAATTATACCTTATATCCAAATATATATATATATATATATATATATATATATATATCTTTTAATATTATAGTAACTATTTGTATCAAAATAAAAATAAACTGATATATTTTTTATATCCAAAATAGATTATATTTTAATATATCCAAATTTATTTTTTTCTGATTATATACCCAAATTTTTATTTAGTTAAAAAATGAAATATACTAATTTTCATTTTGATACGTATAAAGGGGAACTTTTATTTTCTAATTAAATAGGTTTTAAATAGTTACCTTTTATTTTTATATTAAAAGCAGTTATATTAAAATAACTATTCATATCAAAATAAACATTAATAAATCTAATCTGTTTTTAATATAAATAAGTATATATGCATATATATATATATATATATATATATATATTTTTTTTTTTTGAATTAGAAATTTTTTTAAGTAAATTTTTAATAAAGGTCACTATTACATGTTCTTTTACATTTACTGCAGTGCGATTTAAAAAAAATAGTAAATCCTTAATAAAATGCAACTATTACTTGTTTGTGAATTTAAATCAATCAATTGTTTGAATAATACTAAATTCGATCTCTTTAAATAATGTTTTAAATTTGAGTATTTTAGATGGAAAATCTGATTAAGGAGGAAGAGGGAAATAATTCTACTAAGAGTGGATAGTGAGTTTGACAAAAAATTAATCATCAACAAAATATTTATCTATTTTGTAACTAATAATATGGTTAAAACAAATACTATAAATCCAAATATTTTTAACAAAATAATTTCTTAATAATATATATATATATATATATATATATATATATATATATATCCCATCAATCACAATTTTTTACGGTATACACAGGGAATTAAAAATATATATTTTTTAATTAAATGAAATATTTAATTCCCGTTTGAAAAATCACATATAATACCTCATTCTTTCCTTCTCTATATAATCTTTGCATCAAATGTGATCGATCAACTTATATTTTTGTTTTATTCCCTTTGCTATGCCTTCTACAAGTTGCTTTTAGTTTGCGAAGTGATTCTTTTCAGTGAGACATTCACTTTGAAGATAGTAAGTGTCCATGTTACTCTAAGGGGAAATTTGGTTGCAATTTGGTTTTTTAATTTTAAAAGTTGAAAATAATCTCTGATTTAATAAAAATTATAAAATGTCTCTTAAGTAATTTTTTATAGCATGATTATCATTAACAATAACTAAAAAGGACATTATTTCAGGGGCACCCTAAAGCATGCTATAAAAAAATTGCTTATATAGAAACATTTTATAACTTTTAATAAGACATCATTTTACACCTTTTAAAAAATAAAGGAAAAAATTATAACCTAAAATAAAGATAAAAGATCAAGTTAATAATTTAGTCTTTTTTTTCTTTCAATATTTTAAATCTAAACCAACATAAATTAACTTAAAATTCATTGCATTTTTTTCTTATCCAAAGATATATTAAATTTTTTTTGACAGAATGATTATATATTAGATATATGAATTAGTTGTAACATTTTAAGATTTACTTATTGCTTCCCAATAAAAAAATAGAAAAAAAAATTGGTTGAACACCATAATATTTTTTTAGTATTTGTTTTTTTTTTAAATAAAACAATTAGAGTTGAAGAGATGACGAGTGTCCATCAATACATTGGATAATCTTGCTTATGGCACATGGTTGTCACTGATCTAAGGAAATTTTACACACAAAAGAAATTGAACATGAATTATCCCCTTAAATAGATTGTTCCCCACATGTGAACATGATTATCGATTTTCAATGGTTTGCTAATGAAGTGTACCATATTTTTAGTCAGTATCTTATTTATGTTTATCCTTATGTAGTGTGTAGATCCTTGCTATGCAGGAAATTTTTTATTTGTTTTCATCAAAAAACATAATCCTATAGATATTTGAGGAAGGGGATAGGTACTTTCTTTGGAGGCCTTTTATCCTCCTTAATAGGTCTTTTACAATGAGCCAATATGTTAAAAGTTTTATCATGAGAACAAATTAAAATAGTGCAGTCAAAAGTAAAGTGCAGATTGATTGTGAGAACAAATTAAAATGAGTTTTGAGAAGAAATTGAGATTGGAAGGAGATGAAAATTTAGAAAAAGTACAACAAATGTAAAAGAAAGTGATAAAATTACTTTATGAATGCGGTAAAATACTAGAATTGAAATGGTTAAGAACATTGTAGTGACTTGTCAATCCATGAGTGGCACGAATGTGGACATAAGAGGATATTTGGGTGTTTAGAAGTTTCAACCCTTATTACATGGTACAAAATAATATTTATACACAAAGATTTCTAACTATCCATAACAACTAATAACTTCTGAAAATCTTCACCATTGATTACTTGTATATTCAATCTTCACTATTGATGACTTTTGTCTTCAATTCCCATCATTGATGTCTTCTACGATCTTGATGCTCTAAATCCTCAAATTTTGAATAATTTAGCATTAACATAAAACATTATTCTGATACTTAGTTGAAGTAATGTGGGGATTAACACTATGGCAAGATTCCATTGGAGTGACAACTCCTAGGACAATTTCTATGCACTTCCTCTGTTCCATAATAATTGTCGTGTAAAAAGAAAAAGATTGTCCAAAAATAATTATCATTTTAGTTTTTCAATGTAACATTATTTATTCTTTTTCACTTATATCCCTTATAATATTAATGATATGGGATACAAAAGAAAAAATTGAATTAATGATGATAAGGCTAATTTTTTAAAATTGAAATTTTCTTTCATATATTTATTAAATTTTCTTTATTTGTGTAAAGACAACTTAGCACGACAATTATAATGGACAAAGGGAGTAATTGTTTCTTTTCCTGGAAGAAAAAAAAACTGTTGCACATGGACCAAGTGCTCCTTGTGTAACAACCCGCCTAAAAACTCAATGAACACATTTCAAATAAACCAAAAGGGGGGGGGTGAATTGGTTTAAAACAGATATTTAAAATTTTCTCTAAAACAATTTGCGGAATTAAAACTTGAATCGTATCACTCAATCACCTTTCGTAAAACCATACCTTTTCTTTTAATCAAGATCCACCTTGTTATACATGTAATGACAGAAACACTTTCTTTGTTGATTATTTTTTTATTACTCAAATACAAGCAATGAAAGATACACAGAATTAGAATAAAAGACTCAGCAATTTATACTGGTTCACCTCACTAACATGAAGGCTACATCCAGTGTCTTTTAACCAACACTAGGTCAGAGTTTTCACTAAATCAAAATATTCTTTTTACAAGTGATTATCTTTATCAACCCTAGATAAAGAATCTGAATTCTAAAACACTATTAGAAAATAAATCACAAAGATCCCGAGATCCCTACTCAGATCTTTATCCCTAGAGAACACTACTCTAGAAAAGCTTGAGAGAATCTATTTGATTTATCACAACAGAATTTTAATACTCAGAAATTCTAAAATAAAGATTCAAGAGAGACACAACCTGTGATCCTTCATGAATGAATGAATGAATGAAATGAACGAAGTTACCTAACATTCTAGGTTGTACGAAAGTCAATGCTCAGAATCAATACTCTTGAAGAACTCTTTTTCTTTAACACATAGTTTAAAAAAAATTAAAAATCTTGAACTCACACAAGATGTGATTTCACTAGAAAATCAGTATCTTGGACTTTAGAAAGCTTAGAAACCTTTGGGTCACTCTCAGATTCAAAAGTAATTCTTTCAATATCTATTTATAAAGTGCAGACCCACGAAGCTTTAAATAGAAAACCGATTTAACAAAATGTAATCGATTAAAATGTTAGTATAATAGATTATTTTACCATAAGTAATCAACTAATACACCAAATAATCGATTAAATCATTCTTGAGCTTTCTGGAAAATTTTCATGAACAGAATAATCGATTAATACGTGATGTAATCGATTAAAGCAGTCACTCAGTATTTGAAAATAAGTTGTGGTAATCGATTACATAAGAACGATAATTGATTAAAGCAATGAAGCTCAAATATGAAATAAGCTTGTGTAATCGATTACAGATTGTGGTAACCGATTAAACCAGTAATGGATATTGAATAATGAACTAAGATCATAGATTACATATCATGGTAATCGATTAAAGCAGTGATGCATGATTTTCATATTATAATATGTAATCAATTACAAGAAGCCTGTAATTGATTAATATGTTCTTCATGGCTTTTCCAGATTTAGAACAAAGCCTTTAATCGATTAAAAACATTGTGTAATCGATTAAAGCAGTGAGTTTTCATTTTTCCAAAAACTTAACCATGAGAACTTAGTTTCTTGTAAAATCACTGAATAGCTTTAATACTTTAATGAAAAACATGAATGCATGTTAATGAGAATGTAAATGCAATGCAAGGATCACAAGGCAATGTACTTGAACCACTTAGACAAATTACAAATGTCTTCAAATTGATTGGGCATGTAAAAAGCTAAAACATCAAGCCAATTACTTCATCCTTGTTTTAATCTTCTTGCAGCTCCCCTTATATTCAGCACTGCCTCATTGCTACAATATCACAACTCTAATCGTGTAATTTCAATTTTAAATGAAAACTCCATTAATTTGATTATGAAAATGAGGATAAATTCTCGCGGTAATACACTTGTCAAACAACGCACGAATACATAAATAAATACATGTCAAACACAATTCAGTTTTTTCATATATCTTAAGTTTGAGATTACATGTCTAATCAAAGAGAAACAAGGAACCAACTAAGAAAGAGTTGATAAAAAAACACAACTCTCTCCCAAAATAAATTACAACATTATCACGTCGGCTTGATGGCTCCAACAAAAGGATTTTTCTCCAACATCACCTATTGCTGCTCATTTGCTCCCATGAAAGAAGGTTCACAATCATCACAGGTACTAACCACTCAGTATAAAATTGCAAGGCTGAGTTTATTATACAAGATCAACAAACACCAGATAACAATGATTAGTAAGAAAACAATAATAATAACCACAATCATTCTCAATAATCAATTAGTTCAACACACCCTCAACCAACTAGTCATCAACTTTTTCCACAATTCAAATCAATTATGTTCAGAATGATGCATGCACCTGACTCAACTCTCAAATGCAATGTGATACCATTCGTCAAGAAATAGCCTAAGCGTGCCCACATAACACTCTCACTTAGGAAAATGATGTTGTAGCTTGTCGAGGTCACCCTGTCGTGCATAGGTCGCTCCCCCATCCCCGTGGTGATCAACCAGAGTCACAAAGGAGTTCCAAACAGAGTGATATGCCCCTAAGTACCCGTATTTTTATCCTCAGAAAAACCACAAGTACTTACTGTCACCATTTATACTATTTCCATGCAATTATGAAGTATGAAACATGGGCCCATCAATGCATTGACCGTAGATAGTTAAAAATTCTAAGCAATTCCTTTCCCTCTCCAGGGATGCTTAAAATTCTTAAACCAATCATCTTCCCTCCCAAGGATATCCAATAGGTCACTACACGTCATGTACATACACAACATACATTCATCATGATGACGTCATCATCATCAACATCATCTCTCATCTATGTCATCGTCAACATTAATATCATCTCAATCGCAATGTCATCAACAACATCAACATCATCTCATTTCAATATCATCAACAATATCAAATTCATTTCATTTCAGCATCAACATCATCATCAACATCAACATCGTCTCACTTTAATATCATCAACAACATCAATAACATTTCATTTCAACAACATTAACATCAAAACAAATCACATTCCGCATATATACTTATAACACATGCCTGGGATTCACATTTCTCATGTCTTCAGACAACACAAATCTCATACATTCACAATTCATAATACCACGAGACTAATATTTTAAGAAAAATCTAAATTAAAGAGGAGGACTATAGTATACAAAACCAACTTTTATGCCCATTTAAAATTTAATAAATAAGTAACTAGGAGAACAAATTATAAAATTTTGGGTAGAGTCTCCTCTATAATTAAGACTTTTCCAAAAAAATCTAATCATTACAACAACAACAACATCATTCACAATTTCATTCATCAACAACAAATATATTGTATTCTATTAGTTTAAAACATAGTTTTTCTTGAAAATCAGCACGCAATAGGGACATGCATACATCTCCATAATTCAGTTCCCTGACCCCAACTATGGTATCAAAAGTTGTAAACAAACAATAAACTTTTATAACCTATCTATATCCCTTTGTTAGTTCATTGTAGCGTCATTTTGAGATCTCTAAAGTTCACGTGCTTTGGTCCAAATGTAGAGCTCTATATACCAAATTAAAGACAATTTAGTATAGATTTCAAAGATAAGGTTATTATTAACATTTGGGGTCAAATACTCACTCAAATTTAAAAGGGATTAAAATGGTATTTTAGGAGTCTACATAAAAAAGACATCAATTTGAAATTTCGATCACACCAATGTGACTGGATTTAACGAAGGTCACAAAAATGACATCAATATTATAAAAAGGAAACTTTTACAACATCTCTTTTTCAAAGGAAGTGTAAAAACATCCAATAATGGTATCCAAGTCACAAAAATACTAAGAGAGGTTCAAACTAATTAGGAGAAGGCAAGGAAACCATGGTTACCTCAAAGAAACCAAGAAAGAAGGATTTGGAAGCTTCGTTCTCTACCGAATCCTTGAGTTGAGTTTTAGAGATTTCGCTTCGATTAAAGTGTTCATCTCCGTGCGGTGGTCCAACGGCAAACAACGGCAGCTCGTGGCGGTCACCGGTGGTCATGGGTGCTGGAGGAGGAGGATGAGAGATTAGGTGAAGGTTTTAGGGAAGAAGAAAGCATAAGATTCATGATTTCACGTTGTTGCATGTATTTGTAGCCGACTTTACTCTCCCAGGTGAATTCTGCTCGCTTGAGCGAGCTGACCCAGTTTTTAAATTTTTCATTGCTTATGTGAAAAGCTAATATCTTATGCTCCATACGTTATTTCACAAATTCCAACGGTCAAAATTTGAATACATGGTTTATGAGCCTACCTTTAAAATTTGAAGGAGATCCAACAATTAACCAATCCGGGATTGTAATTTTACCAAAATAGGTTTTGGAACAAACTTGGAATCATATAATTCCAATGTTGATCAATCAAACTCCACATAACCCAACGTCCACACCAAGCAATTGAACAGTGATAATTCACACAACACTTTAACTAATCCAAATTAATAAAGTAAGTAAATAATACAAGAAATACATTAAACATATATTTTCAGTTATCAAAATTTCAGGGCGTTACACCTTGGGTCTTTCTGGAATGAGCTTTATTGCCTTGACTGCTTGACTGCTAAGCCATTTACTTTCTACACTTCCCTACTTGCTTCCTACACATCTCATTTTCATTGTGTGGACAAAATTACCCTTAATGAGTCTCAACACTCACTTTCCCCAAATGTCTCAACCTTGAACCCCTAACACCTCCCTTGAACCTTCAGAAGCCCATGCACCCCCATGTGACAGTCACGTGATGCTGCTTCCCTCAATCACATTGTTTCCTTCAATAACCCTCTAGGCGCGATACCAATGAAGGTAAGTGATGGACATTTTTTTGGTTATAAATATTTTGGTCAAATGTGATGTTGGGTTTTGGTATGAGTGTTTGGCTTCTGCGGAGTGGATGTTGGGTTTTTGTGTGGGTGTTCTAGAACAGATTTTGAAAATTTGAATTCTATTATGCAATAGTTATTTTGTAATATACTTGTAAATCTAAAAATGTGCTACAAAACACTTATTTCGTAATACAAAACTTTTTATATTTTGGCTTCTAGAATAAATATTCTGAAATACAATTCATATTTACAAGTGTGTTATGGAATGGTATTCAATAATGAACTTGTAAATCCTGAAACATGTTCCAAAATACACATTCCAAAAAAATTGTTTTGGATTTTTTTTTCTTTTGGAATAGGTATTCTGGAATTCCCATTCCAAAACGTGTTTTGGAGTATCTATTTCTGATTGCAAGTGTATTATGGAACATCTATTCCTGAGCAACATTTGAGGGAAGTGAGTGATGAGACTCATTAAGGATATTTTGTTCATACAATGAAAATGGGAACTGCAAGAAGCAAGTAGGGAAGTGCAGAAAGTAAAAACCGACTGCTGATAATAAACGTGGCCCAACAAGTTGTGGAGCCAGATCCTGAAGCCAGGGGGAACACCATCATTCATTACTATTTGTTTTGTTCTTCGTTGTTCTAATTGTGTGGAAAAATAAATTCAATTTTTTTCTTCAGACTACATTTTCACTTGTTCTTGTCCTGGAAATAGAAAAAGTGCTTTAAAATTCAAGCTCGATGTTGATTTTTTTAGTGCCAATTAATTAAAAAACAATTTCAATATTAATAAGGGTTTTCTAAATACTGGTTTAGATTGAAAGGATAACATAGTCTAAGTAAATGGTGACCAAAAAGTGTGTTTCCTTTATATAATGATATAGATTATAACAAATGTCAAATGCTAATATACCAAGAAAAAATAAATTTGCATAACAAAGAAAAAAAAATAATTTATGTTGATTAAGACAATAAGTTAATATAATTTAATGTTGATAATGTCATTTTAAAAATTTATTTATTTTCTAAAGTATCCTTTACATTTAACTGTATAGAAAAAAAAAAGAGAAATTTGTTGAAAATAAAACTCTAATTAAATAAAAAAATATTGGAGATGATATCATTAAATAAGAAAAATTAGTTGAAATTTGCTTAATTATATTTTATCTCACAATATAAAGTTTCCCCCCTTATATTTTAGTCCAGAAATAGTAATATATTAATAACATTATTTTAAGAATTTGTTTTATTTTAGGGTACCTGTTAAAAAAGTAAAAAGAGAAAGATTTTAATTGGGATGTGAAAAAAATATACTCCCATATATAATTAGCCAAAATGACGTGATTAAAAAATAGACATAAAAGAGTTGAAAAAAAATATTTATAATTAGCCAAAATGATAATATTATTTATTTGAAAAGTATATTATTTGGGAGTGTTTATTTCATGAATCTTGTTAGTTTTTCAAAATTATGGAGATATGAATATGTTTTTCTATGTTATATAGAAGTTAATAAAAAGAGATTCTCGAACATATTTTATTTCCACTTTTCCAGGAAAATGAAATTCTCATGCTTGTACTGTTTTGGTATTTATTTGATTCCTATAGAAGGAGATGAGAATGTAGATTCCTATGTGGTGAAAATATGATTTATTCTATAAAAAGAATATTAAATTCTCATTACTAATATCTACTATCCTAATATTTCCCTACTTAGCGCGCTATGAATTTTATTATTCTCGCTGTTGTGCTGCTAACATAGTAGTTTTGATAAGGGAGAATAGGAAAATTCTAAAGGGAAACCTCAATTTTTGGGATGGATAGGTAAAGAGAAACAGAAAGAAAAGAAGAAGAAAAAATAAAATATGATAAGTCTTAAAAAAATAGGCATAAAAGAGATGGAAAAAAAATTATAATTAGCCGAAATGATAATATTATTTATTTAAAGAACTATATTATTTTGTCGTGTTTGTTTTGCGGAATCATTTTGGATTTTCCAAAATATGGAGATGTGAATATGTTTTTTAATATTTGTTAGAAAGGTAGTAATAAAAATAGATTTTTGGACATGTTTTATTCATGAAAATGAGATTATCTCGCTACTAATATCCATTACTCCACTACTTCTCTACTTACCTACTAATTCTATTATTCTCGCTATTGTGTAAATTAGATTTTATTCCGGCTTAATTATACTCACTTGACAATTATACAACATGCAAAAGATCTTCAATTGTGTTTTAATTTTGAATTTAATTTCATATCTATGTATGTCTTAATGATGCATGATGCTAGTGTCATGTAGGATCGATTCATGGTATAGTTGAAGTTTAATATAGAATATGATAATTTCTTTAATACAAAAGGATATTTTAGTAACATAAAATATATATCTAACAAAAATAATGTGAACCAAATATATATTTTAATTATTCCCAGAAATATAAAAAAGATTTTAAATAATTAACCAAACACATTTTTTTCTTGAAATAGCCAAGAATGTTATTTTCATCTAATATTTTTAGGAATAATGGTCCTCCAAATCCAATAAGATTATCTGAACCAAACATTTTCTTTTTTTAGTACTAGAGTTATCTACTATGCATAATCATTTAAATCGATGTTTATCTTAAATTTGTAAATCCTACAATTAGGGGTGTACACGGGTTGAGTTGGGTCGAGTTTGACTAAATTTGTCACCCAACCCAATCAAAAATTTTAAGGTTGGGTTTGAGAAATTTTCTACCAAACTCAACCCAATCCAAACTAACCCAATGATGAATGAGTTGGGTTTGATTGGATCAATTGGGTCACAATATTTTAAAAATAATTTTATTTTGCAAAATTTAAATTTGAATAAACTGTGCAAAAATTAATAGGAAGTTCATCTATAATTAAAAATTTAAATAAACTTTCTAAACCCTTCATTTTCAACAAATTTAAAAGGAAGTTCATCTATAACTATAATTTTTGCAAGTGTTATAAGAGTCTGCGCTTGGTTGAATTCAACAAGTTTCATACTAATAACACTAGGGTCATCCTCACATTCCTTTCCAAGAGCAATAATTTTTTGTTTCTTATCAATCTGCCTATTAGGGTGATAGTATCTCACACATGCTTTATCAAATTAGTGGTTCTATATTTAGAACTATTAGTCTTATATGATTTGTTGCAATACTTGCAAAACCATCATCATTTGCCTATCAAAATGAACCCAAAAACTATAAGGAGTTCTGGTAGGTTTTCTTTTCAACACCTTTGCTTGTGAAGATGGAGCTTTTGGCCCTTGTTGCGTAGGAGCCTCTGGCACTTGTTTTGATAGTGGTGCAGGTTCAATAGGACATTGAGAAGGAGTAATCGGTGGCAAAGCACTTGAGACATTGACATTTCCCGTACAACTTCTATTTGCATTTGCTTAAGACAACATGTGCACTATAAAGGAAAATATCAACCACAAAATATACTCAATTAAAAACAACTAAAACAACTGAGATATAATTCAAAATCTCAATTAATATTTATCATTTAAAAAGCCTTCAAATAAACCAAAATCTCAATTAATATCTACCATTTAGAAAACCTTTAAATAATCCAAAATCTCAAACAAATAGAGATATAATCCAAAATCTTAGAGGGTTATTAGTGTTATACAACCAAAGCAAATATGAATACAACCAAAACACTAGAATATAACCTTTATGAAGTATATTTAGTTAAATTTGTATTGGTACATTAACAAATTTAAGGCTTAAGATCCATGATATAACGAAAATCATTTAGTAATATATGTTCTTTAACAATTGTCTTGAAAGATTACTTTTATTATTATTAAAATAATATATATATTTAGGTTGGATTGGGTCACGGGTCTAAAATAAAAAACCCGTTACCCAACCCATTCATTACGAATTTAATTAGGTTGGATTGAGTTTAATCCAAACACTTAAAAAATCAACCCAATATATTTTAGTTGGGTTGGGTTTGTGGGTCACCCAAACCCATAAACACCCCTACTTACAATATCATTTAAGAACTTTATATAAAAATTTATTTCAATATCAAAAGTTGTTAGATTATTTAACCTAAATCATGTTAAATTGTTACAGAAATGATTTTTTTATTGGTTTAAAATCAGTTAATTAAGCAATAATTGATGATCTAAATAACTCATTTAAGTAATACACTGTTAAATTATGTGTTCCAATAAAAAATTTATTAAACAATATTACTTAACATTAAATAACTCATGTAACCTTGTGTATCGGAGATGCTCTTAGTTGTTTAAACAAAATTCAGAGAAACTAGGGCTGATTTTTAAAAATAATATAAATTAAATAATTAATTTGACATTTGGGGTACTCAAACACGCCCAAATGGGGCGTGCCGTTGTCCGTCCCTAATTTCGTCGCTAATTCGGTCACTAACACTTTTTTACACAATATTGGGTTTTTAAAATCTGTCTCTAATTTGGTCTCTAATTTGGTCTCTAATTCAGTCTCTAATTCAGTCGCTAACACTTTTTTACAGAATATTGTGTTTTTTTTTTAAAATGTGTTGCAATCACAATATTGTGATTTTTTAATTTTTTTGAACTGAAAACGTTTAAAAATTTATAGTATAATTTTGGTAAATGAATATACAAAAAAAAATTACTTAATTTGGGCTAAGTTTTTATTAACTTTGTTGTTCAAATTAATTACTGTATATAATTAAATATGCATATAATTTTTAATTCATCCATGATTTTTTAAGTTGATGTTTTTATTTTTACATCTTAATGTCTGCAAAAAATTAGCTCAAATTAGGTGTACGATATATCTTTCAAACGGTCATAACCCAAATTAGGTGTACGATATATCATTCAAACAGTCATAATTTTTTATAGAAATGTCCGATGGAGGCGTACGATATGTCAAAACGCTCGAAATTCAGAGAATTAATTAAAAAGTAAATAATAACATTAAATTAACTAATTAAATAATTAAAAAAGTAGACAAAAAGGAAATTTTTGGATGATTGAATCTTAAATCCTAATTTTGAAGCACTTAAAAGCATTTATTGGAAAAAATAGTTGACCAGATCCCCTGTGGGAATTTGCCCAGGCCTTCTTCTCTCAATTTCGAGCGTCTGGCTACCGGTTGCGCCTCAATCGGACATTCCAGTCAAAAGTTATGACCGTTCGAAATTTGTTCAATACTGCGCATCCCTGACACGTGTCACCATCAGGTGAAACACGTCCCATCTAGGCGTGTTTAAACACGCCCAAACCAGTCGTGTTTGAGTGCACCAGATTCCCAATTTGTTTCAAATCCATCCCAAATCTCAAATTAATTATTTAATTTATATTATTTGTAAAAATCAGCCGAGAAACTAGTGTTATCCTGTAGTATAACGTGGGTTCACCGCTGCAAAGAATTCAGCTGCATCACTAATTCTTGTGGTCCAACGTATATGTGATAACGAGTCCTCCACCTCAGCACATCACCATAAATATTTCATATATACTAGTTTTTCTGAGAAATGGGGAAAATAAAATATTGTAAATTTGCCTCACCTGATAAGATAATGACTGCCACACTTGCTAGTAGGAGGTTGCTAGACAGTGAGGAATATTCAGATTACTGACGAAAGGGATATCTTATCAAACTATTTCGTAACTGTTTGTTTTTTTACTTATTGGTAAGGTTTCTACGTTGAAATTATGGTGACGATTCTGTTCACAAACCAGAGAGGCAATGATGAGGGAATAAAGGATGTCCGGTAATATTATGAATAACACCCAAGATTGCTTACATTTTTGTAAAATGGCATTGGTAAATAATGGGTGTCACAGGTTATTTCTTTAATTCTTTACCATCAAAGAACTATACAGAATAAGAGTTTGTGTAACAGAGTACAAAGTAGGAACCAAGAGATTCATCAATAATTTATGTAATCAAAATCATTAGTATTTAATGTAAGTGAATCCAACAATATTCATGTAGAAGAGGACTGGAAAATAACGTAAATAGAGAAGAAAGGAATGTAAGAAAAGAATTCATGAAAAGTACAGTATCGGTGCAACATAAAGTGAGACTTAAAACAAAAATAAGAGAAATATTTTGTATTTTAAATAAGAGAGTGATATGTGAGATTTTTTAACCAATGTGTGAGGCCTTTTTTGCTTAAAAAATTAATAACAAAAATATTTTATTGGAAAGTATAAAACTTGAATTTATTTGTTTTATCCTTAGGTCGTTATCTATGAAAAATCTCAAGTTTGAGATGTCCGATGAGCAAAACTAGTATGATTTCATTTATTGGTTCTTTATGTTTAGGACAATTTTTCGATTTATATTCTATACACAAATTTTATGTTTTAATTTCTATGTGAGTACTTTTTTAATGTTTTTAGTCTTTCTGTCTCTATTTTGTAATCTGTTTACACGGTTATTAGAAACTAGATAAAGACTAAAACATTATATAAAAAAAAATACTTATATAAGGTCTAAAATATATAAAAAAAATTAAGTGTAGAGAGTAAAACAAGAAGTTAACGTAAATAAAACAACCAAATAATTAATTAAACAATAAAATATAAATTGATAAGATTGATTTCTTAGAGAAAGGGTATAAATAATGTATGTATTACAATTTACAGTCATATATGATATATATTGATTTTTATAATAACTATTTAAAAATTATACTAATTATGTTTTTTTATTAATTGTATATATTATTTTAACATTGACAGTAAATAAAACATGTGTATACTTAGAAAAGTAAATTAACCAAATATCTTTTGTGTGGGTTAGCTAGGATGGGTGGCTCGAACCCATCCGTATTTGACAATAGGGTAAACTTTTAGACTTGATAAAATGTTTACCTTTTTTAGGGATAGAATTAAATTCAGGCTCGTGCTTAATTATATCGGAATTTGGTTGAGGGATAAGGCGAATTGGAACCCTTGCTGAGAAAAAGGAAGGATTAGTATGCGTGTTAGTTTCAAATTAAACTCTCCCTCTTTTGTAGAAGAAAGATCGAGTACAAAGAAAGTTGTTCACTTTCAACATTTGAATATGTTACTTGTTTAACTAAAAAACAAAGATAACACTAACCTCTTGGGTTATATAAATCAATCTATCAACAAAGGAAAATGTTAAACCAAACCAATTAGCCAAGTTATGGATTTTTTTGGGTTATATAATTGACAAAAATTAAATTTGTACTTCTTTAGTTTTTTTCATATTACACATAGTAGTCTTGTTTTTTCCTGGCACTAACCTATTTCATGTTTGAAAACATTACACACTCTCTTATCTCTCCCTTACATGTTACACTAACACCTCTTCAATGTTTAAAAACATTACATAGAAACTTCTTTATATTTTACTACACTCCCTACAAGAGAAGTTACTGTAATAGATAAAAAAATGAAATATTTGTGTAATTTTATAAAACCTTAAGAGTGATTAATGTAATTTATTCAATACAATTAGACGTAATCCTTTTCTATTTAACATTTTCAATAATTGGGGTGAAAGCGTGGGCAGACAAATGTTAATTAGTTTCAATTGAAATTATTTAAGGTTAATTCCATTGGTCTCAAACTGTTTGAAAACTTTTAAGCAAGTCCCTAAACTATTTGGTCAAACTAGCTTATATAATTAAGTTAGTAAAAGAAACTTAATAAGCTCTTGGAGCGCTTTACCAAATACAATCTAAAAGATAGGTTTGTGGACGAATAAAAAAAGGGTTCCAAGAATTAATTTATATAGAGATTTTAAAAGCTCTACGAACTCTTATTTTTTTTTACAAAAAATATATGATCAATGGCCCAATTAAAAAAACCCTAGACATTTATATGAAAATTCTCAAATAGTTCATGGACCAAATGAAAAATTTAATCTTTTATCTAATATAGACATATTATATTAAAGTGTCCATAGAAAATAAAGGGCATGTTTTATTATTATTTTTTGAAACATTTTTTTTATTATTTCTAAACATTAAAATAAAAACAAAAAAGTTTGTTTGATAAAAAGTATTTCCAGTTAAAATTTTGAAAACAAGTTTTGGAAATATTTTTACAAAATTAAACTAAGAAAATAACAAAGACGACTACTTAATTATGATGTTTTCAAGAGCTAATAGCTGTTAATATATTGGCAATTTTTTTAAAAATAATTCATCTCATCAATTTTATTTTTTTAAAAAAAGAAAAATATCTCTAATATGATCTAATATAGGTTTATACATCACTGGGTCTTTAAATTATTTAATATTTTTAATTAATTCTCTAAACTAAAAAAAAATTGTAATTGAATCTTTGATCTTCTATAACTTTTGTAATTATTTAGGAGAAGTTAATCAAACAATCACAACTTTTTTTTATGTGATGATTTTTAGTTGTCATAAACTCACTCCAAGAATCCAATTCCAAAAATTTGTAGAGGATCAAAGATCCAGATTAATGCATTTTTTTAGTTTACAGACCTTAATTAATTAAAATTTTCAAAAATTTCCAGTACCTACTTCTGTACTAAACATATAATGTATTCAGATTTCAAATATAATAATGAAATCAAATTTGAAATTAAAATTAAGAAATATATTTAAAAAGTAAAATTAAAATTAAATTTATAAAATCAGGATAAATCATGTAATTTAATAAAAATAAAAGAACTCCTAAAATTACCTAGTTTACATATGAAAATTAATATAATATAGGGATATAAATATTACTTTTTAGATTCTATACAAGTTTGGATTAACCACCATTTTGATTTCATTTTCATCTGCTGTTCTCCTCGTCTTTTTCATCTCCATTACTGTTGGGTATTTCGGACCCTCAAGTCAATTTGCGGAAGCGGAAATAAAATCAAATGGGAGAGAGAGAGAGACAATCAGAATTTGTTTTACGTGAGAAAACCTTCCTCAATGTGAGAAAAGAAAAACTCACGGGACCTAGTCCAGTATCAAAATCCACTA
>CM023954.1:14483490-14514075 GCA_013407115.1 Glycine latifolia
AAACAAGATTATATCTTATCAACTAAAAACGGAAATTATCCAACAATTACCCTCCATGTCCTTTTTGCATCTTCGGTGGTGGCTCAGTTCAGTCAATTGTCAGTTGAAAAAGTGTCGTAGTCAAATCTGGGTAGGTTCAATTTGTGCTGCGGGAAGAATTGTTTGGGGTCGTCATGCTCCAATCTAACCATCAACAGAACCTAAACACCATGTTGGAACAGTGGGTGTTGTGATTCATTAAACCTATACCATTGTTAATTTGATAGGGATATGTAGCTAGATTCTGGAAATAAAAAATTATTGGAGGTAAATACGGTTGATATTTCATCTCAATAATTCGATTTTAAATACATTTAAAATATGGTTTTTCTAAAAATATGCATGTGTGTTTATGTAAAGAATGTTATTATATTAATTAAGTAATTGTTTTATTTTTTAATCATGAAAATAACTTTAGTTTGTAAGGAAAAAAGATGACAGTGTAAAATTGTTTTGCAAGTCATCGAATAAAAATTCACAATAAGATATGTTTATAGATTTTTTACAATAATTACTTAAAAATTATATAAATAATTATTTATAATTAGATGATGATATAAAGTTATTTTACATTATCAATGTATGACTTTTAAACTTTTTTTAAAATTCTAAAAAGTTATATCTTTTATCTTTTTTTCTTGAATTATTTCTTATATTTCCTATTTTTTTGAAAAACTCAAACTCTTTAGAGTTCATTTGATGGTCAAGGATGTGATAATATAAGAATATGAATATGACAGTAAAAAAATTAATATCAATGTTAATCTTATCCAATGTTTGGTCACACTATGATAGGTGGTAAGGGAGGCCACAATGATATCAATCTTGTTAATGGAAATAATGATTGTAATAGTAATAATAATAATAATGATAGTAATGATCATGCATATAATAGTATTAGTTATGATAATGACAATGATGACAGAATGATATCGATACATAATAATGATAGTTGTACTGACAATAATAACAAGATGATAATAATTATAATGATTTATCATACTTAATCAAGAGAGAAGAGATAAATGATGAGTTTTAAAGAAAATGATACAATAAAAAGAGTTACTTTTGGAAAAGAAAACATGAAAGAGATAAAGTTTTTATTTTAGAAATAAAGGTAAAAGAGATAAAAATTCATTTTTATGATTAAGACAAAATATTAAAAAAATAAATTAATGAGTGTATTAACACGTGAAATTTTTTTATTATATTCCCTATTGTATTCATTTTAGCATTATAAATGGAATGAAATTATCTCATTTTCCATAAAAGAAAAAAAACATGTACAATTTAGAAAAACGCGTAAAGTATAAATTGTCCGATATCTAACGGTTTAGATGCATGAATACATGAAATTGTAAATTCAAAATATTCATTTACGTAGCTTGAAAGTGGTGGGATGGTGGTGCTTCCATCATGCTTTCTTTTCCATGAATAATTTTACTTTAAAATATCTTCAATTATTAAGCAAAATTTTCCACCTCATTTTTAAAAATCATGTTAAATAACATTATATCAAACAAGTTCTCCGTTTCATTTTATTCTACAAACCGAATTTAAAAATCATTCTATAAAATACAAAAATGAAAAACACAATTACGTACCCACACCCAAGCCAAAATTTCTCACAAGATCAATTGAATTTAGCAATTTTACTTTCCTAATTACTGAAAAAGAACCCTCAACTACTCTGTTTAAAACACACACTACTAGATTTTTCTCTCCCGTTTAATTTGTATGGTTAGACACTTAGACGTAGACGAATTGATCAGCATGTTGGAACGTTGTTCACTCATTTCTTAACCTAGCTAGCTAGACAAAAATCGTGGCACAACAGCACGTGGGCAACTAGCATACGTCTAAGTACTAATTAATATGGATTCTTAGATCTTTGCTATGGCGACCAACTTAACTCCATTTCTCCCTCACAAATTCGTTCACAGTTTTTTTTTATCAATAAATATTAATTATTATTTTATGTGTTAATTTTTATTAATAAAAAATTCAAATCTACGATTTCTTTTTTTAAACCACACCACAGAGTCAACCATGACATTTGTGCAAGGAAGCAGATTCCAGACAATGGAAACGTTATATTGGAAAATACCATTAGTGGATTGAAGAGATAGCTATGCCGCCACGTTGATGGCATGAACATTATTATTTTAATATTTAAAAAATATTTTTGTTTCACAGCATTTGTTAGCTCTTCATGAGTTTTAGAGAATATGATATCATTCCTTGCAACTTTCTGAACTTGAGCTAGCTAGAGAAGCGAACCTTCTGCAATTAACTATAAATTAAATCCAGTATTCTTTTCGTCCTGATTACATCAGACCAACCTGAAAAGATAGACTAGCTAAATACAACTTTCTTATAATAATTATTGACATAAATTATTTTAGTCTTTTCTTTTATATCACATTACTTTATAGTATTACTACATAGGTCTACATTAATAAAATTTTGTAAAACAATAAATTTACTGTAATTGTTTCGTACTTTATTATTCTCCCTTCCATAGAATCTTAGTACAATTTTGTAGGTACTAGTAAATTGTTGTTTTGCTTTTGTCGTTTAAAGATGTATGTGATTCCATCAATTATTTTAAATGCCATATATGTTTTATGATTTTCGAACGTCCAATGGTATTTTGATACGCCAAAGCAATCAAATATATGAAGTGCTTAGTTATTGAGAATGTTATTGTTAAAAGAAAAAAAATTACATATACTTATTTAACCTAAAAAAATGGAGGGGACCATGGCTATCCCTGCCCACAAGTATATATCTCCGCCACTGCAACATATGCTTGTTAGTGTTGACATAAACGAGGACCTTAACCTTATAAGCTTATTACTAGAGGAGTTAATTTATATGTATTGGCTAATCTTTGAACCAAATCGTATTCTTTAATTGCCAACTTGTCAACTTCACTAATCTTTAGAATTTCGACAATCAGTACAGCTCAAAAAAACATTTTTAAAAAATAACTATAATTATAATTAATTTTATATAACTAGTTATATAAAAGTAATTATAAAACTATAACCAGTGTTATAAATATAGTTATTTTAAATAAATTATTTTTATTCATTCCTGATTATGTAATTGATCTTAGATATAACTTGTTATATAATTAGTTTATACATAATTGATTATATCCACATTTTAAAAACAATAATTAATTATATTAATTTATAATTAATTATATAAAACTAGTTATAGTTATAATATCCATTTATAATCTAATTATTTATTATTTATAATTATAATTATATAAATACTTAAATCATGAGCATCCCTATCAGTAATTTCCATGTGGACCCAGTTAAAGCACATACTTTATAGACTTACAGTAGTCATAGCCTTCAACAAGATTTAATATTAGTATTATATTACCCAAGTAATTTATAAAGGTTGCAACATGAACTATTTTAGTAATTTTTTATTCATTTTTAGTGCTACTTTATTATTACTATTAATTGTTGGAGTATGTTGTATCGGTTGTATGGGTCATGTGTGGATGGAGTTAAGGAAGAAGAGAATCGGGAAAAGGTCACGAATTTAATTTTTCTACTAATAAAACAAATATTTTAATATTTAATATATGTTGATAAAATAATGTATAGATTTATGTTCACCATGAATACTCCACTCATATTTAGCAATATCTAAAGTCAATCATGAATTCAATAATGATTAGTCCAAAATCCAAATGAAGCAGAATATTGTCGCTCCAATTTTGAAATTTGAGACAAACTTATGTTATTTAATATCTTTTTTATAAATATTCTTTTTTGATATTGACTATATGTATCTTTTATTAAAAATAATATGTTGAACAAAAAATCTTTAGTTAAGTTAAAAACAACCTCATGCTGTCTCGTGCCAAAGACTAATTAAGAGGCTCCCCAAGATCCCAACCCTTTGATCAATGGCCCCAACCGTCCTTTCCTACAAGATATAATCGCTCATTTATATTCCTTACACATAGAAGGAAGGGACAAATCAATGTGTCAAAAGTTGCAATTATTCAAATACGAAATGACATAATAATGTGTTGCTCTAGGTTACAACATTGCATGTGTAGGCGAAAAAGGCCTGGACATTTCTATCAACACAAGTTATGATTACCGTGGGGAATTGAATTTCTCCAAAGAACCTGGAAAATCATAAGTAGGAAACATAATTAAGCTTTGTCGTTCAAGTTGAACAAAAGAACTTGGAGAGGTTATGTACTGTTCGAGTTAGGAGCTCAGTTTTACAAGTTATAGGTAAAAGGACAAGCGGTAGTTAGCACATAGTCCACAGGGTAAGAACGAAAAAGTTGGATAGAAATCGTGGTCAGAGTTGTTAAAATCCGACGGTTACTAAGACAAGACCCGTTCGTTCTCCACTCACAATACAGAAGGGATGGATACATGTATGGAAATCAAATAACATTATGTAAAACTAACTAGAAAGTTAATAAATAAAAAAAGATAACTGAAAATTGATAAAAAAAAATTTAAAATTAATTTATTAAATCATAAGTAATTAATAAAATTGACTATTAAAGTTATTAAAAATATAAAATGATAGAAATCATCTTATTTATATGATAGTTTTAAAAAAACTCAATTTTATTTTATGAATAAAATATATTTTTAAATATTATAATTTTAATTTTTAATTAATTTTAAACTCTTATAATTTTTTATTTATATGTAAATTATTTTCACTACATTTTTAATTTCAGTTATTATATTTTTTTTTCATATTATGACACTATTAATCTTATATTATATCATAAAATATTTTTAATCAAGTTTAAAATAAAGTTAAAATATACTTAAGTAAATATTATACTTTACTACGTTAATTAGAATAATATTTGAAATAAATTGTTTAAGATAAAATTATTCAAAAATAAAATAATCTAATATTTATTATTGTCAAATTTTTAAAGTATTATGTTAAAATAATAAATTAAATATTATAAGTTGTGTAATGGTTAAAATAAATAATGTAATAAAAAATATGTAGAAAAAATTAGTGAAAAAAAATAAATAATAAAATTGTGTTCTATTTAGAAAAAGATAATGTTCTTACCAAAATCTGGAAATTTCATGTGTGAGGTAGGCGTGGTCAATGTGGATTCCAAATTCTGCACGTCGGATGATGTGTAGGCTTTGCTTAGAGGAGGAACCTGCAAAACAAATGAAAATACTCTGACGCTCAAGTAAGTACATCAATTTATAAGAGAATAACTGAGTATTAGAACTCAGCATAAGATGTAGAGAATGAGTAACTTGAGTAATGCGTTCAAGTATTGTGTTAATGAGTGTTTAGAGTGAACCTGTAGGGTTGTATTTATAGTGTGGAGTATGGGCTTTGGGCCTCTGTTTGTTAGTAATATGTAGATAAGATAATAACAGATAATAGCAGACAATTATCTAATTTAAATATAAGATAATATGTACCTTATTGATATACTGTTACTTGTAGATAAATAACAGCTTGTAGATAACTTGTGAAGATATGATAAGATATGGTGGTTGCACCAATTTGAATATATAGGCATATTTAGTATTATGTTAATATAAAGATATGTGCAGTAGATTTTATCTTTCCTGTAACAGTCCGTGTCCGCGCTCCTGTAGCAGGGTTGACGAGGAACCCAAACAAGTGTGTCCGGGATGACACTTGGAGAGTGAATAAGCACTATTTAATGTGGCAGTGTTGATGTGGAGGGTGTCCACGTGTACAGTGACCCCATAATGAAGGCCAAGTGTCATTTTACTACTTTGGATTGTACATAAGCACCCCAGCCTCTGAGCCAATTTATGGGCGAAAGAGGATGAAAGAGTGTCAATGCAGAATGTCCAGTATCATAGTAGCATGAAGAGTGTTGTCAGCCCCCGAGGGTGGACGAATAATGTCACGTGTCAAGGTAAATAGCTTTATTGAGGTCGACCAAAAGTTTAGACTTACGAACCGGGATGATTTCGGCGTAGTTTGGATTTATGAACCTGCAAGTTACCAAGGACGAACCTCGGACCAAGGGCAAACCTTAGATTTTGTAAAGTACCAAGGGCGGACCTTGGGTTTTGTAAAGTACCAAAAACAGACCTTGGGTTTTGTAAAGTACCAAGAACAGACCTTGGGTTTTATGCCAAGAGAAGTTCCCGAGCTCAGATCACGTTGATAGATGAACCTGGACAAGGTAGTCTGGGTTGTGAATGCTGAGCGGTCTCAGGCAGACTATTTTGTCTTTTAGTAAATAAGACTGATTTCGACAGGTAAGTGAATCGTCGAGAATAATGACAAATTCGATCATAGTGAGTAAATGAAGAGTCAAGGCTGATGAGTTCTGTCAAAGCATGGCCATTTGATGTGGTCCTTGAAAATATGTGTTATACCTTCATTACTGCTATTAGTCGCGTGCCACCTACGCACTATTACCCGCGCACACGTGTCACTCGGGAAGTGGACACGTTCCAGAGATCGTGCAGTAGTGGGTGAATGTTGTGACGCGAATTTTCAGGGGACGTTTCGAAATCCTCCAATAGAAGAGATTTTTGTGATTTTCACGCTATTCTTGTGTCTCCGAGTCTTCTTCTTTACACTTCTTGCTTCCATTTTCTTTCAAGGTAACTAGAATGTCTATCTCACCTGCTTCTGATTTTGCTTTAGGCATGGGTGGTAGTGACTCTGGTGGCTCAGTAGAGCAGCACATTATGCGTGATGTCATTTCCATGGGTGACTCTTTGGAGGAGAATACCCATGGAGAGGTTCCTGACGGCTCATCTTCTTCCTCTGAAGAAATGATGAGTTTTCATCAAACTGGTAAGGACACTTTCCCTCCTCGTCGGAAGGAAAGGATGGATGATCCTCTGCCACTTGCCATCATCCCTGCTCCTTCTCCAGGAAAGATGGGACAGAGTAGCCCTAGAGGCGTTAGAGTCTCCTCACACGTGAGTCGTAGCCCCAGTGCTGGGTCCCCGCTGACTGGTCCAACCATTCGTGGCTTGAGTGGGTAAGGGAGGACGTGTTCAAGTACCATTCTTCCATGCTTCCATTATTTTCGTAAATGTGCTTCGCTCGACGTTGCAAATGACGGCTCATTCGGATGCCGACAAGGTCATCGTCGAGCCCTATAGGGAAGGTGACTTTCCCTGCTTGAGAGCAATGCTAGGCTCGTTGCCTTTCTTTTTCATGTACCGATGCCTCTTCAAGGTGTTGGGTATTGTCCTTCCATTATCTCCCTTTCAATGTGCTCTGTTGGAGTACTTGAATGTGGCCCCCTCCCAACTTCACCCTAACAGTAGGACAATGGTGCGGGCCTTTGAGATTTTGTGTTTTTATCTGCACATTTGTGCCACTGTTCCTCTTTTTTGCTTTTTCTTTCAGACCAAGCTGTCCGGGAAGGTCGCTTGGGTCTCCTTGCACAGTGTCTCGAAAAAGTTGTTCGAGGTAGACACCAACATCTTCCGCCGCTTCAAGGACCAGTACTTCAAGGTCCATGAAAGTGGTGTCGTGGCTGATGGGTTGCCATTAATGCACAACAGGGATGGGGAAGCCCGTTTTCCCTTCTACTGGCAGGCTGACCCTACCAAGTTCAGGTCCTTTGATGAGGACATGTTGACCCTTAGGGAGAGGTCTAACAAGGCAACCTTGGAGTTGTTGTCGGCCTCCTTGGATGCGCGAGCTATATTATCGCTGTCTTCAGCAAATGACCCTTCTGCCACGCTGGACGATAATCTTTCTTCCTTCTAACTTTTGTTTTTCTGATTCGCGAACCCTGACACTTGCATGTTTTTTGTATTTTTGCAGGTATCATGGGTGATTTACGATGGAGGTCATTGATACGAGATGCAAGTGATGATGTTGTGCCACCCCCTGTTCCCCCCCTCTTGACTGAAGAAGAGGGTCGACCCATTTTCTGGGTTAGCCCTTCTGAGGTATCCGTTGCGTTCCCCGACCCCTCCCTTGTCGATTTAGCAAAGAGAAAAAGGGATGAGGGTGTCGGGACGTCTGGTCGCAAGAAGTCTTGGGCCACCCATGCTCCTCGTGGCCTTCATGCATTGAGGGAAGCTGTCGGGATGATTTCAACTTCCCCTCCTCCTGCCCGAGCTCCTTCAGCTGCTGCTACTTCCATTGCACCTGCTATTGTGACCCTGGCTCCGCCTACTGTATCTGCTATTATGCCTCCTATGGCTGTCGGGATGACTCTGCCTACCTCCCGTCCTGCTTCTTCTGTAGTTACTGTTCGAGCTACTTCTCCCCCTTCTCCATCTGCAATGCCGCCGCCCGCTTCTCATTCTATCACCCCCTTAGAGTTTCTAAGTGCTCTAAGGGAGGTCGACTCATTGTGGAGTGTCGGGCACAGACTTGACCGAGGACTGCCGACCCCCTTTGACAGAAATTTGATTAGGTTGGCCGGTCCCCAACGCTCATTCGACGCCTCTGAGCTTTTCTTGCAAAGAGGACTTGCCATTATAAAGGAGCAAAGGCAAGTGTATCAAGAAGCCATGGGCAAGGCGGCCTCTTTGGAGCAGGAGTACCACAAGCTTAAGGGTGTTGTTCATGGTGCTTGGCGGTTAGAGCGTAACTGGTTGAACAACGCCGTGGTGGCATTTGTCGAGGCTGTCCAATGTAACCGTCAGCTGTCCATGAGAACTGGTGAAGCTTTGTCCAAGCTATTGCGGACTAGGCTCGATGGTGATGAACTGGTCGCTCTTGGTCAAGCAATTACTGCCAAGGCTGATAAGGCTTTGGCCGAGAAGGAGGAGTTGGCGAAGAAGGTGGCTGAGCTAGAGGCCAAGCTAAAGGATGCTGAGGGCGGACTTGCTACCGAGATGGAGCTTGCTGAGAAAGTAGGGAGTCTAGATGAGAGGCTGAAGGAGGCTAACGCCGAGCTCAACGTTGAAATGATGGTCAACAAAGAGCTTGACGAGGAGCTGAAGATATACAAGTGTGAAGCAATGGAGCAGCATGAGAAGGGCTTCACCAAGGCAGTGCACTAGGCTGGTCTCTTTGTGAAGGAACTTGACTTGGGTCGATTTGATCCTTTCAAGGATGTGAAGGATGGCGCCTTGGTCGATGAAGAGGAGCTCGGTTCTGCCGAGGAGTCTACTAGTGATGCAGCTGATGTATAAGGTGCTTTATGTTTCTTTGTCTTTTGTTTTTGTACTTTTGGCCGGAATGGCCATGTAAATTTTCTAATATTTTAATGAAAATATTTCTTGTTTCTTCATCTTCGTCAATCTTTTTATATTGCTTGCTACACTTGCATCAAACCATGTTGCGGTAATGTCTTGTTGTTCAAGTGATTTATCGTATCAATATTGCTTGCCGAATTATCAAGTGATTAAAATAACACCGGGTTATCAAATGATTGAAATAATGTCGGGTTCTTGTTTTAATGAAATAGCAAAGTCTTTAGCTTTGCCTGTTGATGTTCCGTCGCTGACGTGTGCTAAGAGTGTATCTTAGACTTAGAAATGTCGATTTTTGACTATGGACATCTGGGCCGAATGCTTGCCAATGGCTAAATTTATAACCCGGCTTGTAGAGATTCTGGATAGACCAAATACCAAGAGTTCTTCTTGGGTTTACAATGTCGAGGGTGGACTCTTCTGTCGAGGTTGCCACCAGATGAAAGTACCAAGAATTTCTTGGTTTGGATTGTAGAGGTCGGACCTCAAGCAGCTATTCCTGCAAAATGGATGATCCTATGGTGCTAGGATTCCATAGGAATTAGTACCAAGAATGTTTCTTGGGTTTTAGTATGCCAAGGGAGCCTTGGGCTTTGATACATCAAAGATTCCTCCTTGATTTTTGTATGGCTCATATTCCTGCACGGATAGAATTTACGAGGTTGACCATGGGTGGTTCTCGAGCTTTGTAAGTTATCTGAGATCGTTGATAACTATGCCAGTCAAGGATGGACCTTGCCGAAATCTGATGACTGATATGGTTGACCGCGCCGGGGTTCCATAGTTTGTAATAATACTAAGAGTTTTCTTAGGATTAAGAGACCGAGGTAGGATCCCGATCTTTGTGTGCCAAGCATGCATCTTGGACGTTATGTTTCTGAGAACTTATATTCCTGCAAGGAAAAAATATGACAATGATAACATATGTCAAGGGTAGACATAGTTGTACCTCATGTCTGTCAAAGTTGATACCAGTTGAGTTGTCCATGCTGGGTTTTGTTTTTATCAAGACATGGTCTTGGGTTTTGGAGCTTCTGAGAGCGTACCAGTGGCACGTCCGCCCTAGATTTTAGGGAGGTCGACCAAAGTTTTAGGGTTTACGAACCTTGACGGTCTACCGTAATTTGGTTTTATGGACCTGTAAATGGCCAAGAATGGATTCTCGGGCTGCCAAGACAGATCTCGGTCTTTAGCAAGGTTAATCAGTTAGATGAATTTATGAACCTTCTTCTAAGGACGGACCCCGGGTCTTCATGTTGAGACGGATCCCAAACTTTATAAGGTCCACCAATTACATGGATTTATTAACCTTCTTCTGAGGACGAACCTCGAGTCTTCATGTCGAGACGGATCCCGGACTTTATAAAGTCCACCAATTACATGGATTTATTAACCTTCTTCTGAGGACGGACCTCGGGTCTTTGTGCCAAGACGGATCCCGGGCTTCATATGGTCCACCAATTACATGGATTTATTAACCTTCTTTCGAGGACGGACCTCGGGTCTTCGTGCCGATTACATGGATTTATTAACCTTCTTCCAAGGATGGACTCCGGGTCTTCGTGCCGAGATGGATCTCAGGCTTTATAAGGTCCACCAATTACATGGATTTATTAACCTTCTTCTGAGGACGGACCTCGGGTCTTGCTAAAGGTCTTCCTAGGGGAGCCCTAGAATTTTGTGAACCTTCGTTACCAGGACGCGTCCGCCCTGGATTTTAGTAAGGCTTCCCAAGGTCGAACCTTGACAAGTACCAGGACATGGTCCTGGGTTTTTGCTGAAGCTGGACCTGGGAGAATAATCAGGCGATAATCCCTGAACATAGTCAAAATCTTGAAATATTGACATGAATAAAAGATAAGAGGTATATGTTTTATTAATGTGGCATTAAATGTACATATTCCCTCTGTTTATTCCTCAGATGGGTCTCATTAAAACCTTTCAAGTTAAAAACCTGGTGGAAAAAAAGGACTTGAATAGGAAAAAGAGTATGCCATCCAGCCTTGAGTTCCTTAGCTGAAGCAGAACTTCAGGTGGGTGGCATTCCAAGTTCTTGGAATGTCTTTACCACTGAGTTCCTGTAGATTGTAGGCGCCATTGTCCAGGTTGGTGACAACTCTAAACGGGCCTTCCCAGTTTGGTCCAAGCTTGCCTGCACGGGGATCCTTTCTAGCTTCACCCCGGACACGCCAGACCAAGTCGCCTGGCTGGAAAGTTCGGGGGTTGAACTTTGGAGTTGTATCTTCTTATCATGCGGAGCTTGGCCGCCTCTTCCTTGATTCTGGCTATGTCTCAAAGTTCTTCACTGGTTTCCAGCTCAACCCTCATATTGTCCTCATTGCACTATTCTTGAAAAAGTATCCTTCTGGTAGAAGGTTCCCCTAGCTCAACGGGGATCATGGCATCATTACCATATGTCAGGAAAAAATGAGTCTCTTTTGTAGTGCTTTGAGGTGTACAATGATAAGCCCAGAGTATGCTGGGTAGTTCCTCCCTCCAGAGACCTTTGGACTTGTCAAGTCTAGTGCGAAGGGCTCGGAGGATGACTCTGTTTGTTGCTTCCACCTGACCGTTGGTCTGCGGGTGTTCAACAGAGGTGACCAGGTGTTTGATACCTAGTCGTGTGAGGAAGTCTTCATAGGTTTGTGCCTTGAACTGCGTACCGTTGTCAGTGACGATAGCATAGGGTAGACCGTATCGGCATATGAGATGTTTTCAGGTGAAGGTTTCAACTTCACTGGATGTAATCTCTCGCAGTGGCTTTGTCTCGATCCACTTGGTGAAGTAATTGATCGCCACCAGCAAGAACTTGACCATCCTAGGAGTTCTAGGGAATGGTCCCAAGATGTCAATGCCCTACATAGCGAAGGGCCAAGGAGAGGAGATAATATGAAGGTTGTCAGGGGGAATCCATGGGATGTCCACAAACTCTTGACACCTTCTGCATTTCCGCATTAACTGAAAGGCGTCTGTCCTGAGTGTTGGCCAGTAGTATCCTGCTCGTACTACCTTGGTGGCTAAGGATCGTCCTCTTGTATGGAGTCCGCATATTCCTTCATGAAGTTCCCTCAGGACGTAGTCTGCCTGCGAACTGTCCAGACACTTGAGTAGAGGCCCTGTCAACCCTCTTTTAAGGATATAATTCGTGATCTTGGACAAAAGTCTTTTCAACAAGCACATGCCCCTATGTATGATACCTTGGAAAGTGATTCGAAGAAACCTTTGTTTCTAGGGTGCAAGAAGTCTTTGATACTATTGTCAGTGGTGTTAAGTCTGGTTAATGTCAAGGGTAGATATGAGTGGAGTGACAAAAGTTTCATTTCACTACTAGAAGTAGTGCAGGATATACTTCTAGAGGAAAACACGTTGCCTAAAAATTACTATCATGCAAAGAAGATATTGTGTCTGATGGGTATGGAGTATCAGAAAATTCATGCATGCCCTAATGATTATACAAAGATGAGTTTGAAGAAATGCATAAATGCCCCATGTGTGGGGTATCATGGTAGAAAGTGAAGGATGATGACGAGTGTAGTAGTGACAAAAGTACAAAGAAAGGTCCCCAGTGAAAGCTTTATGGTATCTTTCGATCATTCCAAGGTTTAAGCATTTGTTTGCTAATGGAGATGACGCAAAAGACTTTACATGACATGCAGATGAGAGAAACTGGGATGGAATGCTCCACCATCTGGTTGATTTCTCCTAGTAGAAGTAGATTAATCATTTGTATCTGGATTTTGGTAAAGATGCAAGAAATCTTTGGCTTGGACTTTCCACTGATGGAATGAATCCTTATGGCAGTTTAAGCACTCAGCATAGTTTGTGGCCTTTTTTCTCAAAATTTACAACTTGCCTCCTTGGATGTGCATGAAGAAAAAATACATGTTGTCTACAATGATATCGGGCCCAAGACAGCCAGGAAATGACATCGATTTTTATCTCAATCCCTTGATTGAAGACTTAATAAAGTTGTGGGATGAGGGGGTTTCTGTGTTTGATGGGTATCAAAATGAGACATTCAAGTTTCATTTAATGTTATTTTGTACCATTAATGACTTTCCAACATATGAGAAATTGAGTGGATACAGTGCTAAGGGCCATCGTGCATGCCCTATATGTAAAGAAGACACGAGCTACGTATAACTGAAACATGGAAGAAAAATAGTATGCACTCAACATCGACATTTTCTGAAACCTTGTCACCCTTATCGACGATTAGAAAAGATTTTAGTGGAAGTCAAAAGCATGAAAATGCGTCGATATCGTTAATTGATCAACAGGTTCTTGAGTGAATTGAGGACATCAATACTACATTTGGAAAGACCTAAAAGAAGCTGACAAGTAAAACTTGCATATGGAAGAAAAGGTCCATTTTGTTTGATCTTTCATACTAGTCCAATTTAGATGTTAGACATCGTATCGATATTATGCATGCAGAGAAAAAATGTGTGTGATAGTGTCATCGGCAAGGCAAGACAAATGATGGTTTCAATACTCGTCAAGATCTAGCTGAGATGAGTATACATGACCAATTACAATCCCCATCTGGCGTCTATGCCTTACTTTGGATTCATTCATGAAATATGGGAGCTTAATTATGTTAAATTCACTATGTGTGTTTCCAAGTGTAAGTAGGTTGATAGAAATATCGGTGTACAAATCGATGATTTGAGATTTACTTTGGTAGATCTTAAGAAGGTAGCTTATCAGAATGAGTCTTTCATCATGGTAGAATAAGCTAAATAGGTGTTTTATGTTCAAGATCCTTGTGATGAAAGGTGATTAGTTGTTCTACATTGAAAAACCATTGGTATTAATCTTGAAGATGATGATTAAACCCTTGATACTGGTTTCACTCCTTTCTCGACACAAATGCCTAATATCAACGGAGAAGAAGAAGTTGACGACGTTCATGCAAATCATAATGATCATGATGAAGGAGAATTAATTAACATCATTTAATGTAATCTTTTTTTATATTTACTTGTTTCCACATTTACAATTACATAACTTAATATATTTTTTAGTTGACTTTAATTAATGTTGGTTTTTTAACAGGAACATGGCTACACCATCGAGCTCCCCTCCTCCTCCTGAGTCAGCACTTTCACTGTCTACATCAAAGAAGACTAGAAAAGCAACGTGGCTTAGATCATTGGCTGCTAGACCCATTGGGATGGAGAGACTAGTGGTTCATGTGGATCCTGCCACTGGGAAAGTTGATGGTCCCAAAAATAAATTAAGGACGTATTTAGGGATCATCACTCGAAACAAGGTGGATGTTACATTTGTTAACTAGAAAGAACTTTCTGCAGCTCAGAAGGATTTGATTTGGGAGGACATTCGAGTATTTGAATTAAATGTTGAATGTTATTTTAATTAGTTGTACTAAAAATCATAAAATGTTGAATGTTATTGATTAACTATTAAATGTATTATTTTAACACAAGCTGAATTTGATATTCTAGAAGCGTCCGACCAAAGGACGAAGAAGAAAATCCTTAAGACTGTAGGAGAGCCATGAAGGCAGTTTAAGTCAAATTTGACTTCCAAATGGACTCTTGCATAAGACAAGGAGGAGGACGATGACACTATACATGAGAAGTATGGCATCAACAAATAAAAGTGGAACCAATTTTGTCAGAGTCGTAGAGATCCTTCATAGGAGGTTAGTTTATTTGCATTGTTTATGAATTTGACAATTGACTTGCATTATTGTCAAGCCCCTTATGTCGACAAGTTACTCATTATAATTGTGACAACATGTTAGAAAGAAGGCTTGGGCTGTCCAGAAACTAAACATTGTCGCTCAAGTGTTATCTTGTGGGCGTTATGATTTACTAAAAGAAAAGTTAATGGAGGAAAAACAAAAGAAACTATTGGAGCAAGTAGCCCAATCCGAGAGCACAAAAAAAAATTGTTCATCCTCCATCTCCCATTAGATGACACGTGAAGTGAAGGGACTTGCCCCAAAAAACTAGGAGATGTGACATCTAAGGCGGCACGCGAAATTGCAAATATGATTGCAAGTTATTTTTTTATTTAAAGGGTAAATTTTTATGATAACAACAATAGTCTGTAAACTCATGCAACTTATTGGTGACTACAGGATTCCTTTGAAGAGCAATTAGCATAGGCCAACTTTGTCGCCTATGGACGACAGTGAAAACAATAGGAATACCCACAATAACCAAGATGGGGGTGAATTGGTTTAAACTTGATCTTTTAAAATTATTTAGAAAATCAGAGTTATAGGATCTTAATCACAATTAAACCAAGAATGCTTTAAATCAATCAAACCACTCAGCCCAAAACAATTTCTTCAAAAACAGAACTTGTTGAGTAATGAAAATAATACCAAGAATTAATGATCAAGATAACAAGTAGCTAGAATTTAAGGAATAGAAAACCACCACAAGAATTTATACTGGTTCACTTCTCAAGAGAACCTACATCTAGTTCTTCTAATCAACACTAGATTAGAGTTCCACTAATATATAATTTTAGTTTTACAAGCTTTACAACAACCACTCTTTATCAACACTAGATATAGAACAAAAATCTAAAACCCTATTAGATTCCTAATGATCAGGACAAAAATAACCCTTCTCTACTCTTCCCTTTAGAGAAACCCACTCCAGAAAAAAAAACTTAAAGAACTCTTTACAATAGTTTCAAACTGCTAAGAATACAAAAATGAAATTACAACAAGAGATAATGGAGAGAGACAACCTGATGATCCAATGAATATGAATGAATATGGTTTACCAATCAAATATGAAATGCAGAAATCAATTTCAGAACTTTCTCTCCAAAACTTCTCTGGAAAAAAATCTTGCCTAAGAAATCTTTCAATACACCATGAAGATTAAAAAGTAGGACAAGAGCTTTGTTAACTTAGAAAATCCTTTCTAACTTTGAAAAGACTTGAATATGCTCAGAAAATATCGAAGTATGTAAGTTGTAAGTTCAGACAAGCCTTCATTTTATTCATAACAAATGTTTATAACAAAATGTAATCGATTAAAGCGCCAAGTAATCGATTAAATTATCTTATGTAATCGATTAAATTGTCAAATAATCGATTAAAATGTTCTTTACACAACATGGGAACTACAACGAGCTAAATAATCGATTAAACTGAGTCGTAATCGATTAAAGCAGTCAGGTTCAATTTTGAAAACAAGCTTGTGTAGTCGATTACAAATTCTGGTAATCAATTAAAGTAGTCATGCATATTTAACAATGAGCTTAAGTAATCGATTACGATATCATGGTAATCGATTAAGATAGTGAGACAAGCTTTTCATTTTGTACTATGTAATCAATTACATAAGCATAGTAATCGGTTAATATGTTCTTCATGGCTTTTCCAGATTTTAAAACAGAGCCTGTAATCGATTAAAACGTTGTGTAATTGATTAAAGTAGTGAGATTTCGTTTTTCCAAAAACTTAACCATGAGAAATTAGTTTCTTATAAAACCATGAATAGCTTTAATGCTTTAATGAAATTATGTATGCATGTTAATGATTATGTTCATGTAATGCTAGGATCATAAGATTAGCCTCTCATACACTTAACCAAATTACAAATTCCTTGGCATGTGAAAAGCAAAAATCTTTCTTCAAATGCACAAGCTTCTTCTTTAGCTTCATCTTCTTCCTGCTCCCCCTATATCCAACAGTCAGGAGGTACTGACTTCTGCCATTAGGCGACCAGGGTACCCTGGTCGTGTTCATGTTGTTGGATCTAGTGTCACGATTAGACAATAATTTGGACCGACTTCAACAAGCTCCCACACGTCTACATCGATCAACCCAAAAGAGCTACACCGATTAGCAGAAAATATAACGAAGAAGTTGACACAGAAAATTAGGGACGATCTGGAGTAGTCGATCACTGAAAAAGTGACTAAACAACTAATGTTGTCTTTCAGCCAGATGCAGTCCCAAATGCAATCGTAGGGACTCGTACCACCTCTTGACCCTGATGTTGGTCCTTCTACTACCAATGTCAACATAAAGGGAAGTTGAGTCGATCCCTCAAGGTAGGACCCAGACACGGATGCATCAGAAAGGCATGAGTTGTATGTTGATGACAATCCTCCCCACCTGGTTGCCTTTGGAAGATTTTATAAAGGGCCGACAATCATCCACAACGTCCCTTTGGGCAATGATCATTTGAAAGTCGGTGTTGAGGAAGTTCGAGATGCTAATGCTCGTGTCCCTGTACCCACTCAAGAGGTTCAATTAGTGAGGTAGGCCCTTAACACCTTCCTTGCTTGGTCGCACATCTTGTACAGGCTTTTTCAGAGTAGGTATTTCCTTTTGTTGTGTTTGTTATTATTAAAAAATGATTTGTTACAAATAAAGTGTTGACTGACATTGACTTATGTTTATTAACTATGTAGGATACACAAGGACCTGAGGGACTGGCGAAACCTATAGATAACCTGAAACCTGATGACTATCCCTTGTACCAGATGACATTGATGATCTCGCGGCTTTTCCTCAAGCCTATGCAAGTCTCGTGGGATACAATTGTGTTTGGGGTGTATAATGATGACTTACCCTTGTACATAAAGCATGGAGATCTTTTTGAAATAATACACAGTGGTCAATGTCTCAACATGTTTGTTATAAAAATGTGGATTCTGTAAGTCACTTTACATTACAATCCATTACATAACTCATTGTTTTAAATTGATGCATAATTTACTTTATTTTAACAACAATAGGCATATGAATGAGTTAACTCTGCAATCATGGAATGTCTCTATGTATGGATTCCTTGAGCTACAGTCCATACAGAGATTTGAGCAATTGTAATTTGAATCTGAAGATTATATTAAGAAATTGATGCAGAATTCACAGAGACATGTCTACCTAAGAGCCTACTTGAATGAGTAAGTAAAAATGTACAAATCAATTTAAATAATGTATGCACTATAATAACTTAATGTTCTCCAATGCAGTGCACATTGGCAACTGATCGTTATATGTCCTAAGGACAATGTTGTCATCTGGTTTTGTTCCTTGCACAATAAACCCAACAACTACTTGAAGGAAATTATTAACAGATCAGTTGTAATTTGTAAGACATTTACTTTATCATTTGTATGACATCAATATTTTAATTGTACAATATGCATGCATGTTTATCTTAATTAGTGCTTTGAAGGGATTCAACGATATTCAAGAAAGTAAATCCAAGGCTACTGGTAAATGGATTCCAGTTAAAGTATGTCATTTAAACAATGGTTGATGTCTTCAAAATTACATTTATTACTATATATATACTAATTTTCGGTTTACTTTGAATATCTAAATATCTTATTGAATTTAATGTAATAAGCAAAGAGGAAGAATTGAGTGCGGCTACTATGTGATGCATTGGATGTCAACGATAGTACTAGGAGATTTCAAGGATAATTGGGAAATGATAATTGTTTATTTCAAAACTAATTTAATTCGTTATACTTGTTATTAGTTACACTGATTAAGTTGTTTTATTATATCATGCATTATTTTACTAATCAAAGACCATTGGAACTAGAGAGATTAAAGGCAATTCACATTGAGTGAACAAGATTTTATCTCAAAGTTAAAAATCAATTGTATAGTATAGATAGTTTTATTAGAATCGGTTATAGTACATGATTTATGTATTGACATTATTGTTTTCTTTAAATATTTCTTATAATTGGTAGTGATTATTCTATAATTATATAAAATTTGTACGATAAAACTATCTGAATTCGCCTGTATTTTAATTTGTAGGTTTGAGTAATATTAAAAAAATAGATAGGATATTAAAAAAATTACAAAAAACAACATCGATTTTTTCAAAAATTGATGTTGTGGTGCAAAAATCAACATTGATTTTTTGGAAAATCGATGTTGTGATTGCACAACAACATCGATTTTTTGAAAATCGATGTTGTGATAACACTTACAACATTGATTTTTTTTAAAAAATCGATGTTGATTTTTGCATATTTTATATTTTTTTGTTGACTTGTTATTATATGACATCAATTTTCTTAAAAATCGATGTTGTAAAGTGTATGTTAACATCGATTTTTCGAAATCGATATTAACATTGATATTTTTAACGTCAGTGATTTCAATATCTATTAAAAATCGATATTGAAAATTCAAAAGAACAAATGTTAAAAGTCTATTTTCTAATAGTGATAAAATTATTTTAACTTTAGTAATTTAAGTTTGTGTTTAAAGTATTCCCCTAAGTTAAATATTATGAGAACAATTTATCATTTATAATAACCTTATTCATTTTTGTAAAAAATCTTCCATAAACAATACATATACCAAAATCAAAATAGAAAATTTATCATTATTTACTTCTTTTTTCTTACTTCTCATCTAAACTTAACATTATTCTACTAACGAAATCTAATTTAATCAATTGAACATCCTTAATACTTGAATTTATTCCTACTTATAAATAAAAACTTGCCATTACTCTCAACCACTTCGACCCCTATTAAATCTAGTCCGGTCCTTACCTTTCTAACCACGAATACAAAAATTTGGTATTTGATGCTATATGAAAAATATTTACAAAAAATTATACATGCCTTAAAATAGAGTATAATTTTATTTTTATGCTCCTTTAATAAGTATTTTTCACATTAATCTTTTTATTTGATAATTGTTACTTTAATTCAAAATAAATTGAATCAAGAAAAAATAGTTATATATAAATGAGTGTTGTTACTTTAAGAAAAGTGTGTACTAAGAAGAATAAAATTTTTAATTATAATGTACTAAATTTGAGAGTTTGGAATATTGAATAAAACATGAACGGAAATTTTGGAAGTATTTGATGTGTGAGGAAAAAAACACAGTTCCCATTCTCGTGAATGGTGGAACCCAATCCTCGTTATCCATAATCACTAATCATACATATTAATTCAACAAAGACATCAATCAAAACAAAAGTTATCTCAAATATCATGGCAGCATATAATTTGTAAGCAAAATTTTAGAACTTACATCACCGGGTAAGTTCGGCCAAATGGGAATTCAATCTAATATCAATTCGACCGAAGTTACATTTGGGTGTGATTTCATTAACTTGTTTTATACCTTGAGTACACGAAACAACTTAGAAATTCAATTTTTGGTGGTGTTATCCAACCAAGTGAATGTCAGGTAGGTAGAAAGCCAATAAAACCTAAATATATTGTAAATTTTATTTGAGTGACACTTTACGAATCCAATTCATAACATTATGTTCTTATAGAAGTCAATATAAGAGTTTTTAAATAAATTAGTCAGGATTAAAAAAATATTAATGTACCTTCTGAAATTCCTCATTATGGAAAGATATAGATAAAGAGAATCATTCTATATAGTTTTACTTTTATATATGCAATATCGGAAGTTACTTGTTGTATGAAGGTTACATACAAAATTAGTATAGATAGTCTTATCCAAACATATGAAAAAAGAGATTGTTTCCATATTTGTATCTAATAATCACAAAGGTTCAATTTTATTATTGTATCATGGTTGTCCATTCAATAAAATTATAAAGAAAAAAAATCTTATATAAACTATAAACTAATTATAGTAACATATGTAAATAACCTAAAAGCTATTAAATAAACTTATATTATCAAATAAGTTTATTTTAATTAAACGACTTATAAATTAATCAAACTAACTTATAAACATATGAAAAGGGGCTTGTGAAACACATGCTAGTTAGTTCACTTGAAATATGATGTTAAATCCCACCTCCCATATATTGAAAAAAGCACAATAAATACAAAGATATTACACAGTGAGGAGATGAAGAAAAGCAAGTTTGATTTGATATGATCGTAGTTGATTTTTATTATGAAAACCAGATCATCATCTCACGCCTTAGATGCAGACCTCTCAGCCATTCGAGCCTTACTGACAAAGAAATTTGTGAGGACTTAATTGTGTGCTACTTTCAGAATGCATGCCCTATTGATTTCAATAATTCATTTATGCTATACAACCAAGTAATGGACATGAAACAAGACAAACTCTTATGCCCCAGTTTCTCTTTGTAGTTTGAACCAATTAGGCTGGAAACCACTTATATCCAATGGAAACTAGTCATTTAATTTTTTTGTCCCTCTTCTGTTTGTTTTTTACTACTTCTTCTTTTTCTTTATCTTCTTAAAGAAACATTAACTTTAACTAGAGCCTAAGCTGCTCAATCTTCATTTTTATTTAACAAAAATCCATACTAAAAATTTGTTCATTCTAAGATTAATCTTATTTATGAATGCTCATTCTTCCTACCAAATGCCTTCGTGTTAGCTCAAATTTCAAATCACATAGACCCTAATTTATAGAATTCTTTACATATCATACTCAAGTTAATTTGATGAGATTAAAATTAGTGTATAATCTTATAGATAAAACTGATTCATGATATTTCACCTCTAAATTATAACACACACACCCCTCTCCCTTAAAAAAAAAACTACTTCTGTAATCACATGGCACATAAGCCAAATCTGCCCTTTTCAGAGTTGAATAAGAACAAAAAAACTAGTGATTTAGAAAGTGAACCTAGTCCACAAATTATTTTACTTCAGTACCTGTGAGAGTAACACAGCTTTTCATGCTGTAAATTTAACCACCATGTGACATCCTGTGAACCAAGCTTGTTTGGTTAGGAAATATGCTTGGAAGTTTCTCCCTATTCTTTCTGGTCCTCTATTCAGATTTTTTAGATTTTACTTTAGTGGCTCCTAATTCACTGCATGCTCTAGTAAAAAAACAACAATTAATAAGCAAAGAATATTGACAAGGGTAAGTGACAAAAAAAAAACCAAGTTACTACTTACTATAGATAGTCCTAGTCTTTAACAACCACTATGCAAGGAACCTATTATTTCAGAAGCATACAAAAACATCCAACTGTAACATTATCACCATCTCTTCCACTCAATCAGATTTGCACATGATTGAGCCTCACAGTTTGCCTTTAAATTGGTCCACCCCCTCTTGTCCTTCCCCATTGTGATTCATTAGCACATTTGGAAGTGTTGTTTTTCTTTTTTTCATTTGCATTGCAAAGCAAAAACCTTGCAAATTGCAATGGCTTCCAACAAGGTTATTGCCACCATCTTGGTTCTTTCTCTCCTTGCCTACTCAACATCATTCACCAATGCATGTGGGACATGCCACCCAAAACCTACCCCTTCTCCTCCTCCTCCATCAGGGAAGTGCCCTAAGGACACATTGAAGCTAGGGGTGTGTGCTGATGTTCTAGGACTTGTTAATCTTGTTGTTGGTTCCCCTGCCTCTAGCAAGTGTTGTGCATTGCTTGAAGGTTTGGCTGATTTGGAGGCGGCACTTTGCCTTTGCACTGCTATTAAGGCCAATGTTCTTGGAATCAACTTGAATGTGCCTATCACACTCAGTGTGTTACTCAGTGCTTGCCAAAAAACTGTTCCTGCTGGCTTCCAATGTGCATAGAATTCCATCACATGCTAGGTTCATTATTCCATCACTTGTGTCCTCAAAATTGTTGTTTTGTTTTAGTTCTTCTTTGTGCTATGACATGTTTCATTTTAATAATAAGGTAAACACATGTTTGCCTTAGTAACCTTTTCTCTTTTCTAGTAAATTTGGGGAACTTTGATTATTATTATTATTATTGTAATTTTTACTTTTGGGTATATTGGAGGTGGAAAATGTTGAGTAGAGAAAGAGAGTGACTTCCTTAGGGGATGATTAAACCTCTGGTAGCATTGTTAAACCTTAAAGACCAATGTTAGTCGACAAAATTGTAAGCAAATTTTAATGTACGTTACAATCAAGTGTGTATTATCAATTTATGTTAACTATGGTCTATTATTTTTTTATATTGTTGTCATATTTCATCATATCTCTGTTTACAAGAGAAATCAAATCTGTTTTGATAACTACTTTAGTTAATAAAGTAATGATTAAAAAAATCAAAAAAGAGAACTTTTTATTAAAAAATGTAATAGTTTATGTTATAAATATATTTCTATCAAGAATCCTGACAAAAAACAATTCTTTATTAATTTTTTAAGCATTATACAAAGGCTAATGAATAGCCAAACAGTTTTGCATTTTTTTCTCCTGTCTATGAATTTAAAACATTAGTGTTCATATGCTGCACGTACTAAATACAGATCTCAGTGGAGAAGTTGACCGTGTTTTATGATTTTCTCTCCAGAAGCATTTTAGTAAGTATAATTATATAATAACAAGTATATTAAGAGAAAAAAAAAAAGAAGCTTATTGCCAAACTGTTTAGAAAGAAATGATTACTGTATAGAATAATGCTATTTCAACAACATTTTTTTAATAGTTTTTACATCAAATAAAAAAGATAGAGAACAGAAAAAAATGTGTGATAAAATAATGAAATGATAGAGAGAAATGAAAAAAAGTATTGTTACAGTAAATTATGGGTAAAATATGTTTAGAATCCAGAAAAATTTAAAAAGTAGTATTTTGATTCTTATGAAATTTTTCATATTGATTTGGTCATTATAAAAATAATATATTTTTTATGGTGTTAATAATAAATCTATTAGACAGCTTTTTTATGTGGCTAATATGTTTAATTATATTTTTTCTCTATAGTCTGAAACTCACTCAGAATACACAAGAATTTACTGTTACGTCATCTTTTTTCTAATTTTATAAAAAATGGGAGAAAATCATCTAAAAAGTGACAAAAAATCATTATTTTTTGGGAGATTTTAGTCGAAAAAATTATTTAATTCATTTTGGAGAATTTCAATCGTCATTCATTATTTAATCTATTTGTAATCAAACTATATATATAAGTCTGTTAGCCACATCAAATTACTATTTAATCAAGTTATTTTTAAGGACCATAAAAATTATATTTTATTTTTACAAGTAACGAATTAATATGAAAAGTTTTATGAGAATAAAAATAATATTTTTAAATTTTACACAAACTCCAAAGATATTTTATCCTAAAATTATTCAGTTTTATACGCGGTTAAATTTATTAATGAATTACTAAAGTTGATTATAAGGGTCAATTCAATTTACAAAGGTTTGAATGGGTCGCAGCGGGCTAATTCACTAAATAACTGGGTCAATATAATGTTTATCTACACTGGCCCGCAGACTGATGGACTAGCTTGTGAACCTAAAAACAAGTATGAAAAGGAAAAAGCTAAAAGCTTAAAATAAATCATAAACAAAATATAAAAAATATTAACAATTAACAAACATTAAATAGTTGCACGACCCAACTAAATAACCATAAAATATTAATATAAATTTTACAATTAATTAGTAAATAATTAATTGATTTATATATGTTGTATGAGTTAAACGAGTTAACTCATGAACTTGTAGACCAAATTCGTTTTACCAATAAGTTAAATGAACCAATCCGTATAGATTCATATGCAATAATTCTCATTAAGTTTAAATTTAGATAGATTGCGGGTTATATGGTTCGGCCTGCACACCACAACTCATAACCAACTCCAGCATTACATAATCAAAACGGTCTTATCAATAAAGTTTTATTTACAACGTACCTAGCTAACTAAATTTACCCTAACTATTATATTTTCAATAACAAGAGCTCAAGCACAAGGCAACTGTACGTCTTGGCTCCCATTGCATTGGGTCCATCAATGATTGATCCAAATTCAGTGTTTTAAAAATACTACTTACTTAAAGTAATATTTTATGTAAAAAAATTACTCAAAAACTTATTTATTGAATAATGAAACAAAATTTTCAACTTAAAAAAAATTAAGACATTAACTGAAATATTTTACCGGGCTTAGACTTATAATAAAACATGATTGTCTATTTTAATAAGAGCATTCCTAACAACACTTGTACCTTTGACTTCCTCTGCCTAAATGAGCCCCAAAATGATGCAGTTTGGAACTGTATGGCTTTGATCTTATGAAAAAATTTGGTCCTAAGGTCCAATATATCATAGGACTAAAGGAGTGACCGTTACACAATCCAATTGAATGTATTTTTCTTGAGAGATACAACATATATATTTTGTAATTTTTTTTACCGAGTAATTTGACATCTTAATTGTTAGATGGATCAATATTCCATTAAAGTGTCAATCTAAAATTTAGGCAGATTTTATCAAATTTTGGCAGTGTAGAATCATTCATTTTTATGAGTGGCGGAATTTTATAGGAGCGGAGGGAGGTTTAAATTTTTTTATTATATTATATATATTTCAAAATTATATATATATATATATCAGTTGTTTTTAAAAAAATTATAATAGTTCAAAATTGTGTATTAAAAACTATCTATATTATAACGGTTGTCAATAAAGATTTTCTATATTATTTTTAAAGTTTTTTATTTATTAATTATTAATTATTTTAAGTAATTGAATCAAAACCAACACTTTAATTGAAAATAGTCCTTAGTTATTATTATTACTATAGATAATTGTACATTAATCTTACACTTCAAATTTTTGCTTTTGATAACATTAGTACTTATGGTTAATTTTAAACATTTCATAATACTTTTTATTACATTTTGTTTTCAACTTTTCAAACTTGTTTTTTTATTTTTTATATTCACATATATGATAGTTTATACAGTAAAACTTAAACTTGAATTTTTTTTTATAAAATTTGTGATTTCCTTACAAATTTTTTCTTCAACTTTTGCTATGATTTTGGCAAAAATGTGATTTTTTTTAAAATTTATTGAAAAATTCATGGAAATTTTTAAATAATTTTTGTGAATTCCCCTACATTTTTTTTGTATAAAGTAACTTAATTTGTCATGTAAATCACAAATTAAATAATTTAAATAGAAATTGTTTATTTTTAATTTAGCAGCATAAGGGTATAAAAGTCGTTAAAAATATTATTAATAAAGTAGAATAATACCATAAGAATTTAATTTAGAAAAAAAATTACATTTACATAATACCATTAAAATTTTAAAGTTGCTCATAAGAGATTATTTTATAAAAATTATATTACATTTAATTTATATATTATAAACTTAATTATTTTGGTCTCCAAGATTTTATGTGAAGCTCCGCCACTAATTATTCTAGTAAAAAACTGATAATATGCATAATCTCACCCTTTAAGTTAATTACTTGATTTTAATACATTATATTCATTAATTTATTTGTTTCCTAAAGGCAGATTATAATTTGGAATTTTGATATTTTGCTTAAATAACAAATATATAAATTATTTATGTGCTGCCTAAGCTATCTGTTTCCATATACAAATAAAGTAGGACTATATACACTCCTATCATGCATGCTCATAAAAGGAAATTATAAATACCCTTTCTTTCCTGTAAACATTAAATTGCAGCATTGTACTATATAGTATACTGTATATACGACATAAAGACAACATAAATAGATCGATCTTCATCACATTTAGTAAATGAGAGATAATAATATATAAGAATTGTTGCTAAATTAAATTGTACTGTTGGGATTGTGTAGCCGGAGTTAAGTTACACTAGATATGCAGGGTCTCACAACTCACAACTAGGGTTAGACCCACCATGTTTCTTTGCTTCTTTGATATGTAACTTGTTATGCCACACAACTTAGTATTTTTCTAACTAGTCCCAACCCAAACTATGGTTTTTAAATGTGCATAAATGTGTTCTCCTGTGATATTTAAATGCTCTCTAATATGGTTTTCAATAAAAGCTTTTCTCATTTTAAGGACATTTGTCAGCAAAATCTTTTATTTCACAAGTATTTTATTTGTTCTTTTTATCTGTCTTTTATATTATGTTTGGTTGGAGGGAAATGGAGGGGAGGGGAGAAATTTTTTTAAAACTATGATTGTTTGGTTCAATTTTTAGGAGAGATAGAGATGAGAATCGACAAACCAAACCCATCTCCATCTCACTTTTGCTCCCCTCGAATATTCAGAGATTTTAAGGAGAAGAGATAAGGATTTAGAGCATTTTAATTGAAATGTCTAAAATATCTCTAGGTATTTTTTGAAATTAAAATTATAAGGATACATCCCTTCCCTTTTGAACCAAACAAGAAATGGTTATCTCTCTTCCACTTGATTAAAATTTTAATCAAAATCATTTTCTTGTGATCCTTTCCTCTCCCCTCTCTCCATCTTCTCCCCTTTCCCTCAATTAAACCAAACAATAGGTTAAGATTTCTTTGCAGAAATCAATAATGCAATAATTTTTATTGAAATAAAATAGTTATGGACTTTTCTATTGTATACTTCTTCATTTTTACTCCACAATAAATGCATAAGTGCAAATTAATTAAAAATTAAGTGTAAAATAAAGATATAATGAAAAAAGAGTAATTAATGTTATCTTAAATTTTGAAAACGACATATAAATAGAAACAAACTTTTGTCAAAAATAATACTATTAAAAAGAATCAAAGGTATTGACAAAATTTTTCTTGAAACTGAGTTAACTATTGTTGGAGATCCCACGTCAACTAATGATGAGACCATAATATTGTATATAAGTGGAGGACAATCCTCACCTTATAAAGCAGTTGTGTAGGATTAAGTTAAACTTAAACTCACCATATTGTCCACACACCCAACCTAAAAGTGTTGAATTTGGGTAGTTAAATAGAAACGAGACCATAATAATATATATAAGTAGAGGACAACCATCATCATATAAGTTGTTTTTGTAGGATTGAGTTAGACCAAACCACATTCTAAGAATTATCAACTAATTAATTATGAGTGAAAATTCAAATTGGCATTCACCATTTTCTGAGTGTTTGATAAAATTATATAATAGGTAAGTTAAATATGTTTAAAAGAATGAGATAAAAGTCAACTTAACTTTATTATAACCAAATACATTTTGTTTTAAATTTCCATTTAAAAACATGCAACTACCTTAACACTCCTAATTTATTAGTTTTTTTAATTAGCTTTTTATTTTTTCAATTTTTTTATTTATTTACTATATTTGTAAAATATGTCATATATCTTACTTTATTAGATTTGTCACACACAAATCAAAATAAATATTTTGGATTAAGATACTAATTTAAGAATTCATTAAAATTTCACATACACTATCAAATCACTAAAGATATAACAAATGAAAATCAAATTTGTAAAAAATATCAATTATCACATTTTAAAATATCTCAATTATTAGACTACCTTTTTTTCTAAAATTAGCGTTAACTTATCATCATAGTCATTGTCATCACCACTATAACCATCATAACCATTACTATTATGACTATAATTGTTACCACCATGTGGTCTTTGAGGGCTATAATGGGGATATTCCCCATCCTATGGAATTAACCCATAGTTTATTCGTACCATAATCATATAATACATAAAAAGAAAAGGAGTGAGAATTTATATAGTCTCATTCCTTTTCTCAATAGATTTGTAGGTCCAACCTACAACCTATCCTACACAAGTGTTAGTTAAACAAATACATGGAGAACTTAGGATTTCACGTAAGTCATAATGACAGGCCATAAAACATTTTCCACATGTATTGATCCGCATCCATCTTTGATGATTCTCCTCATTCATTAAAAAACCTAGAAAGTGATTGGGAGCTTGTATATTTTCTCATAAGGTACAATCATTCATGTCGTAATCAATCTTCCAAGGGAAATGTTCTCCTAGTCCAAGAGAGAATATTGGTGATGCTGAGCAGGTATAAAGGTTATCAAGTGAGTTTATGTTATTTGTTTCAGCTACAAGACATTACTTTGACCATTAGAATGCTCATAACTTAATACATTTACGGTCTAGATCTTTCCTGTGGAGCATGCCTTCATCTCACAATGTACCAAATTGTGACGTCCCATACACTTTCACAACATGATCCTTACATGACTAGACATTACTTATGACTTAATTAGGTACTAAGTTTTTATCATAAACTTTTCAAACAATATGATAGAGTCTTATCAGTTATTGACACAATTATTTATAGATATACACTTTAATTATTGTATATTAAAGAAAACTTTTTTTCCTATTATTACCTAAGATTGCCTATAAATATATATTATTTTACAAAATATTTATTACAAAAATAGTTTTTTTAACAAAAATATGTTATTTATTTTTTCTTGGATTGCTTAATGTTCTAAATTGGGCCGAAATCCCATAACCCATTATATTCCAATCTCCTTTGTTTTTCATCTACTAATCATACTTAAGAAAAACAATTTACTAAATCCTTTTCCTCCTTAATGGGCTAATAGGGATGAAAGCCCAAATTTCACTGTAATCAATCATAATAAAGTTATTCTACATCTTCTATTTAAAAATAAAAAATAAAAAAATTGGATGCTTGATTTCAAATAGTATCGTGTGCCCATTTCTTGTTTACAACCCAAAATCATTTTTTAAAAAAAAATGTTAATATAATAGTAATAATTGATATTAAAAAAAAAAAAATCTTCTCCCCTATTTTAAATCAAGAAGGCCGAAATCCATTCTCAACAAACTAGTAACATTTTTAACACATTCCAATCATATTATATAACAAAATTATTCAAGTTTAACCACACTAATCTTAAATCAATCATTGATAGCCAAGTTCAAGAAACAAACCACAAGAATTTACATACACAAATACCAATCATATGTGAGTAACTTTTTTTTGAAACCAAGCAATAAGCATCATAAAATAAATAATAAACAAAATAAGCACAATAATTAAAATAAATTCGGATTTAGGGGAAATCCAACATATAAATAATTAAAAATAGAGAGAAACTATTCACTCCCCCTTATACATTAGATGACAAACTTGGTGATGGAAATGACTTGATTGTGAATATGTTGTAGAAGAACACTTGATATTTAAGTCTCCTTTGTACCTTTATTTCTAGCAAGTGAGTAAAAAAAAATCTAAGAGAGCGAGGCAGATGGGGAATGGTTCATCCGGCAGAGGATAGAAAGAAGAAAGGGTAGCTTAAAGAGTGTAATGAGTTTGGAAAAAGATTGGTTTTATATATAATGTTTTTAATTTAATTTTTTAGAAATTTTTAAATGAAAATTAAAAGAGATATTTACTTGGATGATTCTAGAGCTAGCTCTCCCTAAGTGGGGTGGAAATTAGACCAAAAATGAAAAAAAAATGATTTAATTTTCAGTGATAATTGGGTAGAAATTATTTTAATTAATATTTAATAATGTAAAATTAGTTTTGGGCTTTTGAAGTGGATTTGGGTTTGCACAAGGGTATCACATCCAAGCCCATATAGGATTGGATTTCTTAAAAAAAAAAGTCATAATTTATTATTATTATTATTATTATTATTATTATTATTATTATTATTATTATTAT
>CM023954.1:14514085-14593258 GCA_013407115.1 Glycine latifolia
ATAATTTTTAATAATCATTCTATATGTAAAAATGATAATTAATCATTTTTATGGAACTAATTAATGACTTAATAAATAAATTTTATGATAAATAGTTTCTGTTTTGAAATTTTTACTTTCGTTCAAATAAAATATTTATAATTAAAATGTACTTATTATAAATTTTTAAACATTTTTAGCCTCAAAGGTTTCTGGTTAGTCCTTTACAATTTACTAAGGGCATTTTAGTTATTTTACACCGATAATTTTTGTTAGAAAATTTTTAGAACTATTTTTTAAGTATTCTAAATACACTTTTAAATTAAAAATGAATTTGAAACACACTTATCTATTTTTACTATTTTACTTTTCTCAGAGACATAGTAGTCATTTAAATCATTTTACGAGCCCCATCTTGAAACAATTATTAAAAAAACTAATCTGAATAACTATTGTTAATACGAACGCAACCATAATTTTTTTGAAAAAAAAAGTCCTATCTAATTTTCCAAAAATAAATACATAAATGAAAGTCATAGTCCAATTATGTAAAAGTGAGAATGTTACACACACTACAAAAATAACATAACGTATACGTAGGAAAAAAAATACATACTGATGCAAACAACAAATCAGCATATTACAAGTAATATATCCAATCACATTGTTAGCATATTAATTAGCAATAATGGCATGCAAAATATCACACATGGATTAAAATTGATGTGAGTCTGACTCTACTTCATGGAGCTGATAACAAGTTTCACATTTACATAATCTTCGTCTTCTAACATAGAAATAAACACGACTTTCTGGTTCAAAAACATGGCACAATATGCACATGGAAAAAACTATTTGGCAGACACTAATCAACTTGTGAGTAGCGTTGTATTGCATCAGAATATTCGTGTGGGGGTAGATGAGTTCTACACACATGGTGTACATGCATCATCAAAATGATCCCTTGTAGAAATTTTGCGTCCAATGCAAACGTCTCCAAGTTCTTTGACCTCTACTCATTTGTACTCGTATAAGGAATGAAACTCTCATCCAACTACTTAATTATAACATATGCATATGAATGTACATTATCTTTAATTTATTATATTCTTATATCTTAAACATTTAAGTGGAGACAAATTAAAAAACGTAACATTGAGCCTCACAACAACTGCGTACCGGTCAATGGTCATACATGATACTCCACAATGTATTAAAAACTTTTAATCCACTTAATAAGGTTTTGAACAATCTTCCTCTGAAAAAAAAAAAGGTTTCGAACAATATTGATTCATTTCCAAAGATTTCTTATAAGTTTTATACACTATACCCAATTAAATTATCATTTATGATTAGTATTAATAAGTTTTATTATAAAATTACATAAGGTTCCACTTGAAAGTTTTAATGAAATATTGATCATTTAACTAATATTTCAATCTTTATTTATCTTAAAATTTCCATGACATTTATTTTACAATTTTTGTTTTTATTTATAAATTACTAAAATTTCTAATATTGATTCCTTAACTTCTAAAATTAATTCCAAGATATGGTTAATGTATTTTAACATAAATTTTTTTTTTACTAAAATTCTAAAATATTATTAAGTTCTAGAACATACGTTTCTCTAATTTTTCTAAAGTCTTAAAATGTGAAAAGACCATTTTGCCCCTAAGTTTAGCTAATTGGACTATAATGCTTCTAGTTAACTTATTTTAATTCAAAAATATTTTATCTTCAAATTTGACTTAATTAAATTAATATAATAATTAAAATAATTTTCAAGTTAAGTGTCAAAACTAATCTAGATTAGGTTCTTTTTAATTGATATTTTTCCTAAGTCTATTAACATTTTATTAATCAATTATAAATATTTAAAATTAATTTGATCTCTATATATATCTTTATTCTATAAAATTCATGAATGCTACTGCCTTTGTCAAACTTCATATTTTTCTTAGGTTTTCTTAGTCAAATTGTCTTAATCACATTAGATGTTGTATTAGGGTTTTATGTCCAATTTGAACACTTGATTCTAGTGGCTCTCAAAGTCCAATTCGTTCCTACTTTCCAATAGCTTGAAAATTAGGGACCGTGTCCAAGGTTTCATTTTTTAACTTATAAGGCTAGCTTATGCAAATTAAATGTTAAAGATTAAAGCTTTATAGATACAAATCACCAATAGCATGACAACATAATTGTTCTGTCATTGAGAACAACAATGTCTAGCTGGATAACTAGTGATTTAATCTTGGATTAAGAACTCTCTCCAAGGTATCTATGGAGAAGATACCTCTAGGTCAAGCAGATCACTGTGCACAACGATAGCAATATTGGGCGTGATGTGTGTGCACAGTGACAACATATATTAGGGGTTTAGAGAGGATGCCTATACCTGTGAGCGTACCTCTTATTTTTAAGGGGGTTACCTCTATGTTAAATCGTTGCCACCTTTTGATTAGATAAGATATAATATCTTGATAAGATATCTGTTTGTTATGATCTCTTTTGATAATTGTTATGCACATTGTTGAGATCTCCCAAGTTATTGTTGAGATTCTGAGCTGATGGACCTTTAATGGGCTTCCCAATAATGGGACACTTTATTAGGCCCATATATTGGGTCCGTAATAGTTGCCCCCCAACTCGATTGTCGAGACTTCTAGCCAGCCGGGGTGTATTAGTTGACAATCTCATCTTCTAGTTCTGACGGGTTCTGATTTGCGCACATCATTTCCCCTTACTAGTTTATCGATTTGCTTCTTTCTTAACATTGATCCCGACTTTTATGTCGGGTTGTTTCTTCATGGTTGATCCCGGTTCTGTATATTCCGGATTGTTTCTTTATTGCAACCGTGACTGTCCATATCTGAGTATCGTATGCGTTTCGATTCTCCTAGATTTATACAATCCTATTCCCCCCGGATTTGGACATTCACAAGGGTCCATGTATCCTAATTAGGAATAGGGAATGTAACGACCCGCCTCGTCGCTACTGTATCGCTAAGTCTTAATCACGCCATTAAGACGTTTAGTTTAAAACAAAACCCCTTTAATTTGATTATGAAAATGGTAGTAAAATTTTTCACGAGCACATATTTATCATCATCATGAAGCAAATACGTGAATAAGGTACACATGAGACATCTCAAATACATATACATACAAAACGTGGTTTAGTTGTAGGTACAATTAACCATGTCTAAAGTGTATAAGTTTTTCAAAAGAAGCAAGAGATTAAACAACGAAGAGTAAACTATCAAAACACAACTCTTGTCCGGGATATGATCCATCGTCATCCCGGCAACTCGGTGGCTCCAACCAAAAAGAGGTCATCTTCCAAGGCACCTACTACTGTCCGTCTGCTCACATGAACACAGTTCGTGATCATCACAGGTACCAAACCACACGGTACATCAAAGCAAAATGTGATTTTATCATGTAAAACAACAAGCAATAGATAACATCAGTTAAGGAAGACAATCCAAACATCACAATATCACCACAATATCCAAGCATTTCATCACATAACCAACATGGACAGTCATCCAAAAACATTCCACAAGTCAACCTATAATGTCTACCATGATGCATGCGCTTGACTCATCTTTCAGCATGCAATGTGGTACCATCCCAGAAATAGTCCATCTCGGTGGTCAAATGATGCAGTAGCTTGTCAGGGTCACTTTGTCGTGCACAGGCTGCTCCCCCCCAGTGGTGATCAGCCATGGGTGTCAGAAGGAGTTCCAAACAGACGTAGCCCCCAGTATCCCGGTGCCTTACAACCAATCATCCTATTTCCTTCGTGCAAATGTAATATGTCACATGGGCATCATCAATGCATGACCCGGCCAGGAACAAATTCTTCCTCACAAGGGTGACCTGTCATGCACCCCCATGTACATACATACCGCCCCAATCATGGGCCACCCCATCATGGGCTCATCGATGCACTGACCGTGGTCCTTGCAAGGTTAACCACCCGGTCCCGGCATATCACATGTCTATACATAGCATATCACCACGACACCATCAATGTATGACCCGGCTAGGAACAAATCCTTCCTGGCTAGGGTAACTTGTCATACACCCCCGTGGGTATCTATGTATATCCACTCGCATTTGATAACCATGGGCACCATCAATGCATGAGCCGACCATGAACAAATCCTTCCTGGCTAGGGTAACTCCCCATGCACCCCCCATGGTATCAATGCACATATCATCATTTCATAAACAACATTCATTGTTCCAACATTATCATATAGATTCATTACATACACATCAATAGTAACATAACATAGACTAGGGAGCCGGTGTAAAGTATTGGGTGTCCGGGTTGGCACCTAGATATAATAACTTTATGATTATGAGGTAAGAACCCAAACAAGGTCGAACAAGGGCAGACCTTGGATTTTATATAAAAAAAAATACCAAGGATGGACGCAACACTATGCAATTGATTACATAAGCATTTGTAATCGATTAAAACAAACAGTACTTGCTTGATACAACAGGTAAGACTTTTGATTGTATTAATACCATGAACTTGCACAAAGTTGTCCGGATTACGAATGCTGAGTTGTACAAAGTAGGTTTTTGGTGGGTAATCTGTACCCGGTAGCGAGTGTGTATAATGATTAGCTAATATTCTGACGTCTGACACTATTGGCGCATGACCCACGCGCTAGGGCCATTTAAATAGATCACTTTTCTACGAACCCAATAACTCTCTAAAAGAAAGGAAATGAGCTCATCAGAGTAAGGGAAACCTGGTAGCTCTCAAAGAAAGAACTTGAGCTCCGCAGCTCTAAAGAGAAAAATAAACAATCCCAGGTAAAGAACCCGGTATCTCTAAAGAAAAGGAAGTGAGCTCAACAGCTCTAAAGAAACAACCCCGGGTAAGGAACCCGGAATATTGACATCCGCCAACAAATGACTACTAAGAGTTACGTCCCGCATATATATAAATGCTACGTAATGAGCTCAGCCCGGTATACCCAACCCAGTATCTGGCACCTCCACAAAACTACTAAAAAGGTGTTTTGGGAGTTTACAACATCAAAATACCAACTTCACACACATACACATGGAGTTCTTACAACATCAACTCTCCCCCACAAGAACACCATCAAACTCTTCACACAAGAACACCAACAAACATAAACATTTCACATCCCATTCGTTAAAAGATAATTTTTCTAGAAAAATAGCACACAACAGGGACATGCAGTTATCTTCATAGTTGGACTCCCTGGCCCCCAACTGTGGTATCTAGGGCTGTTATTAACATAGTAAACTCCTTTACCTAACTAGGAGTTCTTCTTATAGTCTAGCGGTGCTGAAACACTACCCTCTGAAGCGTGAGCTTATCCGAACACAACGTTCCCACTGAAGTTAAGAAAGCAAGAGTAGGGCTCTGTTCTTACGAACTTCACGAAGAGTTGTCTAAGACTTCCGCTCCGGTCACAAGGTTCCTCTTGACGTAGAGGGTTTCGTGGCAGCTACGCTGGTCCTTGGGGGTTGAAGGTGACATAGAGGGGTTGAGAAAGAGTGGTTTCTGGGTGTGGGTAAGTTTAGAGAGAAAATGAGAGAAAGGCACAAAGAAGAAGAAAGAAATACACCTCCGTTGCGCACTCTGATGCCTATATACACAGCGGACAAGACATGTCCACTTTACTTGCATACACAACAACCGCAAGCCAACAAAGTTGACTTAACCTAACATTCACCAATACACATACCAATACAAAAAGCACTCAAAACAACAATTACCAAAATAAATCAATTAATCAAGCAACATAACATACATCAAACACCCAACTCAGCAACTCGAAATTTCGAGGTGTTACAGGGATTGTCTGTCTTGAAGTTGCTTTTTGCAGCTTGTCGTATCATTTGCTATAGTACACTGTTGGCGTTATGTTTTTCCCCTGCGATACACACACGCATTTAATGTTATGTCGTTTCATATTGCGCGCTAATTATGAACTTTTGAATTGACTAGTCTTTTTTACCCTAGACGTGATGCTTCACCCACGTCTGACGGTTACGCTTGCATATACGTTCGACGGTTACGCGACGTTTCGTACGAATCCGACGGTTATATTTGCATCCTCCTTTGTGCCTATATGTATCCCCTTCCATTTTCATTCACATTTTCCTGTTCTCTTATTTCTTTTTCTTCCTGAATATCCTTTGCGTTCTTGAGCCCTTACTTTTGCTACTTCCAATGTTTCATTTCCTGCATTTTAAGAAATCTTCGCAGAATCAGGTACCCCCCACTACCACTGAACTTCTTGTTTTCGTTTTTATTTCGATTGTAGTTTGTTGGTTCCTTTTGGGTCAATTTCTATCTTTGGTCATTTTCTGAGTTTTGTTTCTTTGCTGCAAATAATTCGATTCTTCATCCTCTTTCCTTTTCTTGCTGCGAATATCTTGATTCTTCAATTTTCTTGAAAATTTTCTATTTTCTTCATTTATAATAAGCATTTCTCTGGAAGAAGAGGTAAGATTGCGCCAAACCATTCCCCCTAGGGTTGGGTATTGGTCATTTGGTTTGCCCCTTCCTGAAGAAGAAAAGGAAAAGGCTCTGCTTCGCTTATATACTGGTGGGGTTGGTAGAAAAAGGAAAATTAAAGTTCCCAAAAACCAAATTCCTTTACCTGAAAATAAAACTCCTTTAGACACACCTAGGGTTTAGTTTGACATTAGGGCTTCCTCTGTATGTCCTTCCCCTTTTTCTCAAGGTTCTGAACTGCAGAACCCTAATTCTTCGTTGTCCCATAGTAGTGTCACCCTTTCCTCAAAACCTTTCTTAGAAACCCGGTTCGAACCATGTTTCGACTGTGTTTATGAAAGTAGCAAACTCTTAGAATCTGGCTTCGATTCAATGGATGAATCGCTGCTTGGGTCTTGTTGTCACAACCCGATTCTTGTCCCTAAACCGAATTTCAGCAAGCCAAATAGCGTCATTTCTATGTTGGGTAGAGCTTCTGATCCCGCCAAGAATGTTGATGAGTCTGAGGACATCATCCTAGTCTCGGATGATTCTTCTAACTCCACAAACTCTCCTTGCAATCGAAAAATGTCTTTCTTTAGGTATGCCACTGTCTTACTGATTTTTATTTGTTTAACGTAGGTGTGTATGGACCCATCGTCGAAACAAGTTGTCGAGTCCCAGTCTGCCGAATCGCATCCTGGTTTCCCTTCCCCTTCCATGGCTTCTAAGTTCCCATGGGTGACCCATGAAGTTCTGCAGACGTTATCCAAGCTTAATTCGGAGGATGTTGTTGCACTTCCTATCGGGAATCAGGAAAATTTTGTTATGCGCCCTCTTAACAAGAGTGAGCCTATTTGTTCTTCGAGGGAGGAGAATAACCCTTCTTTTTTATTTTTCTATAAAGATTTGATAACCCGGATAGGGATCCGATTTCCCTTATTCGAGTTTCAAATGAATATTTTCAACCACCTTCATTTAGCTCCCTCACAACTTCACCCAAATAGTTGGGGCTTTATAAAAGCTTTTGAACATTTTCGTAAACATTTAGAAATCCCCAATACCATTCCTCTTTTCTTTTATTATTTTATTGTTCAAACCGGTAGGACGGGTAGGGAACCCCCAAATAGGAAAGGGTGGACCTCCATCCAGGGTCATACTGAGCGAAAGCTCTTTCATGTATATGCCAACTCTTTTAAAAATTTCAAAAACAAATACTTCAAAGTTGTTGCCGAACCTGGAAAACAACCTTTTTTCCTTTGTTCTGTTGATTCCTGGGATGTAGAGTGGAAATTTTCGCTCTATTGTTCCCATACTCATCATGAATTTTCTCTATCCACCTACCGTTTTAAGGAAATAGATTTATCGGATTCTGATGCTTTTTCGGTTACCCGGATAGCTGCATATAAGGAAGCTCACGGTCCTCCCAGCGTTGCTTCCTTTATTCGCCAATATAGATCTGGGCTTTTCGCACCATCGAGTATGATCATGTCCACTTTCATTTATTATATATGACTTTATGTGTTCTGACTATTCCTTTTATTTTGTAGTTTTTGACATGGGAAAACAACCAACCTCTGCTCCAACTCCGGCTTCTGGTGCAGGAAAGGCTGCACTTCCCGCCTCTACTTTCGGTACCCCAACTGCCTCCAAGCAGCCACGACAAACTCCACCCCCTTCCTTCCTTGCCGCTCTTGATTCAGGAAAAGGTGTCATGGCCGTTGTCCCGAGATCAAAAAGGAGAAAACTTGCTGAGGCTAAAAAAGAGAAGGCTCCGGTTGCTGCAACAGCACCTACTCCAGCAACCAAAAAGAAGGCTCTGATTGCCTAGACAACATCTGCTTCAGCAATTGTCTCATCCCGGGCACCTATTGCTCAACCAGCTTCAGATACCTCTTCTTCCCCAACAACCGGGCTCTTACCCGGGTCTCTTTGGGAGAAGGGTAGTTCAGAATAACTCTTCCAAGTCGTTCGAGCGCCCAAGCGTTTCGCGGGCCAGTTCCCTTCTCGAATGATGAAATTCAAGAACTTGGACTTATTGAACTTAGTGCCATGAAATGCTCATCCCTGGTTCAGAGTTTAGCAACTGTGAAGACCAGGTATGTTAAAAATTTTAATGAGCTTTAATCATCCCGGGAAGAAACCAAAAAGACTCGTGAAGAACTGCTTGTGGCTCAAGATACTGCTGCGAATGAGCTTCGAGCATCCCGGGAGGAGACCGCGAAGGCCTGTGAAGAGCTCCTCACGGCTCAAAGTACTGCTACTAAGTTAAAGTCTAACTTGGATTCTGTGCGGAAAACAAATGCTACTACAACGAATCCAATTCCTTAAAATTTTTCGTTGTAATGTCTACTCCTCCCTGTTAATGATGGCAAGTTAATCCCTCCCTCTCTCCTCGTGAAGATTCAGTAACTCAGTTAGATGACGATCAAATCCATGAGGAGGAAGAGGCGGCCCCTGCCACTCAAACTAATGATCAAGCTCAATCTCGGGCACCTTAAACATTGAAGAGCCGAGATGCTGGTGTTGATTTGTAATCTTTTTCTTTATTTTTGTTTTTGGGGTCTTTGAGCCCTTTTTTAATTTGTAACAAACATTGTCGGGTTTGTTCCCGATCTCACTTTGCTTAAGATTTGTTTAACTTTTTGCGTACAATCATCCACTTTTCTTAGAATTCCGATCACGCGTACGAATCCATTTTATACCCGATTCTATTAAATGATTTGGCCAAAATCAAAAATATTATTCGCAGTCTGCATAAATATTCATCTAGTTTCAACGACCAGGCACTATATTATACAAAGATTCCTTGTTTTATCTTTGCAACATGTTCCGAGTTATCATCCCTGAACTTAATCCCAATAAAGATTAACTTGCTACATGTAGAAATTGGATGTTTTAACCAAACATTCACACATTTTAACCTGATCAGGGTTTAAATAGCATATTTCTCTTTGCCAAGATAATAACTTTGATGCATCGTACACGCGAAGGTTATATCTGCGCATCTTTTCACAACCCGACCGTGATGACCTATTTCCTTTACTATATGCAAAGTCATAATAAAGACAAAAATGCTTCATTTATTTGCAACTTGCTATAAAATGACTCATGATCTCAATAAATGAGAAACCACATGATTGCCAAATTATGCTTACGAATCCTAACAAAGGAAAACTTGCTATAAAATGACTCATGATCTCAATAAATGAGAAACAACATGATTGCCAAATTATGCTTACAAATCAAAGGAAAATATCATTACTTGCCGAGACCACAACTTATTGATCCTAACAAAGGAAAAATAGTGATTTAGGATAGAACTTTGGAATCGGATCTAATTGTAATACATTTTCAGTTTATCCGTATTCCAAATTCGTTTAATTGCCTTCCCGTCCTGGGTTTCTAACACGTAAGCTCCCCTGTCGAGTTTCTCTGTAACCCGGTAAGGTCCTTCCCAGTTGGCCACTAGCTTTCCATCCCTAGCATTTTTATTTCCAATATCCGCTCGTCGGAGTACTAGATCACCTGTGTTGAAGGTCCGGGGCTTCACTTTCTTGTTGTACTTATTGGCTGTAAGTTGTTTTGCCGCTAGATCCTGGCAATGCGCCGTAACCCGGACTTCGTCAATCAAGTCTAATTCTATAGCCAAAGCTTCATTGTTCTTTTCTTCCTCTTCCTGAAGAACGTTCTTTCTCCTCCAAGATGGTTGATCGATCTCAACTGGGATTATTGCCTCACAACCATACGTCAATCTAAATGGGATTTCTTTGGTGGATGTCTGAACAGTGGTCCGGTACCCCCACAAAACATAATATAGTTGCTCGACCCAGCTAGAATCGGCATCCTGCATACTCTTTCTTAACCAGTCTACGATTACTTTATATGCAGCCTCGGCTTTCCCATTCGACTGTGGGTGTTCGACAGAAGCGAAATGGTGTTTGATCTGGAATCCATCCATCATCCCTCGGAACCTCTTATCCATAAACTGAGTTCCATTATTTGTCACAATCTTTCCTAGAATGCCAAACTTGGAGATGATGTTTCTTTCGAAAAACCTTTGCACCCGGGCTGAAGTTATGGTTTTGACAGATTCCGCTTCTATCCACTTAGTGAAATAATCCACTGCAACTATCAGCCACTTTAGTTGTCCTTCCGCCGCCTTGAATGGTCCCAACAAATCCATTCCCCACTTAAAAAATGGCCATGGAGTTGAGATAGACTTCAACTCGACAGGTGGGGACCATATTATCTTGGCATGCTTCTGGCAACTTTCACATTTTTTGACATGACTCTTTAAGTCAGCTTCCATAGTTGGCCAATAGTATCCTGCCCGAAGGGCTTTCCTTGCTAACATCTTGGCCCCCATGTGTTGGTCGTTGATTCCCTCATGTATTTCGGTAAGCACATACTCAACCTCATCCGGGTTCAGACACACCATCATCGGGGTATGTAACCCTTTACAATACAAGTTGTCTTCCACAATTGTGTACATAACAACATCATGTACCAATTTCTTGGCTTCCAGAGCATCATCTAGCAAGATCCCTCTTTCAAGGTAATCAATCATGGGCCTTCTCCAATCTTTAGCAGCCAAGATTATCATTACACAACTCAGTTCTGAGACTTCCTGCTGGATCATAGTCCTATGACTTCCCGGTTTCTTGGTGCTCGCCAGTTTTGATAAGATATCAGTCCTGGCGTTTTCTCCGCTGGGAATGTGGTTAGCAGTAATTTCATCGAAGTCGGTCATGATTTCTTTGACTTTATTCAAATACTTTGCCAATAATGGCCCTTTCACTGGTATCGTCCTTCAATCTGGGCTGTAACAAGCTGGGAATTAGTAAGCACCTTTACCTTTTTCGCTCATTGTTTCTTTGCCTGGGCCAAATCAGCTATCAATGCTTCATACTCAGCCTAGTTATTTGATGTTGGAAAATTTAACTGGAGTGATTGTTCAACTGCTATTCCCTCTGGGTTTTCAACTATGATTCCGGCTCCACTACCTTTGACATTCGACGATCCGTCAACATATACCTTCCAAACATTAGTATCATTCCTAGTTCCTCCATCAGATGGAGTTAACTCCATTACAAAGTTGGCCAGTGCTTGAGATTTTATAGTGTGCCAGGCATCGTACTTCAAATCAAACTCAAACAATTGTATTGCCTAGTTGATCATCCTTCCAGCCAAATTCGGTTTGTGGATTACTTGTTGAATTGGCTGGTTAGTTCTGACAATGATCGTGTGGCCTTGGAAGCAGTGGCGGAGCCAGCCAATAATTTTAGCCCATGCCAAAAAAATTGACATATCAAATTATCAAAATATTTATTATAATTATGCAAATTTACATAACATTAAAAATTTAAATAAACAATTGTCAATGATAATATATCAAAGCAAACATATGAAAGGACACTAACCTTTCCGATAAGCACTTCAAACATAAGAGTTTCACTTTCCTCCCACACAAAATAATAAGTAATGAACCAAGCATTGTCCTACAAATATAGATACACACAAATATAATAATTATATGTATAATAACATTTAAGAAATAATTTGAAATATAATTAAAAAATTGCATACCTAAAATTGTAAATGATGCTCTTTTAAATTGACGAAATCTTCAAGGATAGAATCTATGGTAAAAGTTTCAGCAATCTCTCTTTCAATATACGCAACCAAATTATTTGCAAGAAAGTCATCATCCATTTTGTTTCGAAGTCTTGTTTTCACAATTTTCATTGCTGAGAATGCACGTTCACCACTTGCTGTTGAAACTGGTAGTGTTAAGACAAGACGAATTAGCCTATCAACCAAATGATAGGAATTTTCCTTTCCTGTCTCAGCTAATCCTTGACACAACTCAGAAATTGAAGATGAATTTTGAAGTTTTGGATGTTTTGGGATGTCCTTGCGGAAATACTTCAATTGATAATTCAAATTAATTCTCGTTTGCTCAAAAAAATCAAGAGGATAATATTTCTCTGCAAGGCTGCAAATATCATCTACATTAAATGCTTTGTAACCATTCTTCGAATCTAATGAAGAGCTGAGTGATAAAAGTTTCATTGTTTGCTCATTAAACCTTCTATTCAACTCTTGTAATTGAAAGTCAATGGTTGAGTTAAAGATATCAAAATGATAGTGATGTTCAATAGTTATTTGATCATGTTGTCGATGACCATGGCCTTCAATATATTGAGCATCAAGATCCGGAACATTTATTTCATGAAGCTTAGAGAAATTAACAACACTTTTAAGTATTCTTTTCCAACCATTTTCTCGTAATTCTTGAATAAGTTCCTTTGTGCTTGAAACTAACTGTATAGCATTCAAAATATCTTGGGATTTTTGCTATAATGCTTGACAAAGAATTTCAGTGATGCCCATCAGCTCTTTCATCAAAATTAAATTAAAGATAAACTCAAAAGAAGTGATCATCTTATAAGCTGCAGTAGCTTCTCCTCTTTAGGTGTAATTTGAGCCTTCACTACGAATTTTTTCAAGTACTGAACACGATTCATTATACCATCATTGAAGACTGCATATGGAATAATAATGAGAACCCCATCTAGTATCACTAGCCCTCTTTAGTGTACCTACTTGGTTCGAACCTGTACCAGTTTCAAGTTCACCAGTAGCCTGCAAACATTCAAATTCAGAAATTTGGACAGCATGGAATTGATCATGACGCTTAGAAGAAGCAGTGATAATATTAATGATGAAATTCAAATGCTGAAAGAATTCATAAATAGAAGCAACTTCCTTTGAGGCAGAAATCAAGGCTAATTGTAATCGATGAGCAAAACAATGCATATAATAAGCAAAAGGAAATTCATTAAGAAATAATGCTTGTAATCCATTCAATTCACCACGCATGTTACTAGCACCATCATATCCTTGGCCACAAATGTTCTAGATATCAAGGCAATGATGTGAGAGTATTTCACTAATAGCATTTTTAAGTTTCATAGATGACGTATCTTGAACGTGATAAAGTTCAAACAATCTCTCTTTTATGAAATCATCTTTGTCAACAAATCTCAAGACAAGAGTCATTTGTTCCCTTTTGGATTCATCACATGCTTCATCCACAATAATGCAAAACTTAAAGTCCCCAATATCTTCACGAATCTGTCTTCGTACTTTGTTTGCTAGGACATATAAAATCTCCTTTTGTATTTGAGGTGAGGTATACTTGGCTGTCAATGGAGCATTCTGTAGAACAACATTAGCAACTTTTTCATTGTAAGATGCCAAAAGTTTGATCATTTCAATAAAATTGCCACTATTTCTTGAATTAATAGTCTCATCATACCCTCTAAAAGCACATCCTTGAAAAGCAAGCCAACGAGCAACATCAATTGAAGTCTTCACATACAACCTATTGCTTTCAATTTGTTGGAAGTTTTGAGCATGCATAACTTTATCAATATGGCAAGGCTGATTCATTAAGTCTACACATGAGATGAGTGCATTAGTATGTTGTGAACAAGGATCATCCCCCATGTGACTTAGAAAATCACAATACTTTCCACTATGAACTCTATTCGAACCATTAAAACCTTTGATGGTGAATGCATCCCAACCATGTCGCCCGCCGACCTTTGTAGTGAAAAGATAGCATGGTAAACAAAACACAACATCTAAAGAAGGTGAATACTCAAGCCAAGAAGAAAATTCTTTGAACCAAGAAGCTTGAAAACGTCGAGGATGCTTTTCCTTTGAAAAAGGATAGGTGCATTGAGGTTGATATGGCCCAACTATTAAATAAGCTCTTCGTATCTCATCGCCTTCATTAGCTGAATACTCCCAAATTGGCTTACGTTTGCCTGGATCACGTTCAAAAAATTTATTTTTGACTGTAATAATGTGATCAGAATGTTCAATTCTACGACACTTTGAAGAAGTTTGCTCATGAGAAGGTGCATCACTTTCAGAAATTATGTTCGTAGGAACATTACTTGATTCATGTTCAGAGACAACTTCCTTTTTAAAGAAAACATCTATACTTTTCTGTTTATCCTTGCCCATACTTTTTCAACCTACATCTTAAAACTAGGATCTTCACAGTCCACAGAATAACAACCATTAAACAAGCAAGTAATCAAAAGGCAAAACTGTTCTCTTTTTAGTGTTACAACAAATTAATTACTACTCGTTCTCTATTTTCAGTTTTCTCAAAGAAAATCAAAAGGCAGAACTGCAAAAATAATATCAACAAAAAAGAAAAGGAAAAAAAAATTACCCGTTGTGCCGTGACCGTGAGGGAGACTGGAGACCGGCAGACCGCGACGGCGTGAGCTGACGGCTTGGGCTGGGACGGGCTTTGGAGGGAGAGGTTAATGTTGGGTTGGGATGGGCTTGGGCTGGCGGTGTGCCGTATGCGGGTGAGGGGTCCATGGAGGGAGAGGACTGAAGAAAGTGGATGGAGGGAGAGAGAGGAGCCGCGGTCCGTGGTCCGTGGAGGGAGAGAGAGGAGCTGCAGTGGTGCGGTCCGTGACCGTGGACGGAGAGAGAGGAGAATGGACTTTTTGCTTTCTTGCTTTTTTGTATTGTGCTGTGCTTTTTGGTTTTTTTTTGTATTGTCACTTCAATAAAAGTTTGATAAAAAAATAAAAAATTAAATTAATATCAAATTTTAAGTAGTGTTAAATTTTAAGGAGTGTCAAATTTTATTTTTAGATAATACCAAATTTTAGGTAATACTAAATTTTATTTTTAGGTAGTGCCAAAATTTATTTTTAATCCTAATTAATTATATAAATATATATAGTTATTCAACAAATTTAAAAATTAGCTAGTGCCATGGCCATTGCTGGTTATATTACCGCTCCGCCACTGCTTGGAAGTAAGGGCAAAGCCTCCTTGCTGTTACTAGTAATACAAAAGCTAATTTTTCTAACTTTTGGTACCTTAACTCGAAGTTTCGAAGGGCCTTACTTACAAAATAAATCGGCACTTGTGCGTTCTTCGTCTCCCTCAACAGTACTGTACTGACCGGTTCATCTCCCATGGACAAGTATAATATCAAAACTTCTCCTGGTTCTGGTTTTGACAGTACAGGTGGAGAAGCTAAACATTCTTTGATTTCTTTAAACGCAACTTCGCATTCTGGGTTCCAACCTACTGTAGCCTCCTTTTTAAGTAGCTTGAAGAAAGGAAGTGCCTTCTCTGCCGATTTAGGGAGAAACCGGGTTAAAGCCGCTAGTCTTCCTCTCAATTGTTGTACCTCTTTTTTATTTGTTGGAAACTGCATGTCTAGCATGCCTTTGCACTTGTCCGGATTAGCTTCTATTCCTCTGTGAGTCAACATGAACCCTAAGAATTTTTCGACTGGAACACCGAAAGCGCATTTGATCGGGTTTAAGCGAATTTTGTATTTTCTTAACTTGCTGAACGTTTCTTTGAGGTCCTGCATATGATCAGTCGGGTTAACTGTCTTGACAATCATGTCATCAATGTATACTTCAATATTTCGGCTGAGCTGATGTTCGAATACTCTATTCATCATTCTTTGGTAGGTTGCCCCCGAGTTTTTCAACCTAAAAGGCATAACATTATAGCAGTAATTTTCTTTTTCGCCCATAAAGGTCGTTTAATCTTGATCTTCCGGGTACACTGCTATCTAATTATACCCGAAATAAGCATCCATGAAGGACAATAACTGGAACCCGGACAAGTTATCCACTAGCTGATCAATGTTAGGCATTGGGTATGAGTCTTTAGGACACACTTTATTCAAATTAGTGTAATATGTGCTTACCCTCCATTTACCGCTAGGTTTTTTCACCATCACCACATTAGACAACCACATTAGACAACCACATAGTATATTGGATTTCTCGTATGAATCCGGCATCCAAGAGCTCTTTAACATGTTCTTCCAGCGCTTGTTTCCTTTCCGAACCGAGTTTCCTCTTCTTTTGCGCCACGGGCTTCGATCCGGGGTACATAGACAACTTGTGGCAACAAAATTTTGGGTCTATCCTTGGTTTTTCCGAAGCCTTCTATGCGAAGACATCATGATTTATTTCCAGGCACTCCACCAATTTAGCTTTCATAACCGGGTTGACCGCCTTACCAACCTTGGTGATTTGCCAAGGCTGATCCCCTATTCTCATGTCTTCCAATTCTCCTGTCGGCTCTGATCTCAGTTCCTCAGCATCTTTTCTCATGTCAAGGTACTCTGAACAAAATTCTACAGCTTTTTCGGCAATGTGCCTTTCAACTATGGATGCTTCAGGACGGTGTAGGTTTTTTGTATACCCTTTCAAGATCTTCATGTATCGCTCGATCGGGTACATCCACCGTAAATAAACGGGACTACACAATTTAATTTCCCTCACCGGATGAACAAGTGAACCATTATGTCGAAAAATGAAGGAGGAAAATACATCTCCAACTGACACAAGATAATTTCTGCCTCTTCTTCCAAGTCATCTAACTTTAAAGGGTCCACGACTTTCGTACAAATGGCATTGAAGAAAAAGCACATGCGAGTTATAGCATGCCTCACTTTGTTAGGCAAAATGTCTCGAATCGCCACGGCTAATGGTTGTTGCATCAACACGTGGCAATCATGAGACTTTAAGCCAACAAGTTTCAGATCTTTCATATGTACAAGGCTCTTAATATTTGAAGAGTATCGTTGTGGCACTTTCACTCGGCGCAGACACTGACAGAAACTTATCTTCTCCTTTCTTGACAAAGTGTGACATGCTGAAGGCAAGTAAATTTTCTTACCATCAAACCTAGGATGTAACTGCTCACGTATACCCATCTCAACAAGATCTTGACGAGTGTTCAAACCATCCTTTGTCTTGCCTTGAATGTTAAGCAATGTGCCGATGACACTATCACACACATTTTTCTCTACATGCATAACATCGATACAATGTCTAACATCTAGATCAGACCAGTATGGAAGATCAAACAATATCGACCTCTTCTTCCATATACAACTATTACCTTTGATCTTCTTTTGGGTCTTTCCAAATACAGTATGGATTTCCTCAACCCGCTCAAGAACTTGCTCACCGGTTAACAAAATCGGTGCAGTTTCATGCTCTTGACTTCCATTGAACGCTTTTTTCAATCGACGATAAGGGTGATAAGGTTTAAGAAAACGTCGATGGCGAGTGTAAACTATTTTTCTTCCATGTTTAAGTTGCAAGTAACTCGTGTCTTGCTCACAGATGAGGCATGCATGATGGCCCTTAACACTGTATCCACTCAAATTTCCGTACGCAGGAAAATCATTAATGGTACAAAATAGCATTGCACGTAACAAAAATGTCTCCTTACAATACCCATCAAACATGGAAACCCCCTCATCCCACAACTTTGCCAAGTCTTCAATCAAGGGACTAAAATGAACATCAATGTCATTTCCTGACTGTCTTGGGCCCGATATCATCATAGACAACATCATGTATTTTAGCTTCATGCACAACCAAGGAGGCAGGTAGTAAATGACTAGCAAAACAAGCCAAGAACTGTGTTGAGTACTTAAACTGCCGTAGAGATTCATTCCATCACTGGCAAGTGCAAGCCTAAGATTTCTTGGGTCTTTCCCGAATTCCGGATACAAACGGTCAATCTTCTTCCACTGGGAGGAATCTGCCGGATGGCGAAGCATTCCATCACAGTTTCTCCCATCTGCATTCCATGTAAGGTCTTTTGCGTCATCTTCATTAGCAAACAGACGCTTAAACCTTGGAATGATCGGAAGATACCACAACACCTTCGCGGAGGCGCCTTTTTTGTGCTTTCATCAATGCTACAGTCGTCATCAGCCTTCAGTTTGTACCGTGATACCCCACACCTAGGGCATTATGCATTTCTTGAAATTCATTTCTGTACAATATGCAATCATTAAGACAGGCATGAATTTTCTGATACTCCATACTCATTGGACAAAGAATCTTCTTGGCCTGATAGTAACTTCTTGGCAACGTGTTTTCATCTGGCAGCATGTCCTGAACTACCTCAAGAAGTGAACTGGAGCTTTTGTCACTCCACCCATATCTGGCCTTGAGATTAACTAGATTTAACACCGCTGACAACAGTGTCAATGACTCTTTGCACCCCGGATACAATGGCTTCTTCAAATCACTTTCCAATGTATCATACATAGGGGCATGTGCTTGCTGAAAAGCCTCATGTCCCAGATCACGAATCATATCCTCTATTCAATCTCTGTTGTCAACATCAACCGGTTCAGTTTGCAACCTCCTCTTCATGTCTGTCAATTCACCATGTCATATCCATGTGGTATAATTCTTCTTAATCCCATCACACAGAAGATGGTCCCGTATGTCGTCCAGCGCTTGCCGTCTCCCATTCAAACAATTGATACAGGGACAAAAATATTTTCCATCCCCATCCGGTCGACTTCTTTCGGAGGCAAATTGCAAGAAATCTTCAACACCTTCCTCATACTCAACTGTCATGCGACTTGCATTCATCTAACTTTGATCCATCTAATTAATAACTCTGTGATACTCACAAAGTTATTTCATGCATGAAAACCTCACTTTTTCCATTGAAGGTGTGGCCCTAACCCATTCAGGAAGACATATTTTTTATAGTATATTCATATGTATAGGTTGCGTTTCTTATCTTAAATTTGACAAAATTTCGGCAGCATTTCGCTTTGGTCTCCAAGTACATGACATGAAAGCGGTGACATGAGTTCCACCACAATCAAGTATGCACCCGGAGAACAAAGTGAAATGCATTGTACCAAAATTTCATCATATTTAAGGAAAGAATCACAACCTATACATATGAATATATTATAAAAAATGAGTTTTCCCAAACTGTCCAAACGGACAATTCAAGAATCAATACAATGATTAATCCAAACTTTCCGGAAGAATCACTGTAATGAATCTCAAACTGGAAACTAAGGTTCACTCATAATGAACTTGAATTTTATATACAGCAGTAGTCATTAATAACATAAAAAAATTAAAAAAGCACGCATTACATATAGAACATATAAAAAATAAGAAACACATTCGTAAGTACCTGAGAGGATGCTCAATGACAATTTGCAACAATGAATCTGGTGATGACGATGCAAAGAGGCAAATGACAACTACATACAAATGATGTTGAACAATTAATATGTTATATTCATAATATACTAATGTGGCTGACTACATCTAGGACAAAAATAGGGGTGTGTGACAAACATTATATATGTAGGACACAATTAAGGCTCGTGTGAGTCTTAGTCAACACCAATAACTTGCAAAAGCACGTATTACATATAAAAAATTAATAATGGTTGGATTCACCGTCAAGGTATTTGAATTCTTGGTTTGGCCTCCATAAGCTAAGATGATATTGTTAATGAAGATATTTTCTTAAAGAAAAGAAAACAAAATCATTCAAGTTTACAAGAATAATAACAAAATAAAACTTCAGTCTACATATAACACACTCATTCATTCAGTCCAAATTCACATTTTAGGTCAGATGCATGTTAACTTTTCAGCAAATAGCTAAAACAAACCTACTCATGTAGTACATAAAGTCCCAAGCTAAAGATCATTGATTCAGTGTTCACCTGGGATTGTAGAGACTAAAGCGGAAACTATGGTTTGTTTGGGGCGGAGGGACACTGTGCGAAGACAGAATGTGTGAGAGAGATGTGGTCCATTACAAAGTTGTTGCATGTTAAAATTAATGACAGTATTCATTCATGCAAGTTTGCTTGCAATGGAAAAGAAAAAAGTAGCCAAAAAGTAAGAGAGAAACTAAATACTACACCATGCCTTGCAAATTGTAATGACCTTAAGACCACAAATTCATCTATACAAAAGCAAAAACTCTCTGCTAAAATGAACTTCAAATTTTTATTGTTAAGCATTGTGAAACCTCGTATCAATTGGTGTTCTTTTGTAATTTATTTATCTATTCAAATTCAAATGCTAAATTTGTTTGACTATGATCCATTGAGGCAAAGTTTAAATTGGAGAAAAAGAGGGATTTTGTTGCACATTCCTTAGATGCTTTGTAAAACTTAATGCAAGATCTAGTGTCATAGTAGCTACGGTGTTCGGTGTTCCATATCCGCAATGAACTAAATATGTTGCAGACGAATGATGGATGTCATATGCAGCCCACAAAGATTAAACAATTTTCAATACATCGTCTTAATTTTGTAATATACTATAGAAGTAGCTCACTCTTATTATGCTATGCAAAGTGTTTCAACACTTTGTGAACAATTGCATGACATTCCTCGTTCACCGGCTCGACATTTGGTTAGTCACTTTCCATTTATCGAATACTATGATTAAAGTTGGCTTAACTACAATGATCAATTGATCATATACCATCAAAGAAAATCATGAACCACATGCAATAATGCGTTAATTGATGACTACACGCACTGGTTTCACAACATTTCTCACCCCTACCTTTACCTTATACCATCATGTCAAGGACCTCCTACATGTTCAATGTAACACTCTATTAACAACTTAAAAGTCTAATTCAAATGGCTCATATCCTTGTTTTGTTAGTATATATGTATTTATTCTTTTTGTGTATGTTATGACAACTACTCACTGCATTGTTCCTTAAGTATGCTATATTCATTTTGTATGTTATAGTAACATTATAGGCTTTATGATCTTACAACATCTATAGCATCAATTTAGTATGGTCCTGCTTCTGCCTTTATTTAATGGTTTTCTCAGGGGCCCTCTAATAATCCTCAACAGTGACAAAGAAAGCACAATGGTTAGCCCAACAACTTTCTTACTGTTTATCTAGAGTCCTAGATTCTTCCAGATTTACCTCAAGAGCAGTATATGTTAACCATTAAATACTCGAGATGTTCACACATAAAAAGCCCCTATATATTACAACCCATCATTGATCCCTTCACCACAACCAACAACATCAACTCAAATCCACAAAAAACCCACACAACATACAGCTAAAGCACGTACTATGGCTTCTTTACAAATTTCATCTTTGCTTTCTAAAACTTTTTGTTAAACATTGACCTAAAGATATCAAATAAGGTACATTAACAAATTAATTTATGGAAACATATCAAAATCATGAAATCGGTGTTGAGCTGGTGCCAATGAGTCACGGAGCATTTCATATGATTTAGTTCCATTTCATACCAACTAATAGATGGAAGCAGAGGAATGCTAACCTTGTGGGAGCTGCACGCCGACAGTTGCGACCGCAGAAAGACACCAACAATGCCAATGACAGTGGTGACTGGAAGCGACAATGGTGACTGGAACCAACAATGACAGCGACAAAGAAGCTAGGATCAGTGAAGGGTTTAGAATGGAAGCGTCGTGACAGTGAAGGACAGAGATAACTAACAATCAAGTTTGGTGCGACACAGAAGCTAGGAGCAGTGAAGGGTGAGAGATTCAGAGGAGAGATTGGTGCTAGAGTGAAGGGTGAGAACTTTTCAGAGGAGATACAGGCACGAGAGTGAAGGGTTTAATCCCTGGGGGGTGGGTTTTATGATAACAACAACATCGGTTTCCATATCAAAACCGATGTTAACTATCTTATTTTAACATCGATTTTATTAAAAATCTAGAAAACTGATGTTAACAGTACCTGGTTAACATTGATTTTCTTAAAAATCTAGAAAACTGATGTTAACAGTATTTGGTTAACATTGGTTTTACTTAAAAATCTTGAAAACCGATGTTAACAGTACTTTGTTAACATCGGTTATTCTTTCAAATCTTGAAAATCGATGTTAACAGGACTTGGTTAACATCAGTTTTCTTAAAAATCTTGAAAACCGATGTTAACAAAGTCCATTAATTTACAAATTTGCCACCGTGTTTTCGTTAACATTGGTTTTCCCAATAATCGATGTTAAACTAGCGATGTTAAAACCTATTTTTCTAGTAGTGAAGAGAGAAGAAGATGAAAAGGAGATGGAGGAGATCGACAAGGAGACAATTTTATGCAGCCCCAAATAGCAAAGAAAACGGGAGGAAGCTTACCATGGTTGAAGAAGGTGAAAGAGAATGGAGACTTGAACCAAATAAAGTGTTGTGGCCTGTGGGTTGAAGTTTTTGCATTGGTGAGTTGTAATGGAGATGTGGGAAGGCTAAAATGGCTTCCCTTTGTGGATGATGCATTTCGGACATATGAGAGAAAAGAGGGAAAACAGAAGAGGACTAGGTGAGCAACAAGGAGAAATTTGGTGTTCTTAGGTTTTAAACCTTAATGGAACTCAAATTCAATTAATGGGAGATCACAATTCAAATTTTGGATAAATTGGTGCAAAATGTACTTGTAATTAACCAAAAATTTTCTCACTCGACCATTTCAAACTATGTATTCTTATTTATATATTTTATCTTCTTAATTATCTATTTCTTCTAATTTTTCCTCTTTTTATCTTTATGTCTAAATCCAATTTCAATAGTTTTTAAAAAAAATTATTAGTCATTAAAATAACTTTATATCACGGTTTAAATTATTTATTATAAATATGAAATATAATTAATATTTCAAAATATTCATTTGTTATAATTTTTAATTATACAAAAATAAATATCATCCTACACCATAGATATAATAAAATACTAATATATAAATAAGGTTTAAATACATTTTTAGTTATTGTAAAATGAACACATTTTGATTTTGATTCTTGAAAAAAAAATATTTGATTTTCATTTCTATAAAAAAATCTAAATTCATTATTTGGTCTCATTAATACTTGTTAACTAATTATGTGTTTAACGAAAGGTCAAATGACTACACCAAGTCACACCAAGTGACACTCATTAGTGTTTGTGGTACTATGTTAGGGGTGACAGTGTATGCTTAAACAGTCTAAAGGAATAATAACGTCACATAATTAAGACAATTACTTCTTTTGAAGCGATTCACCACACATGGCGGTTACCTCGGTCTTGAAATTAATGAAATTATTTATAAATTATAATTAACTTAGGCAACGTTAATTTATAAGTTTATTTCTTCACATAAAATCATTAATGGCTTTTTTTATGGTTTTTTTTTTTCTTTTCTAGAAAAAGTTTTCTCGGTAACTTTTTTATATAACTAATTAACAAAGTCTTATTTAACAATAAGTTATTAAATTAAAAAATATCTAAACCCCTTTAATCTATTTTAAGAAAAAGATATTCACATAAAAAACTTATTTACTTCATATATAATTTATGATGTTTAGTAACTTTAACAACGCCTTTTATTTCAAGATTTTTTGCAAAATTTGGATGTCTATTGATATCCCCCTTTCTTAACTAAAGATTTTGTAGTGGCAAGAAGGCATGAATTTTAATTTACTCTAGAAACATGTCAGAGAATCTACCCTAATTAAACCCTCCATATTTGTCATTTAATCACCATAATGAAACATTTATCACCTTACACACACATATATACACACATATATATGTATAATTTAAATCAAGACTCAAGCAATGTACAACTTATACCTATTTTCATTACTCACTCTCCTAGCCTCCACCCCTTATTCTTCTCTCCCCGGTTGGTATTCTTAGAAAACTATTCCGTAGAAGGGTGTTGCTTTGTGAATGGTCTTTTTCGTGATCTTCCACAGCTTTCTTGAACTGTGTTGCGTGAGGCTTCTCCAAATGAAGGTTTAAGATCCCCTTTGCAACAGAAATTCTTTGAGCACAATTCAAGATAGCTGTGGAAAATCACTGAGATGATCTCGTTCATCACTTCCTCTTTGAATTAAATTGTTATCTATGTATGTATCGAATGAAAACTACATGTATGCCATCTTTCTCTTTCTGCACAATCTATATACACATATCCAGATTCCCTTTTTTTTTCTTCAGTTTTTGGTGACTTAGCTTGTTCTTTTCTGTTGGCTTATCCATACAGCATCACTCACTTGTTCTACCTTAATTTTGCTTTATTAAAACTAAATTTTCATTTTTTGTCATGTAACTAATGTGATCAATGTAACCATCTTGGCTGGCAGGATAAAATTATGAACATCATTGTTGTTGTAAAAGGATGTATTTTTTTTTTTTGTTTTATTGACTCATAATTTTATCTGGCTTGAACATGATTATTTTCTGTAAAGAATACTTGTGATCTCATGATGCATAATCAAAAAAGTAGTTGAGGGATGAAGTCGGAAGTGCGAGACTTTGACTTCAAGTGAAGAAAAGAAAAATTGTATGTTTTACTACCATTTGTTTCTTTTGTTTTTTGCAAGTACAACCATGTTTGTAAATTACAGTATCAGTTACATTAGCAATTTAAATAATCAGAAAAAAATAGTGAACAATAATGCAGGTGACGTACCTAGCTGCAATTGAGACTGCCACAGATTCTGAAACTTGCAATCATGTTTGGAGTAACTTCTTTCTACCTAGTTTTTTCTACTTCTTTTAATTGACAGTTTTTCTTTTAGTTATATCAATATGCAGCTAATTTATTTGGAACATAATTTACCCTTCATATTTTTTTAACATATAATATTACTATTAAGCATGTTAATTTGGATCTACCTTATATTTCAAAATTGCACCATTTTCACATTTGACATAGAAGTTTATATGGTTAACTTCTGATTTTCGCATTCTATATACACGTTCTATGCTGATGGACTTGGAACCAAACACGTACTTAACTGGCAAGCACTGTTGCGTTAGGTACTTTGGCCCAATTGCATCAGACATGTTACTATGACTCTTGTTAAGATCGTGATCTTGAAAACCAAACCTTAGGTTTGGTTTGCACCAATGAACAAAGGAGAAAAGAAATTTTTGTTTCTTCCTTAGCCAAAATAAATAATCATGTCTTTTATTTTTTTTTATTCTTTATTAATTTATTTTGAGGTTGTTGGCCAAGCCAGTTGTATATTCTGGAGTTTTCTGTACCATGGCTTGTGATATAATTGTTGCTCCAAAACTAAAGCTGATAACTTTTGGAAAATAATTCAATTCTTTCTACCCCACTATTTTTTTTGTTCCCAAAAAATAAGTTATATATATCAACACTAGAGGTTGAGCACTGAGCTCAGCAGAAGTTTCAGATCACACTAAGTGGGTGGTGACAATGAAAGGGGAGGAAGGATTCCTTCTAGGAGTTATGTATGTATGCTTCCTGAAATTCAGATGCTATTGATCCAAGAGCAGAATCAGTAACAACCAAATCTATTACTTTTCTCATTATTGTTGGAGTTGGAGTTGGACCACAAGAATAGTTTTGTGAGAATCATTGTTTTCTAGTGTCGATATATGGATGGGGAATTGCATCCACTCATATTGTAAAGTATTTATATTAATTATTCATTATTATGAATTGTAAGGTGGTGTACATTTAAATAATTATTATGATAATAAATTTTATTGGAATTAAAAAAAAAAAAGATTATGCTAGCTTTAGTAGAGATGCAAAATTTTGTGACATGTAACCAACTTCCATCTTCTTTTGAAGTTTATGCTACATCTCAGGCTTTTTGTTTGCGTGTAACACTTAAAAAGTATGATATATATATATATATATATATATCTATATATATATATATATATAACATTATCTTTTTAATTTAATAATTAATTCTATGTATTTGTTTTAATCATTGTCATTGATGTGAAATCTAATCATCTATATTTGCCCTTTTATTTTTTGCAATGACGAAGCAATTTTATATCCCCTCAACACTTGAATGATGTACATAATACACACACATATTAAAAAAATTACCAAGTAATTTGTAACTAATACATAATTAAATAACCAAATATCAATTACCAATATATATATATATATATATATATATATATATATCCATATAAATTATAAGATAATTGTCGTGAATCTTGGTGTTTTCATAAACATTTCTATTGTAAGAATGCTTTTAAGAATTTTTCTTCAACAATAATGTTTTGATTTTTTTGTCTTAACTTTTTTATTTTTCAATCCATCCTTCTCATCTTTATCTTTAAATTGTACTTCAATATTATTTTTATAAAAGACATTATTAATAATTAAAATAATACAATTTTATATCATAAAACTAAAATATAATTTATATGTTCAAAAGTATTTAATTATTATAATTTTTTATTATAATATAATTTGTATATTTAAGAACTATTTATTTATTATAAATTTTAGTTATACAAAAAAAAATTATATAATAATAACAACAACAACTAGATTAACTAAATTAATCATACGGCCAAGATTAATAATACTATTTCCACTCACTTGTTTGTGTGGAAAAAAAATTAAAAATCATTTTTTTAAATAGTGTTATAAAAAGAATTAAAGAAAGTTCAAAACCATTCCATATAAGACTGTCCGTCAATTTAATGTCACCAGAAAGATATACGGAGTATTATAAAACATACTTTTGAATCTTTAATTTTTTTATATAAAATTGTAATAATTTTACATGAATTTATATATTAAAATTCTCGAAATTAATTTACCAATAAATAAATAGAGCTTTTGTCAGTATATAAGATCCCGAATCACAAAACAGACAAAGATGCAGTTTTGTGTCAAAGCATGTTTTATGCCAAGCATGGATGGATGAACTCAACTCATGGGTTAAACCAGTTATAGAAATATTGACTTACTTTTTTACAGGTTGATATTGAAGTTAGCCAACTAAGATGAGTCAGACCAATTTATGCCAACCCGCTTTTTCTTAAGAAAATATGTTTATTTCCCTTGTTTTGTTATGAACTTGATATTTTTATTTTTATGTTTTTATCTTCTTTTTTTAAAGTATGTTATTATAAATTAATACGCTATTTAATTTTTTTTATATAATTTCTTGTTATTTTCTAGCCTTTTTTATAATAAAAAAATCTCAACTAAATTCAAAAAATATTAACTCATGATCAGCTCATAAATAAACTCACTTAATTAGCCAACTTGTTATGGATTGAATTGGATTGTATTTTTTGTTCACCAAAAAGAGAAGAGTTAACTCACTTTTTAAGTAACTCCTAGTGAGCTAATCCTAATTGTCATGTTAGTTCCTTGGACACCACAAGGAATGATGATGGCCGTTTTTGAGAAAATAAAAATAATAATCAATAATCTTAATTACATTTTTAGTTTTCATATTTTTGTTTATCTACAACTTTAATTTTAATTATTCAAATATAGTAATTACATTTTTCCAATTTTTAAATTAAATTTGTCCGATCAGAATTAACAATGGAATTAACAATGAAATGAAATGAAATTTGTGCCTTTATTGTTTCAAATGAAAATAAAATAAAATAGAAACATAATGGAGATTAAATAACAGTACCTTGGTTTTCTTTTATTTTATTTTGGTAACTAATAAATTTTTAATTTTAAAATATGTGCATTTCCTTAAAGAATATTTGTTAATTGATGACATAATTAATAAACTGTCACATCTACTTTTTGTTGTTAGATTCATTGTATATACGGGAAAAAAAATTAAATATTATTTTTTTAATAATTAATTATGAATTTATTGTAGTTTGTAAATTATGTACGAATCTATAGCAATCAAACACGTCCAGGTCAGATGTGTTCAAACACCTCCAATCCAGGCATGATTGAAGTTGAGTCACGTCCCATCTAGGTGTCTTTCACTTTGTTGTAACACGTGTCATATTGATACACGTGTCATATTGAGACACGTGTCATTTTGAGGCGTAATGTATATAAACTTCAAACGGTCACAACTTTTGATAAGAATGTCTGATTGAGGCGTAGTTTGTGTCAAAACGCTCAAAATTGAGAGAGTAAGGCCTGGGAAAATTCTTGAAGGGGATTTGGTTAACTATTTTTTCCAAAAAAATGCCTCTAAGTGCCTCTAAATTAGGATTTAGGATTCAATCATCCAAAAATTTCCTTTTTGTCTACTTTTTTAATTATTTAATTAGTTAATTTAATGTTATTTTCTATTTTTTTAATTACTTCTCTTAATTTTGAGCGTTTTGGCATAAAGTACACCTCTATCAGACATTCCGATAAAAAATTATGACTGTTCGAAGTTTATATGCACTATCAATTTATGTATGCATTTTGACATATTGTACTTCAAATGATCTAACTATTGTTGCGACCACAATATTGTGATTTTTTAATTTTTTAAAACTGAAATCGTTTAAAAATTTACAGTATAATTTTGGTAAATAGATATACCAAAAAAACATTACCTAATTTTTGATCGGAATGTCTAATGGAGGCGTACTTTATGTCAAAATGCTTGAAATTAAGAGAAGTAATTAAAAAAATAAAAAATAGAATTAAATTAACTAATTAAATAATTAAAAAAGTAGACAAAAAGGAAATTGTTGAATGATTGAATCCTAAATCCTAATTTAGAGGTACTTAGAGGCATTTTTTGGAAAAAATAATTGACCAAATCCCCTTCGAGAATTTTCCCAGACCTTCCTCTCTCAATTTCGAGCGTTTTGACACAAACTACGCCTCAATCGGACATTCATATCAAAAGTTATGATCATTCGAAGTTTATATATATTACGCCTCAAAATGACACGTGTCTCAATATGACACGTGTCACAACAAGATGAAAGACACCTAGATGAGGCGTGACTCAACTCCAGTCACGCCTGGATGGGAGGTGTTTGAATACATCTGGCCTGAACGTGTTTGATTGCTATAGATTCGCACATAATTTGCAAATTATAATAAATTCGTAATTAATTATTAAAAAAGCAATATTTAAATTTTTTGGCTTGTATGTACATTAAGTAGGGAAATTGAGATATGCCAAGGAAACACGAGGCTTATTGCTCACATGTAACACCTATAAAACTTTACTATGCAAGAGGGAAATTGACTTTAATCATTGAAATAGAAGTTTGAGTAATTTATCTTCTATCTTATTTAACTGACTTAGAAGTATTCAGGGATGAGCCTTAGTGCTTGTTTTTTTTAGTTTTTTCCTTAGAGAAACTTGTTTTTATAAGTAACTGATATTTGTGTCTTTGGCTCACAACAGTATAATTTATCAGATTATATGTTAATAATGTCTTTACTTTCTTTCTGTGAAAGGTTTTCTAATCGAACTCATCAATCACCTTTCAGCCATGTTATTTTTTAAAAAGAAAATGGATATCTAAATTAGTTCTAAATAAAACTGATATTGAAAATGCTTTTAAAACATCAATTTTAAATAAAACTGATATTGTTTAGCAACTTTTTACATCAGTTTTAATAAAAATTAATGCAGACATTTGGCAAGAATACACCTATTAATGCAATTTCTACATTAGTTTCTTTGGTAATCGCAACATCATTTATTTCAACGTCGATTCAAAATCAATATTAAATATCTTTTTTATCTAATGTTAACCCCCTTTTTTTGTAGTATTAAACCCATGTCACTTAAAAATTGCTGACTCGACAGCCAAGTTATTTCTATGACAAGTGTTTTTTTTTTCAAAAAATAAATATTTGTTAAGTATCAAAAGAAAAGTTAGTACCAAAACCAAAACACAAATAGGTATCAAAAAGTTATTTAAGCATATAATAATTAAAAAGTTCATTGTTGTTATCATATTGCACCATATAAATTATTACAGTCCTTCTTTAATTTGGAGGTGGCCTTGGCGGCAACGACCATGAGCTATAATAAAATATCGTGTTTGAGCAATTGGAAGCATTTGATTCGGGTGAGCAAGTCAAAAAATTGTCGTAGAGAGCGCCTTCGAGATGGAAGTAGAGGGAGTCAGGGAGATGAAATCAACATCAAAGTGTAGAAATTTGCATGAATTGGAATGAGCAAATACAACATACAGAAACATTAAGCGGTGGTGTAACAACCTAACATTTTAATATAATAATTGTTTGTATTTTTAATTTTAAAATATTAGTATAAGAATTTATTTGAATTAAAATGATTATGATAATATATATTTTGAATGTTTTTGTTAATCATAGTTTTAAAAATCGATTTGGTGATTGATCTAGTCATGATATTGGATCAATGATCGAATCGGTGGATCACTGATTGACACGTATGACCTAGTTTGTGCTATAAAAAATTAAAAATTTTACCTGTCTCAAAAATATTTAAAAATAACATGACAAATTAATATAGTTCCATAGCGTAGATAATTAGATACCAAAATGTTAAAATATTATTGTGCAAGTTCAAACAAACAAATAACAAAGATCACAAACATAAATAAATAGCTACATAAGTTCAAGTTTAGCATATGTTCCTAAACAAGTTCAACTTTTTATTTATGGCCAAGGGGTATAAACTAAGTCAATTTCATTTTCATGAACTTCTTCATTAAAGAACTCAGAAGAATCTTCCATTGTAACTTCATGATCAACATTGTTTTCATTTAAATTTATGTTTACCATGGGATTGCATTGTACTTCATCAACATCATCATCATCATCCAAATTTAAAGGACCCATGACAAAAAAATTAGATAGAAATTAGTAATTAGCATTTAGAGATAACAAGTATGAAATAAATTTGAAATAAAAATATGATTAAAATATATTGATATCATTTGAAAGTGGTTGGATGGTCATATTTGCAAGGTCTTTATGTAATGCATCTACCTCTTCATTGGTTAAGAATGGTAGTGAATCCTCCATTACCCAATCAACATGATCATCAAGTGTTTCTAAATTAATAGGATCATAGTTTTATTGTCTCTTTTTCCTAAGCACATGTACAAATATGTAACCATATGTAATATAGAAAGATAAACAATGAAAAAAGAATAAAAATATAATAATATACCTATTTAGGTTTTGTATTATTCTTGCATGAAATTATTTAGGTGTTTGATATAATCGTACCAATGTGTGGCTTTTACTATTTGTGGGGTTTAATTTAATTTTACAAAAAGAGATATTGTAATGTACAAATCTTCACTATGTGTTTTATTTCATAGTTAATTATTAATTGACTCATATAATGCTATAATTTTGGGATATGATTTTGTGAGTTAATAGTGTGTATGAAATTAAAGTATTTATTTGATAGTTATTTGGAATGATGTTTTGTAATTATGAATTGATCATCATCGTCTGGGAAGTGGTAACAGTGTATATTTTATTTTGAGAATTGAATATGTATGAGATACCTCCATTTGGAATGGAAAAGAGATATGAGATATCTCTATCTGGGATGAAGATGAGATAATAGATACCTCCATATGGAATGAGGAATAGATTCTGGATACCCTCATTTATGATGGAGAAGACAATGGAATATCATTGCATGAATATGAGCTCATTGAACATTTGAAGAATCTGATACCCACATCAATTCCAAGAACAAAAGGGTTAAGTCTAGTGATTATGTGAATCATTAAGTGGTGTTATGACATTTGTTTGTTTGTTTGAGAATTGAATGCAATAAAATATTTGTGTTTATGGACTGGGGTGTTATTTGGTTGCCTAAATAATTTGTGGTTGTTTATAAGTATGTATATATTATTTTTAATTTAATTTTGTAGATATCATGATTGAATTTTTTCGATTACCTTGTCGACCGAGAATAACACTTTGCGAACTCTTTTAGAACTTGTTTTATTCACCAAAATTATTATCTCATTAAAATTATTATTTTTAGAGTTGGAAGAAGTTTTTGAGATGAAAGAGAATTAAAAACTTAGTTTATTATTAGATAAACTTTATAGATATTCATATTTCAGAATAAACTATTTATTTATGTAAGGACTCATTTATTTATAATATTTAAAGTATTTTAAATTATTGAAATTTCTAAATTTTTATTTTATGTACGAATGTTTTAAAGTATATTTTTATTATGAGTTTGTATTGTAAAAGGATGTGACAGGTGGAATGATTTACGATGCATATCATATCCGATTGTCACAATAGAAGAACAATCCACTTTGAATAAAAATTCACTTTCCAAAATTTTGTGTAGAGGGCATCTAACATGTATATATCTCCTTCACAAACTACAAGAGTAAAAAACTAGAATTACCTCGCAAAGACAACGAGAGTAAAAATAAGATGTGAGCAAAAATTCGTGTGATATAATGATATTTTCTTTTTAGACCATATAGTTTAAAATATTGGTAATTTATAATTACATTTTTTTAATTAAAGTTTTTGGTTCTTGCTATCTAAAATTGATTAACCATGTTACATTTAGATCCTTTAAAATTTCTACAAAACTAAAATTGATGATGAAAAACTGCTGAAAAATGTAGATAATTTCAGTTTTGTAGTGGTTTTAAAGTATGTGAATGTAACCGTTAGGTGATTTTAGATAACAAAAATAAAATAAAAAAGTTAAAAATTACAACTACAAGACGAAAATAGATGTTTTAAATTATAGTAACTAAAAGAAAATTTATTGCAACTATAAGAATATAGAGGATAATTAAACCTTAAATAAAAAAGGCAATACCAAAATGGCTTATGGGCATTTATTTTTATGTATTTATAGTGATGTTCAATGATGAATTTGATATTAACTTTAATTTTTAATGGTTAATTTAATATTAAATTATAAAGTTCAAGTATTAATTTGTTATTAATTGTATGTAAGATATAATTATCATACTTTTTAGTTTTTATATATTTAGGGACTAAATAAAAATTTTCTTTTTCTAAGATTAAATTATCACTTTAGAGGTTCAATCAAATAACTGTTTTTTTTTTTAGATTCAATAAAGTAACTTGGAATTTCATTTTAATATGCTCTAGTTCATCACATTTTTTTGTCAGTGTTCTAAAATTGTCGTTTATTGTTCTCCCACTAGCAAAAAAATGTCGTTTATTGACTACAATTGCTGCAGTGGCGATGCATTGCGCTGTCACGATGCAGTTACATACCACCATAGAAAACCTTGCTATTGCAGTCCCTCGCTGCATTCCACTCATCGAAACATAATCCGATCGAGTGCCAGTGCTTGTTTGTATTTGGAATCGAAACGGTTCTGCTTGTGGTTTCTTTCTTCCTCGCTGGCAATGAACCCCAGTGCCACGCAAAACGACACTTACGTTGGGTGTTCAGTGTTCTGTTTCGCAACACAACAAAACACAACGCAGCATAAACAAGAAACACGGGACAGGAGATTCAACAAAACCAGAACCTCTCTGTATGTTTCGTTTTTACTCAGACACGTGTGAGGGAAACACACGTACACACTCGCGCTGCACCTGCAGCTTCGGATTGTCACGTTAGCAGTATTAGATAAATAAAAAAAAGTAAAAATGTTTGAAAATCCGTTCCAAAATTATATTTGAAGTAAAAGTAATTTGTCAACCGAAACATGTTTGGTTTTCAGTCCAACTTGCATGAATTCCAAAATTAAATCCAATTGGTCCCCTGCAAACTAAACCCAAAAGGAAGGGTGTGGATATTTTTGTAAATTTCATTTTGTCACCAATGTTTGTCTGTATCAAATATCAAAACATGTATTCAGAATTCTTATTTTTACATTGATTTTCTTTTTATGCGTTAAATTTGCATTTGGACAAATGTTACGATATTTTCAATTATAAATCAAATATGCACTATATACACTTCTACATGCATTTTGTGTGTGTTCTCTCTTTACAACTACAATTTCATTTTTGTAATTCACCTGATAATTTTTTTATTAAAGAATTATACATATAATTGAAATGAACCTCTGATTTTTTTTTTCTCACATACTTTCTTTAAACTCATATATAAGCAAAAATGAGGTTGATTTTTAAAAATAATATAAATTAAATAATTAATTTGACATTTGGAGTAGTTTAGAAACAAATTGGAGATTTGGTGCACTCAAATAAGGCCAAACTGGGCGTGTCTCCATCCGTCGCTAACACTTTTTATAGAATATTGGATTTTTTTAAAAATTCGTCTCTAATTCGGTCTCTAATTCAGTCGCTAACACTTTTTTACAGAATATTGTATTTTTTTAAAAATGTGTTGCGACCACAATATTGTGATTTTTTTAATTTTTTTTGAACTGAAAATGTTTAAAAATTTACAATATAATTTTGGTAAATAAATATACCAAAAATAAATTACTTAATTTGGGCTAATTTTTTATTAACTTTGTTGTTCAAATTAATTACTGTATATAATTAAATATGCATATAATTTTTAATTCACCCATGATTGTTTAAGTTGATTTTTTTTATTTTTACATCTTAATGTATGCCAAAAATTAGCCCAAATTAGGTGTACGATATGTCTTTCAAACGGTCATAGCCCAAATTAGGTGAACGATATGTCCTTCAAACAGTCATAACTTTTGATAGAAATGTCCAATGTAGGCGTATGATTTCTCAAAACGCTCGAAATTCAGAGAATTAATTAAAAAAATAAAAAATTAAATTAAATTAACTAATTAAATAATTAAAAAAGTAGACAAAGAAAATTTTTGGATGATTGAATCTTAAATCCTAATTTTGAAGCACTTAGAAGCGTTTATTGGAAAAAATAGTTGACCAAATCCTTTCTGGGATTTGCTTAGGCCTTCTTCTCTCAATTTCGAGCGTCTGGCCACCGGTTTCACCTCAGTCGGACATTCCAGTTAATTATGACCGTTCGAAGTTCGCTCAACACTGCGCATCCCTAACACGTGTCACAATCAAGTGAAACACGACCCATCTAGACGTGTTTAAACACGCCCAAACTAGGCGTGTTTGAGTGCATCAAATCCCCAATTTGTTTCAAAACCACCCCAAATGTCAAATTAATTATTTAATTTATATTATTTTTAAAAATCAACCGCAAAAATAACTAATTTCATATTAATGAAAAAAGTTAGTTGACATCATTTAATTTTTCTAATCTCAAGTAAAAAATAAAATTATTTGTAAAATATCTTCCGTTGAAACTTGCTATTATGAATAAAAATAAATTATTAAAAATAAAATTAGAATTAAATGAAAGGTATTTTAAAAATGATATCATTAAATAATATAAATTAGTTAAATTTACTTATATTTAAATTCAACATACAAGATTACTTTTTAATTTATATATATGATGTATACACATTTTCATCATAAATTTAAACCTTACTTCACCATATATTACGAGAAAGTAACTTTTTCCACTAAACCTAACTTCCGTTGGTAAATAAGATTGTAATTAAAGTATAAATAACACCTAAGAAGTTTTACTAAAGTTGTGTCCTGATATTAACGTGTGCTATGGTCTCTTTAGAAAGCTTGAGTTACTCCAATCTCATAATGGGATTTCTCAATTCATGAATTTAGTAATAATTATTTTGAAACAATTCTTATTCTACACTGCCTCTTAATTATTAGGTACATGTGATTAACAGTCATCAAAATTCCATACTTATTCTAGATTTCTACTTGATCATCATAATATTCAGTTGCTATGTACACTAGGCCAAGCAAGTTCTTAAAACACTTGTCAAAATATCCTGTTATATTTAATAATTTTTCTCAAAATATTCATGTAGCAGACTTCTTAATTTTCTGTTTTTCATACAGAAAGTTGACCAATTATTAGGTATATGTACAGTTCAATTTTATTTTTAAGAGTAACACGTGCACAACTGGACAGGTAGCTCCATCAAATTTTAGGTTACCCTGCTTAAAATATTATGAAGTTCAATTGAATCACCTCTACAATGATGCAAAATTGTGAATGCAAGAGTTGAATGAGTATCCATAGATATTGTAAACATATTTACTTTTGCCACAGAGAAGATGTGCTTTGGAGAAGTGGATCACCAAATTGTAGTCTTTTTATTTTTATTTTTATGAGCATCACCAATTTGTAGTGTTGACATTGAAATATCAAGCTGTGCTTCATTGGCATCATTCCTTGAACTGGAAGCTGCTTTTAGTATATATGTGGTGATTATTGTACCTTGCTTTAAACATGTCTGACACATGTCAGTTTTGTCTTCTTTATAGTCATTTCGTTCTTGCCTTTGCCAAAATTTGTCATTCTATTATTATACCTTAAATAATTTTTCAACATTCCAATATTCAAGGCAGCAGATTTCAGAAACAGATTCCATTTCCAATGACAGATCATATTCGGTGCAATTGCCTGTTCATTCAAGCTTATCATGGGTTGCTGATAGTTCCACCAGATTATGGTAATGATACTGCACATGAACCATCTGAACTAGGAACATCAAATGTTGGTCAGCATGAGAATTCTAAGTTGGCGCAGATGATCTAACAATAGAGGAAGATATGACAAATCCAATAGAACAATTGATGAGAGTTTGCTTGTTGGTCAAGCTATAATAATTGGAAGGCATTCCTAGGCATAAGGTAAATGAGAGATCTGTCAACTATGTTTTAAACAAGAACAATTGCAATGAAAATGGAATAGTTGAAAGTGATGGAAGAACTTTAAGAGGAAGTGACATGTCTAATCCTGGGGACCAACAAAGTCTGACATTAGTTGGTGGCTAACTGGATCTCTTAAGCATATTAACAAGAGTTTAATTATTGACCATTCGTATGGAAAAAACTGTTAGCAGAGATAAAACCCAATTCGGTAAGCTTCTAAGCATTAGTATCCAACTATTAGTTATGGTGCAAACCCAAAAAATGTCTAATTCTAAGGTTCTGAATTAATCTCATGCTTGCTCTTTTGACCTTGCCGAGGGGCCTTGGTTAGACCCCCCATTAGGTCATTGCAATAAATTGAACAGGGTTCCTTGAACCATACAACCAAGGCTAGTCTCTACAAAAATACAGATATGGAGAACCATATAGTTAGATTAAATCAAGAAGTAGCTGCAAAGGATTTTCTTGCAACAAAAGTATAAATATTCACCCATTTCTTTGTAAATTAACTTATATTTTAGTTCAATGTACATGAAAATTGTTAGAGGTTATCTAGATTGAAACTTGAAAACAAGTCCTTATAATTTTTTTTTCTAGCAAATGTTAGTTGTTACTTTGCTAGTTTTTATTAGTGGAGGAATTCGAATCCACGACTTCTCCCTTCAACTACCAATTCAACTTTATAACTCTTGTCCTCTTAAATATATGTGAACTGAAAATGTTCTTATACTTTGGAAACTTTTTACTAGAAACTCATTGAAGTGTTTCTAACCCTAGTATTAGGGGTGTGCAAAAATTAGTTCGGTAAAAAAATCCAACCGAAATGGTTTTAAAATGTTTTAACTGGTTCAATTTTATATTCAAATAGTTAAACTAGTTTGGAATCCAGTTCAGAATCAAATTGGTTTCAAAGATCTGGTTCTAAATCAAATTAGTTCTTAAATTATTTTAAATTTGGTTTTAAGAACTGAACTATTTTTTTAAATAAAAAAATATTCAAGTAAAAAGCAGTTCGATTAACCGAACCAATTTTGTAGAAACAATTTGATGACCGAATTGGTTTTGTAAAATAGTGCACTCTTTGTTTCTTGATCTCGTTCAGAAAAAAAACCAATTCGGTTTAGGTTCGATAACACACTACTACAGGTGAGGCTTACGACGACGGTTCTAAACCGCATACAACGATGGTTGTAGAATCGTCTTTGTTGCGCATGTTGAAAAACAGCACTTTCAACGACGGTTCAAAAAAATCGTCTTTGTTATTTTTTTTTAGAAGGGATACAAAGACGATTTTTAGCCAAAACCGTCTTCGTATGTCAACATACAAAGACGGTTTTCACTTAAAACCGTCTTTGTATGTTAATTTTTTTTAATTTTTTTTTTGTAAAAAATAGATACAAAGATGGTTTTAAGGAAAAATTGTCTTTGTATATACAAAGACGATTTTCCCTTAAAATCGTCTTTGTATGTTGATTTATTTTAATTTTTTTTTTGTAAAAAATAGATACAAAGACGATTTTAAGGAAAAATCGTCTTTGTATGTGGACATACAAAGACGATTTTCCCTTAAAATCGTCTTTGTATGTTAATTTTTTTTATTTTTTATTTTTGTAAAAAATAGATACAAAGACGGTTTTTCCTTAAAACCGTCTTTGTATGTTAATTTTTTTTAATTTTTTTCTTGTAAAAACTAGATATAAAGACGATTTTAAGGTAAAATCGTCTTTGTATGTTTTTTTTTTGTTTATTTATTTTTAAAATGTTTTCTATAAGGTTAAAGATATTTTGTAAAGTTAGGTATTAAAATAATTATTTTGTTAGGTCCAAGATTAATGTGTTCAAAGCTTTAAATATCAAAAACTAATGTGAACTGCATTACTATACTAATTATAGAATAATCCATGTACTTACATATATACAAGCCTAAACATTTTATATTATTGGTTTTACATATATACAAATAACCATGATTGCAAGTCTGAAATCACAACATAATATATAATTAGTGTAAAACACTAGAAATGAAAATTTTGCAGAATCTCTAAATATACAATAACGTGAGGTAAGAAATTAATTAGGCAGCCTATACACAAACTCCTCTACCTCTTTGATCATATCTTGTGTAAGCAACGGTCCCTCCTACATGGAATTGCCACAAATATGACACATCAAGTACTAAAGTAAGTTCAAGCGAGAAATTGTGTAATACAAAAACATAGTCTAGACTGATTAGACCAAAGTAAAAAATCATATGATAACAAGGGAAAAATAAAACCTACCCCAAACATAATTAAGTATGAAAATAACCATTGCCTCTAGATTCATAAAGAACAGCCTTAGATTCTATATTCATTGCCAATGGACTTACTTTGTCAAGGAATTCTAGTTCTGCAACGTGTTTGCGATGCAATAAATTGGTTTTGTAGCATGATATAGAATCTGTATGCATTACAAAGTAGTGATGCAATGAGTTCAGCATAAGATAAGTAGGCATGTGTTATTTGAAGAGCATACCTTCCAGGCTTAATAATTCCATTGGCACTTTTTATTATGCTTATCTTGGAATTTTAAGATTTCAGAACTGACAATTTAGTGGTGTCCTTTCAAGAAAATAAGAGAAGCAAACACGCTGAACAAAAAAGAAAAGAATAGAATTTAATTTCACCTTTGGCTGGAGCATCAATGTTACGACATTTGATAAATTCTCAACATTGAGCTGAGATATTAAGATTGGGGCTGGTCCAACTCAATCACCATACCTCTAACTTAGCCAACCCTTTAGCTACCAACTCAATCATCCTTGTCCGGACCTACAACCAAACAGAATACATACAATACAAGTAACAGTTATAAAACTACATATAATATACATAGGTAATTAGAAGAAGGAGAACAAGAGGTGGGTATTGTTGTAATGCTAAGAGGATCAATGTACTCAATCCTGTCAGAAGAACACCAATCCAAACTGGTATGTTAAAGAGCATGTTCAATGCAAAGGCTGACCCAATTACTGCATATGCAGGCCAGAAAGTCAAGATAAAACAAATAAAAGTTAAATAAAACCCAAAAAAGTAACCAACAATTTGTGTTTTAGAACTTGATAGTTTGCCCATTTTGTGATGACTTTCATAATTGTTATCCAATAGTGTACTAATAACTCAAATAAAAAAATTTCTATTAGGTGTACTGATGGTTGTTAAGTGATAGTGAACAAATATGAATTCAAACAACCAACATAAACTTTTCTATATTTAGTTGTGCAGGAAAAAAGATTCTTAACATTTTCCACAAATGTATAGTTCTCTTCACCAAGGACATGTTCATACACCAATCCTGCCCAACCCAGACATTCAGGAGTCAAATCATCTACAGAGCTTACCGCCTCCCTTCCACAGGCCAAAACCAATCTTTCCATGTTTCTCCTCTTTGCTCTCCGAAGGGCAATTATGTAAACAATGGAACAAAAAATCAGAAGGGAAATAGGATAGGGATTGTGTAAACCAACATCAACTTATGAGTTCACTTCATATTACATTAGCAATGGGTAATTTGTGCTATGGGATATTCTAACAGTTACATTATTTTCGAGTATATTTTTCAACCAAAGACACTCTTTGGATGGTTTTTGAAAGCCCCAATCATGTTTGATAAACATTATTCTAAAGAAGAAGAAAACTTAAATATAATTGAATGTTACTTACTTCTTCCTTTGCAAGCAGGTCCAGAGATGGGGGATCAATCGAAACAACCCCGTAGTGTCCCTTCACCCATACAAAAATCATGAAACTACCAGTGATTTCATGCCTATTAAGATTGATTGCACAGAGTAAAGGGGGAACAAACACAAGAATAATAAAATATTATCAGGAAACAAACTGAAAAAAAACCAATACTCGAATTTGGAAGGAAATTAATAAGAAAGCATCAAACACAAGAAGCCCAAAAGACATCAAAAGTAAGGGGAAAAGGAAATAAATGAACCTGAATAAACATCAAAAGTGAAGTGAAGTTCCAACTAGAGTGTGGAGATTGATCTCATACCTGATATTATCCCCATCATTCTGAAAAGAATCTGGCTTAGATCCAAGTTTCATAAACTTCATCTTGGCCAAAGGAAATGACTATCTTTCTCCTTTTCCCCTATGTTGTTCTACCTCTGAAAGACAAACCACCGACCCAAAGTTCAGATTTTTTAAAAGAATCAGATAACTTGCTAGAGTCCAGAGTGAGGAAAGGAGGATCAAATAGAAATATGGTATGTTTCCTATTAATACTGAATATTTTTCACAAATCAAGGCCATTAAGAGTGCCAAAAGAGTTTTTTAAAATGTTTTTCTTTTAGCTAACTTGAAATGGGAAGTCTCCAAGATAAGATTTTTACTTACTAAAATGGTAACACAGATCTAGCACCTCAGAAAAAAGATGGTCAAGTTAGGAGATATTGCTAACAGAAACAAGACTATCTCAAACATAAATATAGTTTTTCTCAAAGACAGAATTAGAGACAACCCCACTTGGTCAAAACTAACACCACGGCCTGAACCATGTTAAAAATTATGTTAAAGCTCAGCACCTGCCACAACACAAAAGAAGCATAAGAATTAAGTTTTGGTTCCTGATTTAATGATCATTGCACATGTTTAACCAGGCCGCAGGGAAAAAGAAGAAGAAGATAATTAATTCAAAGCTATATATATAAGTGGACAGCAACATTTTTCTCAAAATTTAAATCTAGAAAACTTCATAGACATAAGGAATAAAGCTTCATAATGATTAACTAACTGGTTTTAATTAACAAAAAACCAATCCGCAACAACAGGTTCATGTTCAACTTAATACACAATACAAAAATAAAAATAAAAATATAAAAACCAGCAAAACAGAATCAAGCCGACCCAGTTCACAAATTGGCAAAAATTTTATTTTTTTAAAAAAAATTAAAAACCTTGAGACCCTTTATATAATAATGTAGCAAACAGCAATGACCAAAGAGAATAGATAAGGAATAGGAATATGAAGGGACAGGAATGAATCTCAACAGAAGCACAGTAGTATACGTACAAGACCCTGAAATGTTCTTCTTTTTCTTCTACTTCTTCTTCTTCTTCTCGCAATAAATATTGGAGAAACCAACCAAACCAAAGTGTGGGTTGCACGACAAGGCGAGTAAAAACAAGCAGAAGAAGATAACAAGAAAAAGGAAAGGAAAATTGTAGGGAGGCAAAGAGTCAGAGGCAATATTAATCAAAGAGATCTGAAATCAGGAAAATTTTCATCGTGTGTGGCTCTGCCAAGTAAAAGAATCTAACATGGGAGTGGCCACGACAAGAAACACAAAGTTCAGTGTGTGCATGAGTGAGTGAAACTATTAATATATCATGAAAGAAGAGAAGAACCCCACATATAACACAAACTACCCAACCAAACCCAAAAGACCACCCTTCAAAAAGATAAAGTTGTTTTTCATCATTTTTGGCAGCCACCACAGCTACACAAACACAAAAAGCCCATGTAAGTTTAACAGAGATATGTTTGCAGCTACTAGCTTGTAATATTAAGCAATGTCACTATTAGAAGAAAAACATCCTAACAAGTTATCCTTTTCTTGACATTAATAAGTGTGCATTTTTCTTATTTATTCTCCTGCACTGCTAAGTGATCAGGAAAAAACCCCCCAGAGAAATAGAGCTTCTATTGAGTCCATTCTCTTCTCTTATTCTGCATTATTATGTCACTTGCTGAGTGCCACAACACAACCATCACACTAACCTCTTGTATATTCAAGATTAAGCAGATCATAAACTAAAGAAACTGGTATTTTTCCCAAGAATAACACTATACATTAATACCAATTAAAGATAAAGCAGTAACATAATTTTTTATCAACCGAGTTTCACAAAGTGAAACACAACCAAGAGCAAACAAATTTTCATCTTTATTTTCCATACAAATATATTGTCCAAGAAAAAGTATTGTTTAGCAGCACAGAGCAAAAGGAAAAGAGTACTTGCCTCCCCTACAACCAACCCCTCTTGAGCCATATCCAAGTTCTAAAGGAATCTTCAGTGTACGTTTCCTTACTATGTTAGGAAAAAGTAAACAATTTTACTTAGGCATGTCATAAACAATGAATTTACACTGATAAAAAAAAGGTACCTGCAAGCATGGGGGGAACTCCATCACCTCATATAAAGCATAGTATATTTATAGTTGCTTAGTTACCTGTATCTTGAAGCAACTTGAAGGATTGTTGTATCTTAAATACAATAATGTATATCAGCCTATTATTTGGAAGCCACTATGGCATGATAGGAGGAAAGTTTTTGTTCATTGCCAAATACCTATTCCCATGGAAGTCGGGAAGAACATGTACATCTATAGTCAAGGCAGCAACAAAGGATAGGTTCAGCTTAACTATCATTGTTTCCAACATGTTGTTTAGAAGATCAAACAATGAAATATCTGAAATATTACATAGAGAAGTAGTCTTGTTAAGACATTTCTCAAAATCAGACTTGTTGACATAAATATTTAGTATATTCCAAATGAAGAAAAAAATCTTACTTTGGGAAGCAGCTCGGTTTGCAAGGCGTGCAGAAGCAGCATGGTTTTCAATTATATGATCCAGTAATGCAATAGTAGCACTCTACCCACCTTCCGTTAGCCAATATTCTGGTACCATTGCTGAAAGTTCGGATAGAGAAAAAATGCACCACAACATAGCATATGCAAGAGAAGCAGTGATGAGAGCTTTAATCAATGTTAAATACAATAGACTAAAATGAAAATTAAACAGGTTATTCCTTCAGGTGATCCTGTCAAATGTAAACTCCAACTAAAGAAAAACTACTTATGTTTTATACCAATATCAATGTTCCACAAAAAGGAACTAATCACAAGTAGCCACATAGATATCTTTACAAAGACACATACATGAATAGAGCTAACAAGAATATAGTCATAAAAGTATGAAATATCAATGATAAAATGAGACAAACATTCAACCCAAACAAATACATTCCAGATCTAGGTTCCAACCAAAGCAAATTTAATCCATGAATTTTCAACCACAGCCAAGAAACTTACAAATATTATTAAAAAAAAGAAGGAAATTTTCATTTCTCACTTTAAACGGCATGAAATGCCACAATAAAGACCCCAAAAGATAATCAACAGACCATGATTGTTTCAAATGTGTCAAAAAGAAAAAAAGTACAGTGTCATCCACGATTGAGATTTAATTCATAAAATAGAGAAAATAGTATAGTGTACCTGACCAAAATGGACCCCAAACCCCAGGTATGAACAATTTGCTCCACGATACAGCCATATGGCATGTATAAGTGAACTCATAAGGAAATTGGCCATGACTGGGATTGGGGAAAAAAATAAGTTGAGATTGTTGTCAATTTACACATGCATAAGCTTTTTCATCAAAAGTGGAAATAGGCAGAATGGAGAAAAAGTACTTGCAAGAGCTCGAGTACTTTCAAATGTTGTTCTAGGTTCCAATAATCATGCTTCAGAAAAACCTCAAAATTAGATAATGGGAATCTTTTCAAAAATAACAAACATGTGAAGTGGAAATTTGAACGGTAAGGATAGTGGGAAGAAGATACTTTATATTTGTGACAAGGATCTCTAGAATCTTCTTTTGTTCGTCGTCGAACAAGCCACCGTAAGGATCTACATCCTAGTCGCCGTCTTTGCCGTTGTCATTTTTGAGAGACTGCGGCGTTGGTGTAGTTGTCGTTCGGGGCTGGGGCCATGGCTGCATCGATGCATGTCCATTACGGCGGAGGAATTTTAGGGTTGTAGTTTAGGGTTTTCTCTCTAATCTATATACACTGCTGTGAGTGTGAGTGAGTGAGATACAACCATTTTAATTTGCTAGACCGAAAAAGAAAACTCGACAGGTTTAAAACAAAACCGTCTTTGAACACAACTTTCGAAGACGGGTTTCACAAGACCGTCGTCGTTGAAGTCACGAATATTACAAAATTGTCACCGTGATAGCATTTAAGACGGTTCTTGGATAACCGTCATCATTTTGCTGTCGTTGATAAAGCTTTTTGTAGTAGTGACAATTCGATTCAATCCGAGTCAATTTTTTTGCACACCCTTACCTAGTACTCCATATCCATTTCCATTTTAGTTTTATCTAAGGGTATACATTGAAGCCATATGAACCCCCACATTTTTTTATTAACTTTATATGTATGTCAAATACTGAAAGCAACTCCACTCATCATTGAAGGAAATCAGTGGTGGACCCAAAATTATTTCGTAAGAAATAATTTCTAATATTTTCATAAAAGTAAAATATCACAAGATACTACAAAATATATAATATCATGATAAAAGAAATCTAAAGTATTTAAACTTCTACAAATTACAATTGTCCTTTATGCATTTTCATACTTTGAAGATGTTCTATGATTTTTTTCATTGTCAATACTAATTTAGTGTATGAAATGTAATGTCCTTCATCAAAACAACCAACACTAAAACACCAGTACTCATGTTTTCTTTATATCTAGAACATAGTAAAAGAAAATCACTCCTAAAAGAATTAAACCATGGAAATTTCGAAAAGATACGTGTTATATCACATTTTGAAGTAAGTAATTCGAGTTTTTTGTTATTTGTCTTGACAGAATTTCTTTGCTTTCTTCTTTCTTCTCAATCCTTAAGCAACTCACTAATGTCAAGCAAGACTAATTATTTCTGTGATTCTAGAAAAAAAGAATTGTCTATCTTATATAAGCATTGTACATAATTTGAAATTATATCTTTTGAAATTTGTTTAACCAATCTTTCTTTATCTCTTATTTTTATTTTCTTTATCCAATCTAATATATTATTATACTAATGTCTTTTTTAAAAAATATAACAATCTAATATATTAAAACAATTCAATCTATCTTTTCCTTTACTAAAAGATATATTTAGGTAATCTTTATCTAACTATTTATTGGATTATTTTTTGGATGTTACATAAAAGAATGTGCTTTATGTAGTGTGGTATATTTTTTGTGTGTTAATGTAACAATAATGAGAATTTGATTAAATGATTTAGGCTGGAGCATAGATTTTTGTATTGTTATTTTGTGTTCGTTTGGGTTTTAAGTTAAAAAAAATGGAAACAATATATCATTTTTTATGAGGGCAAAATCATTTTTTATATACATTAACAAATTAAAAAAAAAATCTGATTAGAACAACTGCCCCCACAGCAAATAAGATGCATTCGCCAGTGAAGGAAACGACCTTTCTTTGCCTTCACTTTTTCTTTTTTGGTCTGAGATTATTGTGTCTTCATCAGCATTGTAAGCATAGAATTCGTGCACTAGTTTAAGAAAAAATTCAAACTAATTACGTGTGCATAAAATATCTGCATATGTACATTTAGAAATCTTATATGCACGATTAACCGTGGGTAAACTTCTACAAGTCATTAAAATACATAGTAATTGTATAGAAAGAGGACAAAAGATCAAAATGGTAAAAAGAAAAGGTTAGATTTTCAGGAAGCCTTTCCAAATTAACCTATGGCTGCAAATGAGGTACGGTCTCTTTTATGGTGTTTGGTTGAGGGAAGAGGGGAAAAAATAGAAAAGAAATTGTATGCATCTTATAGATCTCATATTATTTATATTTTATTTTAATTTAAATATTTCTCTTTTATTTTTATTTTTCATATTTTTATCATTTCAACCATAGGCAAACACAACATAAAAGAGATATTCATATTTAGTTTTACAATGTTAAAAATAATTGTCTTATGAAGACTGTAATGGGAAACACCCCGAAAAGAAGTACAATCTTGAAGTGTGGCACACATACCTAACTTACATATATATATACACACACACACAACATATTAAAATGGTTCTAAATTAGCAAAATGGTGCCTCCATTGGGTAAGGATGTTTGAAATCTTGAGCGTTGTCATTGTGAGACTCCATACAAAATACAGTTGTAGAGTTCTCCAAAGGGTCATTAATTTATATGCAACCATTTCTTCATGTGTAGTGTACAATTTGAATTTCCACCTCAAAAACCATTTTCTACTTGACGTGGCTCCACAAGGATATAAAGTGGCTTTCCATTAAGCTTGCTGCGTACCTGAAAGAGGGCTATGGTTTATTTCATTTCCATGATATGAAAAAAGAAAATCGAAAATAATGTTAAATAACATTGTGCTACATCATCCAAAAGTAATTTCAACATGGAACATTGCAAACTTGCTCCTGCAAAATCCTTGTAGGGAATCCTAACAGAACCTATATATGATGGTAGCTTCACAATTTGGAAACAGAAATTTGCATGAAGCAACTATGGCACATTGGTACGGATATTTATTATATAGTTTCAAGCCATACAACAAAATTAGCTTGAGCCAGAGAGGGAGTACAGTATATCATATAGTAGTTTTATCAAATATAAATGACGAGGACTCTTCATTCACTCGCTTAAAATGATAGATAAAAAGAGTAGCAAAGTATAATTGTATATTGATAACGTAACACCAACAGTTTGGGCCTACCTAGTATGAGCTCCATGAAGAGATAATTCTTCAGGAGAAAAAATATATTGGACTTGCAAAATTAGAAAAAAAAAAAATTATCTCCTTAGTGATTTGTACCACATCTTTAACAAGGATAAATTGGCCACTCATGAATCATGATCATAAAACTCAATCTAGTAGGGATGACAACCAGTATTATCAGTTCATTTTAACTAATTAAATATACAAAAAAAAATTACAAACTAAAATAAGAAAGAAAGTGAGATTTTCACTTTTATCTGTTTTATTATTTTGGTGACGAACTTGGATTGCCAATAGCATGGTGGAAATCTCTAAGATTAGCTAGCAAAACATAACTTACAAAAGCAATAAGTTAGCCATTACCTTAAGATCAGACAGACCAATCACACAAGTACACTCCACTACTTCAGCATCAGCACGTTCTACAAAATAAGTTGAAAAGTGCCTTAAAGCATTTTAGGGACAACATACACACAAACAGAAAAGGCTCCTTTACTGAGTTCAACTGTTTTTGTTAAAAAAGCTGTTTGAAATTTTTAGCTTGTTTGGGAATCTTAGCTTAAATTTAGAAGAAAAAAGTTTTTTGTCTGAAAATATAAGCTATTTTTATGAATCTGAAAATTTGTAGTTTATGACTATTTTTCAACAGTTTTTTTCCTCTTTCAGCTGTTTACATACTCTTTTACTATATAAAAGTTGATTTTCTTGTTGCATCCAAATGAAATTAATTAGCTTCAAAACACTTTTCAGCAAACTTATTCAAACAAAAACTTAATCTAATTATAATCAATTATAATAATCAATTATACTTTTTGTAGTTATCCCAAACACCAAGTGAGCAAGCATGTATCAACCCTTAATTTGAAGTGCATCATGATCTTAACTCATATAAGAAATTAAGGCTGAATACATCTTTACTTGCTCACCGCAGAAACAAATTCACTTTAGAAGAGAATTTTTCTGGAAAAAGGAATATAGAACAAAGCAGTTATCTGAACAATAAAGCCTGCATGTGCAGATCACCTAGAAGTCTAATTGCTGCTGACAGAGTTCCACCTGTAGCCACCAAATCATCGATAATTATGACCCGTTCATTGTGTTGGACAGCGCCAACATGCATCTCCAAGCAATCAGTTCCATATTCTAGAACATATTTTTCTGAAATTACTTCACCTAAACATGAAGCAAGTCAGAGTTTAGGCATGAATGTGAGGACCAAATTAATGCACAGGAACAAGTAGTTTAAATTGATAGACACTGCTAAAGTGGCCTAAGCTCTTTTTGATGCATTTATGTGTGAATAGCCATTGGACCCAATAGTTACTTTCTATTTACATGATCAAATATTTACCAAAAATACGAGCAGAAAATAAACTATTTCGAAGTAAGTAACTTCATTTTATATCCTGTTTTCATAAGTAGAATGCAAGCATGGCTAAGCAAGATTAGAATTTAGAAAATTTTGATTAACAAATAGTAGATATGTTGATAAGATTTCTCAATGAAGATCAAGAACACCGTTAAAAAGTCAAGTTAAGCAACAGTGCAGCCACAAACATCTATTCCAATTAGAAGGGTGATTAAATACATATATGGCACTAGGGAACTTATTTAGGTACTTCCTCTCTGAACAAAAAATGTAACATTTGGAGTCAATTGAGTTTGGACGAACTAGTAACCCACAAACATTAACGGTAAAACAGCACCAAAATAAATAGTGAACAACCAAAGTATATGACTATGACAAGGCCTTTCCATTCAGAATAGACTTTCCATTCAACTGAAAATGATCTTCATTCAGCTTCTTTTCTTTTGGCCTAAGTTTGGTATATTCTAGTTTTAACTTAAAACAGATTAAGATTAATAGTAGTGTAGATCTCAATTAATATTCAACACAACACAGATATACCTGGTAGCTTTCCAGGTTTGCATAAAGGAACAAACTTGGCACCAATGCCTAACGCAATTGAGGAACCAAAAATGAATCCCCTGGCTTCAACTCCTTCATATAAACCAACCCAATTGTATTAGCATGTAAACCAATAAAAGTAAAAAACAAACCCTTTAGAAATTGAAATAGAAGAAGAACATGGCTGATGCAGAACATAAATTACTCAAAAAATTACTTCATCTTTCTCGTAAAAAAGTTCATAACACAGTAGTACTAACATCTACTCATGTTTCAATAAAAGAAAAAAATGTTAAGAGAATTAAAGATGAAAATATGGTTCTAACTTCTAAAAGGGTCGTACATGCAGAGAAAGTTGAAGCAAAGTAGAGTAGATTACCGGCAACAACAGAAATATCCATGTCTCTGTAACGATCAACAAAAATGTCAACCACGTCTTTAAACACGTTGTGATCCAACAACAATGTTGTTATGTCTTGAAACATTATTCCTGTGGTTCATTTAATTTAATAACAACAATATAATATAAGAAATAACTAATAAGAAAGCATCATCACCATTATTATTATTATTAGTATTATAGTATTGTCATGATGAAATCAAAACCTTGTTTGGGGAAGTGAGGCACCACTCTGATGGCTTGGGAGATTGTTTGAAGCCTTGGGTCTTCCCCCTTTTTCTTCGCACCATTTTCTAGGACAAACATGTTCTGTGTGTGAGAAAAGTGTTACCTGAACAATTTTTGTATGCAAGTAATTGCAAGAAACTACTATTATTATGTGTTGTGTCGTGTTAATATTAAGGACTTTGAGGTTGATGTGTGGGGCAACAAACTTTGTTTGAGGTTGAGCCAACAACACCTACAACACATTAAAAGACAACTAATTAAGGTTGTGGGAGTGGCACGAGGACGCGAATTTTGAGCATGTGTATCATACGATGCTTTCGTCGTTTTCGTTCACTCTTGTAAACTGAAAATGCCTTCACTAAAGCAAAGTCAAAACCATTAAAAAAAGATGGTTGGTGGGTGCCAAAAGGATTTTTTTTTGCTCCTCGGGAATCCGGGACATATTTGGTGGATAAGCTATCATATTTGGTGCCAAAAAAGTAATAATTAAAATTTAGTTTAAACATATATTTTAGTCCTGAGTGAGTTTTAATTTTACTTCTTATGAAAAAAATTCTTTAATTTTCATCTCTCAAAAGGTTAAAAATTTTGTTCTTATTTTCATACTTTTATGCAACACTCGTACAGTTGTTATAGGATTACTCCCTCCAAATTTAAATATAAGAAGAAAAAAAATGTTTCATAGTAAGTAAAAAAGCTTTGAAGTGATAGAGCTGTCCCAAACCTTTTTTATTTGTTTCTGTGCTACTTTGGTTTAATCAAATTATAATACTATTTTAAATAAATATAAGAACTAAACAAAAAAATTATTTAATTTAATAGCTAACTAGAACTAATAATAAAGTATTAATTTAGCTTAGCAAGAAAATGTATAAGAATATTTATCATCCTATGCTATGATATGTATTTTGATCTCAAGATACATGTGTTGTGACTTGTTGCACAATTTGAAACACGCGCTGTGACGTGCGGCCTTTGTGGCAGGCCAGTCCACGTGCATGAAACCCAGATACAGGGGACTTATGACTGACACGTCGCCCACGACACATATCGATTGATATGAATATCAATGTAGTTTTGCAATTACTACCATCTCATCTTATGAGAAATAATTATTTGTCTTAAAATTTTTTATAATTTAATTAAAAATAATTTAATTTCTATTGGTACTTGGTAGTGTTAAAATTTTCAAACTATCAATCAAATAAAAAATTATTGCTAATGTAATTTTTAAATTATCACTAAAAAATTCAATAAATTTAATATACATAATAATTTTAAATTGTTATCTAATTACAGCTGATCATTGATATATCTTTTGAGATAATTTTATAAAAATTGATAAATTTATCATAATAATATATAATTAAATAATAGTATAAAATTATTTTATATCATCCTAATTTTTTCTCATGATAATATTCAAATATTTTACAATCTCACAATGTATACATTATTTACTTAAAAAATATATAATTATTTTTCAAAATTAAATCAAAAGTATGTAGTAAATTTAGAATTATTTTAGTTTGATAGTGATGTCTTCTCTTTTTATAATAAAAGTTAAATTTAGTAACGAAATATATAAAAGGTTTAATCACTATTTTAAAATTAGAACTAAACATTTAACAGGCTTGAGTTTTAATTTATTCGAATGAATCAAAGAAATGATTTTTAAAATATTAATTTTTATGCATTTTTTATTATCAATTTTCGTGTGATAGAATGTAAACATTCATCCATATTTGACCAGGGATATAACATTATAATTTTTAAGCATTACAGTAGTATAAATAAATAAAAAGATACATATTTGGTCCGTTATTATTCAAAGTCATTAACATCCTATCAGAATCCTCTTCTCTTTCACATGCAATTATGTTTTGTTTAACGTAACAACTTTTATTTTAAATTCATTTTAAATTTAAATTTTAGAAATTTTATTTCTTTTAGTTGAAAAAAAAAACCAAAAAAAAGGTGGAAAGAGAGTAGAGAGTGTAATGAAAGAGAGGAAAAAGAGATAAGAAAAATAAGAAAGTGAAGAAAGAAAAGGAGAAAGAGAAGAAAAATATATAATTTTTAAAAAATATATTTTACAGCAGTTAAACTACTTAACTTTTTAAAGCTATTTTTATAACTCAACTTCTTTTTATAAAAAAAAAAAAATCAAAGATATTAAAACGAAAACTACCTATGTGCAACTAAGGTATATACATGTTTCATTCTAATACATGCGTTTTCCATGTTTCGGGAGTAAGAAAATAGACAGCCATCATTAATTGAGTTGTATATAAATAAGAAGATAAGGGATGAGGTCCATTATATTCAAGTCATTACCACCTTTACACTTCCTATCACATCTCTAAGATTACAGTATCCTTTATATGACATATTTCAACTGTATACACAAATATGCGTTAATTACTTGTAAGAATTCAAATAAACATTTGTTTAATAAAACAAATTGTATTAGATATCACAACTTTATTAATTGATACTCGAGATTGGTTAAATAAAACTTCCCAAATAAGTTAAAAATTTAAGTTTTTAAATTTTCTTTTAAAAGTGAAATATATTTTAAGAGATAAAATTTAAAATAAAAATATTAATTAAAAAAAGTTCAATGTTAATATAATTTGATAATTTATTACATAAAATAAGCCTTTCTTCTTTATTATTATTTAACCCTGCTTTTCTTTTCGCTGCTCATGGGCGAACTTGACATTGCGGTGTTCCAGAAAAAGGAAAAAGAATGGAATCTTATGATCTTATTCGATAAAGAAATTATACGTTAGATGTAATCTAGCGACGAGACTCAGCACTTTGGTACTTCATCAATCAGGGGGGAGGCCAGGAGAATACAAACAATGTGATATACTTTTTTAAAATACACTGTAGATCAATGATATATATATTAAATCCTATGATATAATTTTGATATTTATTATATAATTTTTAATTAAATAATATTTGTTTAAAACTCATTATTAGATTGAAAGTTTATTTTATATAAATTATATATGCAAAATTTTATATTAATTTAAAATTATTTATGACCTAATTCATATAGATTAAAATTGACTAATATATATTAAAATATAAATCATTTGATTATTTTTTTTATTGTTGTTCAATTTAGATAAAATTTCAGATAGATGATCTTGATAATATATAAATACAATTTAACAATTGCATCAATAAAAATTACATCTTATATCAACTTACAAAAATAATATAATAATTATCAAAATTAAGTAATTTAATTTCAAATATATGAAAAAATCAAATGTTGTGGAAAATATGTACGTTTTTTTATTAAAATATGTACTGATTTATTTATATACGTGTCACACAATTTCAATTTAATCACTATATGTAAAAATATTAATTTAATCCCTTACCATGAAAATGTTGTCAAAATTATCATTGATATCTCAGAAAGCTTCATTGCCAATGACGTGTTCCATGACTCTTCTCTTTTGGCTTCTTCTATGCAATTTTACACTTTTTAAAAAACTTTAAAATATGACAACAATTTCTTATCAAAACAACATATGGATTGTTTTAAATTAAGCGGAGGAAATACATTTAAGTTTAAGTTAAATAGGTTTACTTTTGCATTTCAACAAAGGTTTTAGAGTATTTATGTGTCATAAAAAAGTACAAAGGTAAAGATACAAAAAAGGACTTGGAATGCCCAAAAAATTATGGAGGAAAGAATAAAAAAACAAATCCAATTAAGTTGACAAAGTAACACATTTCTAATGAGAGAGATTAAATATAGGCACAACATTATTAGAAATTGCAAAAATCAACTTGTTTATGCTCCAATTAGCAGACAAGCTAGACATATTCATCATCTAAAAATGTCCTTAATTGACATATAGCATCTTTTTTATTTACTTAACTTCCTACTCATTTTACCTTATTATCGCGCCCTAAAAGTATATCCAATGGGAGATACCCAATTGGATTTCTTAAGCAACATTTTGTAGTCCCCACAATATTTTTGGTGGTCCTCACAATGTCATGTTACTCCTAAAGAACTCATCCAATATTTTGTACAAGAAATCACAAGTAACTCAAAAAAATTCACATATTTATATTTTCTTTTTAATAAAACTTAACATTTTTTCAGTTTTCATAAATATAAATTAAAATAAATAAAATGAAATGTGTCACAATATAAAATAAAATTTTACATAATAATAAATAATTAAACACATCCAAAAAATATTATTTTTTTTGCATATGTGAATAACACTCGTTATTTTTTTTGTGGTTCCCTTTCTACATAAACTATTTTTTTTATTTGTTTAACGTTATTTTTTCTTGTATTCAACCGTTATTTTGGCATTTATTTTCTTTGCAACGGCTTTTTTTGTTGTGAGCATATTATTATTATTAAAAACATCATCACACGCATCATCACACCCTTCCTCTTCTTCATTATCCAGAACCTTCCTCTTCTTCCAAACTCACACACATTCCTCTGTTCCTCTCCTCTGCGCCTCTTCATTTCTCACAAACACACAACCCTCTCTTCCACTCAAGCCTCTACTCTCTCTTCACTCACAAAAACGTGCACCCTCTCTTCCACTCAGCCGCTCAGCCTCTGCTCTCTCTCTTCTCCTCTCACAAAACGCGTCCCTCTATCTTCTCCACCTACACCTCTATTCTTCATAGAACGCGCTCTAGTCTTCTCCACCCACACCCACTCAAGAGCTTTGACAAGGCGAAGAATAGGAAGAAGAAGAAAGACTGTGATGCTGCCACTGATGATATCGTGGCCGTCCGCCGTCGTCGCTCCTCTCTTATTCACGGTCAGTATTTGTTTCATTTTTGTTGGAACTGTTCATCTTTCTCCTTTGATTCATCTCAATTTGATGTGCATATGGTTGGAAATAACGGAAATTAACGAGTTTTACCCCAAAATAATATTTTTTAATTGGTAAGAAACGATTCCTTATATAAGGAATCCAAGGTCCGCAGAAGAAATTGGTTTCGCCACGTCAGTGTCCTCCAACGCAAACAAACTCCCAAGAAATGAGTGCTTAGGCTAGTAAATCCAGTAAGTTACTTGCATTGGAGATGCTCTAACCCCTAGTTTCCCACACCCTCCAATCCTCCATTAACTGTTTTGTTGCTAATTTTACCTCTAACTGCTTTTAGGTTTTAATAATGTCAAAATTTATAACTCCATATTTACACTTTTAGTGAAAATGACTGGCCTTTTTTTTTGTCTTTTATTTTTTACATATAATTAAATACTAAAATGACTAGAAATTTATCATTTATTGCATGATTTTTAAAAACTAAAATAACAATTTTATAATTTTATAAAAAAAATATAATATTCTCTTAAATCGAACTTGTCATTTTTTTACGTAAGCTTCATTACAACTCAATAGATTTTAAATGTATTAAATTTAAGAAATACATTTTTTTGGTAAACTAAGCTACAAAACAAAATAATAGTATAATATTTTTAAATTAAGTCAAACAAAAATGCCTCGAATGTATAACTTATAAATTTACCTCTCCAAAATATTTTTATATTTCCTTTTAATTACACTTTTATCCAATTTGCATATTTATCATGAAAGTGGAAATAAAATAAAAATTGATATGCATTTATTGTAGAGAATAAATGAAAAAGGATAAAATAGGAATTTCATAACTATTTTATGAGGAAAAAAATTGAATACATTATGGTTCCTATTAAAACCTTAAACGAAACTTAAAAAGAAAATCATAGATAAAATATTTTCAAATTAATTATTTTTAATTATGTTATTGGTATAAAATATTCATTATTTTTTCATTGATTAATCTTTATTAGAAAACCTTGTTGATTGCCTTTTATGAAATTTCCTTTCACAATCACTTAATTTCAAATTGTTTTACAATATATATATAACTTTACACAATTAATGGGTGGAAATTAAACTCTACAAAGAATCTCATCTTCTGAAACTTGCAACCAAACCGAGAGTATTTTCAGTAAATGAACACAAACACACAACCAAACTCTCTCTCTCTCTACACACATAAGCAAACTCTCTATATACACTTGCTTTTGCTTGAGGTTTGAGTCAGTAGTGGTTAGTTGATCCAAATAGAGTTATAGCTATCTTCTTTAGAGAAGTTAGGAATTTTGTGTAGATGTTGCTTCAATTTCATTTCACAACACCTTACATATCAATCTTGTGAATCAAATTACGTTAGTTTAACTATAATTGGTTATTGGAAGCTAGCGCTTGTAGTTAACTTGTTAGTGAACCCCTTTACTTGGTAGAAAATTCAATGCAGAAAATTCTTTCTACTTTTGTGTCTGATTTTCGATATATATGTTGCTATGGTATTTCACGATCCTTGATAGCTTTTGATATTGCAGAGAAGGTGACTCTTCGACAAGTCTAACATAATCGTACAAGCTGCCGATCAATTTAATTGGTAGAAATCATGAGTCGCTAAATCTAGCAGTGGAAAGGAATGCACATTGTGTGGTAGAAAAGGGCACATTGTGGACGTATGCTATATGCTAGCTAGGATATAATGGCTATCCCACCTAGGTTCAAATTCATAAATTCAAGAGCCTTTGTAAAGAAGTGCTAATTTAATTCAGTTCAAGGTCCACTTTTCCTCGTTGAGGACAAATAAGATGTTTCCAACAAATCAAAGATATTTCTTTACAGTAATGCCAAGATTTTCCTAGACCCACATGTGTGATTGTTCAAGTTGACCACTTTGTGTGCCCATGTGAACCTTCCAATTCCAGCCTCCCATTTCATGCTATATAGCATATTAGGCCATTAAAAATGTGTTTAGATTTTTGTATATATGGATCCATGGATGGACATATTTGTCTCTTTTATTTAACCATGCCTCTTTTATTTGTAAATATCTCTTCATGAACATCTTTTTATTGATCTCACACATTATCAAGATTGGTTCCTATCTGGACTGTATGATGAATGTGTATAAGTAATTACTTCCTGCACCTAATGCATAATGTAAAATTACATTTCAGAAAGGTTAATCAAGAATTTAATGTTACATTTCGGATTAGATGTATTGTAAGCTTAAAAAGGTGCAGAAAGTAATTATGAAGGTACAGAAAGCAATTGTCATATTACATTTTGGATCAGGTATTAGGTAAACTTAAAAGGGCGCAATAGGTGTTTCTTAAACTTAAAAATGGCGGCGTTTTCTTCCTACACCAACAAAATTTCCGATACACTCAACATTAAATAGTGAATTTATGAAATTACCCTTTTTATAATCTTAAGTACAGACGAACGGATTGCACCAGATTCTTCTTCTTCGTTCTCGCATTTTGGTCCAGCTCCGTTGTGTAAAAAGGCAAGGAGTGGGTCGTCTTCGTCGTTCGTCGTTCATTAAGGGAGCATTTTTTGTCATTATCGCCATGAGTTCTCGCTTCTTACAATTTTTTAATTTTCTGTGATATGGATTCATAAATCCGTATAGATCATACGGATTGGGAAACCCATGTGAAGCTTATGGACTTCACACAGATTTCCCAATCCATATGTGTTTTTTAATTAAAAAAATTAATAATTTAGTTTAAATTATTTAATTATGATATTAGTATGTTAAATAATTATTTATAAGACACATTTTAAGTTTTAACCAAAATATTTACATGGACATTAACAAAAGTAATTAAAAAGGTCTAGTTAAATTGATTACCACATGTGTTATATAAATTTATGGTATTTATTTTTATTCTTATATGGATAAAAGAAAAATATTGTTCAAAAATAAAATTAGGAACTTAAACATTAATTAAGAAAATTTAATAGTTAATAAGTTAACATGTATGTGTTTTATTTTATTTTTTAATTTGAATTGATAGTAGTAAATAAATTCGTATATGTTTTTTTTAATTTCAATTGATAATAATAAAATAATGCATATGTGTTTTTTTAAAATATTTCAATTCATAATAATAAATTAATATGTGTGTTTTTTTAAAAATTTGAATTGATAATAATAATTAAGACGAATGTGTTTATTTATTTTGAATTTTCAATTGATAATAATAAAATAATATGTATGTGTTTTATTTATTTTTTAATTTTTTAATTCATTATAATAAATTAATGTGTGTGTGTGTGTGTGTTTTTTTTTAAACTTTGAATTCTATGAAAATAATTTAAATTAATTGTAAATTTTTGTAATTGAACTTTGTTGAAGTATTGGGTTGCTTTGAAGTGTTAGACTAAGAATTTGGAAAATTTGTAGATTATGATTAGAACAAGAGCATTGCGTCAGGCTTTAGGCAAAGTTGTAGACAAAACCTTAGGTAGAGATGTTAGTGGTAATGAAGAATAAGCCCCTGAGCGCTGAAGGCCGCAACATCGGTACAAAGACAACGGATAGTTGCTACTGTTCCTGAGGATGTTTCTGCTCTCGATGCTAATGAGTAGCCTCACATTCCAGTTATGAAGGATAGAGGTACTGATTTAGAGAGTTTTCTAGGTTGCCCCCAAGATACATCAGTGTTGACAATATATACTAATCATGTGATAGCTAGAGTGTGGGCAAGAGAGGTAATAATGTTTTTAATTAGTTCTTTATTTACACATTTTTGTCATTTTAATTGTTGTAATAAATTATAATTATTTGCAAGAATGTGCTGAGTTGAAGTTGGCTTCTCACGGAAGGAAGGTGCAGAAATTTTGAAGGCTTGCATCTGAAATTGAGGGTTTAGTAGCTGGTACAGGCTTAAACCCTCTGATTAGATGCTCAGCAAAGACAGGAGACATGAGACTGTTGTATGCTTTTGTGGAGAGGTGGCACACGAAAATCAACAGTTTCCATCTGCCCGTAGGAGAGGTGACTATTACCATCGATGATGTGACATTGTTGTTGCATCTACCAATTATAGGAGTCTTCCAAACCTATGATGTAATAGATGTAGGAGAGGCAGTGCAGTTATTAGTTGAGTTGCTTGAAGTGACTGCAGAAGAAGCAGAAGTTGATACAGAGCATGCTACAGGGCATATGTTCGACTTTCTTGGTTGCAAGACATTTATCGTCTCAAATGTGAGTCAAGGCATTAAACTGTAGCATATAGAGTATATTTGCTTCATCTTGTAGGTTGCACAATCTTTGCTAACAAGAATGCCACACATATCGGTGTGATATTCTTGGATGCATTTCGTGACCTGGAGCAGTCCGAAGGGTTTTCATGGGGAGTGGCTGCACTTGTTCACATGTATAATAATCTAAATTATGTGTCTCAGCACCACGACAAATATCTTGCAGGGTATATCACTCTCTTGCAGATAATTCTCTTGACATTTATCATTGTTATTTTCCTAATATTAATACATATTATTAACGTATGCTTTGTCATTGTTGTATTGTATTTGTAGTGTTGGATCTACTAGCATTTTCCAAGTATTGGAAATGTCATTAACAAGGACTACCAGGAGAGCCAACCATGTGCCTGTCGCTAGAAGGGTGCGAAGGCATTACCAGTGCCGACCTATTGTAAGTGATTGGATAAGTTGTCGCTAGATGATGTTTATTGGATACCATATGCTAATCACCATGGGTTCAGAGAATATGAGATTATTTCTCTATTTTCTGGCCATATCAGATGAGGTTTGTACATTGTCATACACTAACCAGAGAGGGTGCTAAGACAATTTGGATTTCTTCAACCGATTCCCCAACTCCAAAGCTCTCCATCCCTATCCATAGAGGAGGTTGATGATAAATGGATCCACTTTTCACAATACCTTGCAGCGACCAAACACTTAGTTACTTTTCCTAGTCAGTGTGTTGCAGGGTATATGGACTGATTTTATCAAATATCTCACCTGTTGATGAGTCCACCACAGCTTAGGGAGCCTATTAGACATCCTCCCATGGTTCGTCATCCTTTACCAGATCCACCACGTGTGTTGCCTGATGATACAACACCTGTGCCACCTTAATCTGCAGCAACAATTGTTGATGCTGAGATGCCTCGACATGTAGTGGTATGATACACTTATATTTATGTTACACAATTTTTTAAATGACTTGATCCAATATGTATTATTAAAATGTTGTCATTGTCTCAGGTTGTGTGCTAAAAGATAGCAGAAAGATTGCAACACATGATAGACATGAGGATGATTATTGCTGACGTAGATGCATACAGTATAACTGATCAATGTATAAGATTGGCATGCAATGTTTCTGAGTACAAAAATGTTTATGTCCAATCTAGAGGAATGAGGGATACACAGGGGAGAGCTAGTGGTGGACGAGGTTGAGGATGATTGTATTTTTTGGTTGACTATATACTAATGTGGTCCAACTATTTATATATGAATATTATAATTTCATGCGTTTAATTTAAATATGACTATTATAATTGTTGTGTAAGTTATATTTCAATTCAAAAAAATTATTACAATTACACATATGCAGGTTACAAACATATTCACAATAACAAAATGTTCAATCTTCTCCTAGATCAACATGTTGGGTGCGTAACCTCATGAAATTAGTATCCTCATGCATTCGACTAATATAAGGAGTAGGCCACTATTTTGCTTGATAATTACAGTGTATTAACCATAACAAAGCAATTGATGGCACAGGACATCCATCTCTCAAAAAAATTTGTTACAATGACCAGTGCACATATAATTATTAATAACAGTCATTGTTATACCTAAACAAAATGATTGTCATAGACATGACCAATACATAGAATATGATGAACAACACTCTCTAGGCCATTGACTTCTAAGAGGAAAAAAATGTCATACTTTGTTGGAGAGAAAGAGAAACAAGGATGACGTTATACCTTGATGCAATAACATAACCCATATGGATAATATCCATTCACTTATCCATGGTTGCATGCACGTAACAAATATCAATATTATAAAAAATATTATCCAAGGTAGTGTGATTTGAAAAAAGTTTACCATCGACAATCCATCAACAAGTAGGATATGCTTTAAATGCTCAAATCTATGTATGCCACCAAACAAGGCTATATACTCATCAAACCATTGTCCAAGTTCTTTGAGCAAATGCTTGCGTACCAAAGACCATGAATCTTCACCATAACCTAATAAGGCAACAACTACATGATATCCACAATTACCATTAGTTTTAACATCAACAATGTTTTCAATGAAATCTTGCATGCATGGATGAAATTGATCCAGCATTGGCATGTTCCTTTTTGAATTTTTTTGTTTAGATGATGATGCAAACCATTTTTGTGTGGAGCAGTTATTTTGTACAGAATGTAATGCATCTACATACTCAAAGTAAGATGGATCACGCTTGGTTTGTCTTTGATGTTTGGTCAACTGTTTCTTTTGAGCACCTTTTGTTTTGACCTTTTCAGGAGGAGCACAAATCAAAGTTAGATCAGGATATGCAAGTTCTTTCAATCTCTTTGGTTATGTGGACTTCGCATTCATCTATACCTTGGTCTGAAATATTTAACCTTCGCCAAAATATATGGACAGTGTCAAGCGATATGCTGCCAATAACTCATTTAGCTAGCTCACATGCATAAGACAGACCATGAGTAGTTCTCATAACACATCAACAACGAGAACTGTCAATGCCTGCATAATTGACTCACTCAAACTCAGCAGCAATAATACATACCTTGACACCATGTCGATAAGTCTCTTATACAAGGTAACTTTAAAACATGTCCAACCACATGTGTACTTCTCTCAAAAGATACGTTTATTTCACTGTGTTGCAAGGTGATCATGTTGTTCATGGCATCCCAAACACTACATAGATCTCCAAGGCTATTCTATAGAAGTCTCTTTAAGATCCAATGGGCAGACTCAACCCTGCACTTAAATGGGCAAATAATTATTTTCAACAATTGATATGTTCTTCCAAGAATCAATTTAAGTAGTGTATGTTGACAATTTTCATACCTGTTAGTTGTAGTGTTTCCTAGATGCATGACTTTATTTGTTCACGCTATTACAAATCTTTGTCTGTAGGGATTCAACCATGTGTTTTTCACATAGTCAACAAACATTGGTCATGATGAACAAGCAATTTCAAACTTCATAAGACAATCATCATGGTCTTTCTTAGTAGCACAATCCAGAAGACTCCCTCATGCTTCCATGAGATAGTCTCATGCATTTTTTTGTCGCACAAGGGTTTTCCATTTGCCTTGACATTCTTGTTAATGTGAAACCGACACAACAAGTTGTTTGACTTTGAAAAGACAGTTTTCATTGCATTCATCAATGTTAAATCTCTGTCAGTAACAATGATTTCGCGGAAGAAATCACTTTTCAGAAAAATGCATCTAAATCGTTCAAGAGTTCACACAACATTGTTTATACGTTCGGCATCCGAATAGGCAAATGTAACTTAAAATGTCATTTCAGTAGGTGTCACACCAACAATGTCAAATAAAGTGAGTTTGTATCTAATTATGAGGATTATAAGATGACATGCATTGTTCAATTTTACTACACAAAGGGAAACATTAGAAAGAACTGTGTCATACTCACCTTCATTGCCTTCGAAGAGCTTTGTGATATAGTTGGCATCGATAACATTAAGCTCCTTCTGGCTGTCTACTAGCTCGCTATTGTCATTCTCCAATTGTAGAATGTGATTTCTTCTTCTTCTATCAGACGCAGAAGAGTAAAAATTTTGTGTTCAAGCCGTCATGCTTCATCCAGTAAACTTTAGAACGCTGTCTCCAATAATTTTCCTTTTGTATCAGCAAGGTAGCAAGTCTATCTTTTAAGTAGTTAAACTTAGCTGCACTCGCTTCATCAGTCAAATCCCTGGTCATCTCCAGTTCCTTCTTACAATTCACAATATCATCTCGGAACCTGGACTTTATATATATGACGGTTCCATCTATTTGGTGATAATATTACTCTTGGGACTTTTGTCCCAACTACTTTTAACCACATTAGGGAGATCATCTTCCAACAACCAAGCATTTTCTAAGAGAAAATGCCGTTTAAAACACTGACGGTGCTTGTTCTCATAGCAAAGAAGCAATGGGTTGTGTGATTTCTTAAAATTTTACTATTTAATTTCCTAAATTAACTTACTGAATCTTCATTAATTGGATATCCATCATTAAGCTCAACCAAGTCACCAAAAGATCACTTCTTTCTATCTTGCATGGATCAAATGTTAAGAGAGATTAATGGACACAAACATTATTTCTTCCTTTTTAATGCCCTTTATCATAATTTTATATAAAAAAATACTTTTACATTATTTTATAAAAAGTACAAAAATCACTTATTGAAGTAAAAAAGTACATTTTTAATAATACTGGAATAAAGCAAAAATTCTATTTTACACAAAAAAAAATAAAAATTATACAAATCATAAAAATAAAATTTTTCACAAAATTTAACCTGAACTCTTAATATAAAACCTCACCCACATAATAGTACATGGTCGCGGACATCAGGGTGGTGAATGGTCCCACAACTCCATTTCATTTTTATCTTTTATCAACTTATTGATTTATAACAATGAATAAAAAGAATATATCTTTTGTTAATCACTTTTTGGTTATTATATTTTTAAGACAGTTTTTAATTATTAAAAAAAACAAATTCAAGAAAGTTACACGATTATTTTTAAAATTATCATCTTCTTCTCTTTATCTCTTTTGCCTTCTTCAATTTCTTTCTCTCTTTTTGTGTTTTGTTTTTGCAATTTCATTGTCATTTTTGTCTTCAATTTTAGCCACTGGGTCATTTTTCTCTTTCTCTCCCTTTTCCCATGCCAATGGGAGCCTCTTCAATTTCATATATTTGGGTTGATGAGTTGTTGGGTATGGTATTGATAATGTAAAAACCATGTTGCCTTCAAAAGCATGGAATATTCTATATCTCCTAATCTTAATTTATGCAACATTTTGGATCTTACATTATATAATCTGTATGTTTGTTGCACTTGAGAAAGAGAGAGAGAGAATGGAGGATGAAAATGCAGATGGTGAATCACATAGTTCTCCATTAATGTTCACTATCTTTTGTATTTTGATGTAACAATAGTTAATTTCTATATTTATTTGAAGGTTTTATAATTATGTAACAGTCATTCTTATTTTAATCTTATATTGATTGCTTTATCTATGGCAAAGAGTTCAGAGGATGATCTGCAGAGTCTTCATTCCAAGTTTGTTTCAGTGCTAAAATTTAATTGCTTTTTGTTTGTTGTGTATTGTTTTTTCAAAATAGATACAGGAATGGAGATGGTCCTTCATGGCAGATCTTCGAAGTAACTACGTCTTTCATAATTGCACTCTTTAACATGGTCAGTTTTATTTGCATCAGATTTTTTTATATTCATTATTGATTATTGAAGTTGTCTGTTTAGAGAAGTAATTTGTATTGAGGCTTTATCTTCTTTATCTTCATGGTGTGTTTTTCCCGTATATTTTAATGACAAGAAGTGTATCCACATATAGTGGACGAGAAATTAAGTTTGAATTCAGAAGGAAGTGGAGTTTGCACTTGTGTATAAAAGTATATGTGTATCCTTTTTATATATATGATCATATGATGCCCAATATGAACTTTCCTTTGTCCAAGCTATAGTATCCGTACATATGATATAGTTAATTTTTTTCTTTTGGTGATGTCAAAACATTACAGACTTTGCATGCAGACGAGAGATGGAAGTCTTATGAGATGATATAACTGATGTGTTAATTAATCTACAAAATCAGTATGCAGATTTTACAAAGTATAAAGAAGTTTGAATACAAAATTCATTAAGCCTACAAAGCAATTGATTGAAGAAGCTAGTTCTCATGGGGACGTGTTTTGGATATATAGAAGCGTGAAGGAGCAAGACACCTTTCAGCTTGCATTTCTGTTTTAATCTCTAACTAACCATGGATAATAAGAACTATGAAAAAATTTAACAAGTATGAATAACTTTGTGAATTAAAACTGTGAATGTCAATTTTTTTTTTTATTTTTTAGCTATTTTTAAAGAAATCAGTATTCTTAAAAAATTATCCAATCTTTTCTGATTTTCTGAATATGGAATTTTTAAAATCATAATATTCACTTTTAAAAACGACTGACTTTGATAGAAAATTGTAAAACCAAATTGACTTTTAAAATTAAGAAAGAAAGAAAAAACAGTTTCAATTTTAAAATAAAAAATTGGGTCGATTTTCACATCAATAGAAGAAAAATAAAATTACGATTTAATTTTAAAAGATAACAAATTTTAAAACTTGAAACTGTCTATGTCAAGTTTTTATTCTTTTTTATCTTTTTTTAAAGAAATCATTATTTTTTAAAAAGTGACCAATCTTTTTCCTTATCTTCTCCGAATTTTAAAATCATAATATTCACTTTTAAAAACTTTGTTGCTATAAAAATTGTTTAACAAAACTTTGTTGCTATAAAAATTGTTTAACAAAACTTTGTTGTTGAGTATAAATCGGAGCGTGTGCAGTTACAAAATATTATATGATCTGATCGGAGAGTGTTATCAAATTCAACTTTTTTTGGATTTTATAATCTCAGAATAATAATATATTCAGTTTTAAAATTAAAAATAAACGAAAAATTTTAATTAACAATAATTCTTCTGCGTTTACTATTTTAGTTTGTGTTCTTTAAGGAGATATTATATTTGTCATATTGAAGAGATTCTTTTTTAAAATTATTTTTATCTTTATAATTTGGAATTTAAAATTAAAAAATGAAAATTTTTAAATAATAATTGATTATGTCGTATATCCTTAAAAATTCGAAGAAAAAATTACTTCTTTATATATATATATATATATATATATATATATATATATATATATATATCCCATCAAGCAATTAAAAAATATCAAACAATTTAACATAAAATTACTTTTTTATATATCTTAATTGAACCTTTTAAAAATAAAGAAACCAAAGTTAATTTATCTAAAACAATAAGAGACCTAATTAAACCTATTAAAATTAAAGGGAACGAATTAAACATAATAAATAAATTAAAAAACAAGAAGAGTAATTTACCTAATATTTATAATTTTTTATATTTATATATATAATGCCCATATTTCTTTATACTATAACTCAATAATAAGATAATTATATAAAGTTTAACACAATAGAAATATGGACACACATGTGCGACCTAAAAGAGTTATAATTTTTTATTTATAAAAATTATTTTTCAACATAAAAAATTACATATTATCTTTTTCAAATTCTCTTGCTCATTTATTTTAAAATAAATTTAAAATGTATTATTTTCTTTATTAGTAGCTCTATGTGACGTATTTGGATTTGTTTTTTACATAACATAATAAATTTTAAATTTGTCATTTTCTATATTTTTTTATGATTTATTAACTAAAGATGTTCACTTTTTTTAACATGGAAAAATAATATACTATTTTCCAAAGTATGTCTATACAAATTAGTGCTAAAAATATTAAGTCAATTTGATTCGAGAATATATTGATTTTTAATTCTAAAAATATTATTTTATTTTAATTATATTTCTTAGTTTTCAAATTATGTAGTCAAATAGATCAAATAACAAAAAATGTCATTTTCATTAATTTCTAATGTAAACCTTTTAAAACAGAAACCAAATCAAAATTAAGATAAGTCTCTGTTTTAATAATTATTAAACTTAGATTTTTTTAATATTATTAAAATACGATATATTACGTGCAATGCACAAAAAGTAAAATAAAAAAAGTTATATAAATCAACATGTATTTAAAAAATATATTGAACTAAAATTACTATACATACTAATTTTAAAAATGTTATGAATAAATAATATAGCGTAATAAAAATACAAACACAAAGATATAATAGCGTGTTTCTGCTATTAATAATAACAATAATAATATCCATAAGCAACCTAAAATTGAAGAGAAAATTCTAATAAACATTAATTAATTGATGGAAGCATTGACACGTGTTACACCCACCTGAGAAATCATTTCACCCACGAGTTTTATCATTAACTATAAAATTATTATTATTATTATTATTTTAGCATCTAAAAATATTATTATTAGTTTAGTAATTTCTTTTTCCTTCTAGTTGTACGTCAATAGTAATTGTTGACAACGGACAACTACCTCGTGGCTGAATTTAATTTTAAGAACGGCGTATTTAAGTGGTTTTCTGATTTTACGTAGGCAGAGTAAGCTACGACCAAAAAAAGGAAATGGAAAAAATAAAATAAAATTGTATCAACGAACATTATCTATATTATATGAAACAAAAACAAATGAAATTGTTAATCTCTCTATGTTTTTTCTCTCCAAAAAAAATCGCTCTGTTTTTTAAGTTAAGAGATGAAATTATTTTTAATTATATTTTTTCCCATTCAGTTAATTGATTTATAATTTTATTTAATTTAATATTATTTAAATGTATCCATATCTTGATAGTTTTTACTGATGGCAAAAAATTATAAACTTGTTCTGAAAAAATATTTATTAATATATTCTTATCATGATTTTTTTTATGTATTCGGCTTTTTAATTAAAATTTTATATTATTGATTTATTAATAAATATTATTTTCTTTGTTTAGAATTAAAATTTCACTTCAATATAATTGTGTTAACTTTTAATGTGATTTTTTTTATTATATATATTATTATGATAAAACATTTTTTTATAGACTATCCATATTTTTTATAAGAGACAATATGTTTGATCGGAATAAAATCATCATGAAATATTATTTTTTATTTAAAATTTAATTAAAATATATATACCAGAACTTTCAAGATCATTGATTAAACTAAAATAACTTCTCACTAATTGATATACTCATCTACACAATATTTATTACCTAAATTTTAATTAGAAAATAATAATAAAAACACTAAAAAAATTACATTTAAATTATGTCTTCTAGTAATTAATTTTTTAAAGAAACTAACAAAACTCCTTAAATAATCACTATCTAGACATGGCAACGGGACGGAGTGGGGGCGGGTATTGTATTCTCCATCCCCGCCCCCATTCCCCTTCGGGTTTTAAAATCCAAACTCATCCCTGCCTCCGCTAGGGGTCAGGTTTTCCCCACCCCACGTCGCCCCCGCTAAATTTGATTAAAAAAATTTTAAAAATTAAAAAAATAATGCAACTTTTTTTTGTTGTAAAAATCGGACGAAAATGTTAATTAGATAACAAAAAAATAATAATAAATCCACCTTCAAAATATGGGATCATAATTTAAAAATTACAAAACAAAATCAATCAATTCAATTAAAATCATTATGGATCTACATATTTAGTTTCTCCCAAAATACAATATCATTTAAATGTATATTGTCCCAAAATTAAGTAGCACATCATATGATTAAGTAACACATTCTTCAAATTAAATAATAAAAAAAGAAACAACTTAAAATTGTTCAACAAATAAATATTGATCATTCCTCCAAATTAATAACACTAGCACCCACCATTTCACCTTCATAAAAGAAGAACAAAATATTATATTATATAATATTGAAAACGGAAATTCAAAACATTATTTACCTTCATCATCGGAAACTATTTCACTCATTAAAGTAACACAATCAGTAACAACTTTATAGCTCGCAGACCCTATAAAAATACATTACAAGTATTATTTTGTTGAATAAACACAAATATTAATTTAACAACTTATAGGAATAAAATTTTACCAGTATTTTCAGCACTCCACAACCAGCTTCTAGCACACATTAAAGCCTCTAAAGTAGTCCATTGAAGTCGACTACGATGTGGGCTTAATATTTGACCACTGGTGCTAAATACGGGTTTTGAAGCTACGGTAGATACCGGAATAGCTAATATATCCTTAGCAATTGCTTGAAATATTGGATACTTGACACCATTAATTTTCCACCACATCTAAATATCAAAGTCAACAGCTCTTGGTAAAACATTTTCTTCTAAATAGTGGTCCAACTCTGATTTAACATAAGAACTTCTAGCCCTTTCTTTCCTCATAATAAATCTATCATACTCAGATAATGCATCACCAACAACTTCACTACTAGTAGCATCTCCAACATTACTACCAAAAGAGTCCTTGTTCATTTTCATTTGGTAATCAGAAACTAAGTCATAACATAATTGTTGAATGCACCTCACTTGGTTAAAAGATTCATGTTCATACAATTTTTCATAATAATACTCAAGCAACTCCATCTTGTACCTAGGATCTAAAACAGTGGCAACTCCCATGACATTATGAATCACACCCCAATATTTATCAAATTTTATCATCATATTTTGTGCCATTTGTTGAATCATTGGGTTAGGGTTAGGAGAAGTAATCCATTATTTGATTGCCAACTTAATCTCACATATATTTGAAAAATACAAATTAGCAGTTGGATGTTTAGTAGAAGAAAATAGTTCAGTGATAGTATTGAACAACTTCAATCTCCCACACACATCCTTTGCAAACTGCCATTGTAAAGTACTTGGCAAACAAGTATATTGATACTCTCGTTGCTTTAATCGACAAAATATATCCTTATATCCTATGGCAATTTCAACCATTTTGCAAGTTGAGTTCCACCTAGTTGGACAATCTAAGGCCAAATTCTTAGTGTAAGGGATTCTCAACTGTTTAGTTGTTTCCTCAAAATTTTCTTTCTTCTTAGGTGTTGCTGTCCAATATGCCACACTATCCCGAATGTTTTCTACACCTTCTTTTATCACTTCTAACCCATCTTTTACTATCAAATTAAGGATGTGTGCACAACAATGCATGTGAAGTAAAGACCCATCCCTAAGAAAACTACCTAAGTGCAATTTATCCTTAATTTTATCAATCATAGCATCATTTGTGGTACAATTATCTAGAGTGATAGTGGACAACTTTGTGTCAATATTCCAATCCATCAAACAGTCAGTCAATACATTGCAAAGTCTATCACTTATATGAGGAGCAGGAATATAAATGAACCTAACATAGATAGAGAGGTATAATATAAAAAACAACCAAAAAAAAGATATATAATATAATCATATTCTATCATTTTATAAAATAAAAGGACTAACAATATAAAAAGTTCAAATCATTTTATTACCTCAAAATCTGACTTTGTAAGTTCCAACACTCATCAATGTAATGAGTTGTAATAGCCATATACCCCCTCTTCTGATTGGTTTAAGTCCACATGTCTGATGTGATAGCCACTCTTCCATCAAGACTATCCAACAACTTCAAAGATGTTGCTCATTCATTCTCATAGATTTTCATTCATTATGTCCTTCTTAATGTGTTTCTAGTAGGAACCTGAAACACAGGTTGGAGGGCAGCAGAGTATCTCCTAAAGCCAATGTGATCCATAATTGATAGTGGATTCTCATGCATAATAATTGTTTTTGCTAGCTCTCCCCTTGCACATTCTGCATTATAAATTCCAGCACCCAACTCTTACTTTCCTTGCACGACCTTAGGTGCAAGAAATGTTTGGCCCTTCATCCCTCTCATAAAAATCTTGTACTGAACACAAATCTCATTATGTTGCCACAAATGCTTGGTTCCATTTTTTGATTTTTCACCAAGAAGTTTCTTACAATATTTGAATTCAGCCTTGTCCAAACCATTGACTTGTATTTTTTGAAAATGTTGCCAAATCTTACTTTTCAGCCTAGCGGTAGTGGATACTCCTTGTGTCTCTGTCTCCACATTATTAACTTCATCTTCATGAGGTGGAAGAGTAAGATCAGACTCAATTGGAGGAGTAGGAGTCTGATTGTTTGCTGAAGCTGAAGGAGTCTGATAATTTGACTGATTTGATGAAGGAATATGAGACATTCCTTCCGGTGAAACGCTAATATGTTTCATTACTTTCTTGAAAAGAAAAAAAAAACAAACACTAAAAATGAGTGTATATAATAGACATAACAAAACCATAATTTTGTATGTACAATAAAACAAGTATATGATCTAACATAAAATTCATAGCTATAAAACAAGTACTTCTAACTTAATTATTGTGTGTCATGATCACACATGTTGCTGTCTCAAGTTTGGCAATACCTAAGAGTGTATACATCATCATACAAAATTAAGTGAACACTAGCAACTGCTGTAGCTACATTGTCAGTCAATTGAATACCTAAATTGAATTAGAAAATTAAGTGAACATCATTCATACAATAATAATTTAGAAAATTAAGTGAACTCAGAAATTTTTGAGCAGTTAGTTGAATGTAACAAAAGATTTCTGAAGTGATCATGAAACAAATTCTTGTGCATGGAAATTATATTAAATAAAGGTGATAAAAAAAATTCTTGAAATAAGAGCATTGGTGGAGGGGAAAGGGAGACAAAATTCATCACCCAAAAAATAGGAAAAAAAACAATGAGAAGTGAAAGGGAAGAAATTCTTTTTGATAAATATTTGAACGTGTGAAAGAGAAAGAAAACTTAAGAATTTAATAGTCATTCAAATTAATAATATAAAACAATTTTATATTATTATCTATAATAAATTATCATTAATGTGACTTTTAAATAATTATTATAAAAATTAATAAATTTATTATACATGATAAAATTTATTTGTGATTAAATGATAATATAAAATTACACTATCAATACACAACCAATATTTTTATTATAAAATTAAAGAGAGAAAGATATAAGGTAAAGTTATTATTACAACAACATTTTATATATAGCATTTGCTGTCAAAAAAACATTTATATAACATTTTATTGTTTTATCTCTACGATTGTATTAATTATTAAATTTCATACTTTTTTTCTCATTTATATTTTAACTGTAAAATCTTTTGTATAAATTATTGTACAAAAAGAATTGCCAAAAAAGAGTGCGCAGCTCATATACATACTTGGAAAGAAAATGAAAAAAAGTTTGTGCTGATCACGTTTTAAAAGTTCATGTGGAATATGCAACAATAATAATTAATATTAATAATACTATGTGAACGTGGGTGATGTACTAGAGGTACGAATGTTTTCTTATGTTTAACATTTTTGTGCATTAATTATTAAGTAATTTATTTTCATATGATATTTATTTAATTTTTTAAAACAATTGCGTACTAGACCATAATTATTATGACATGTGGCTAAGCCATAGAGTAATAAAATTACTGCTCACTCATAGAGTAATAAAAGTATCTGGTTTGGGACAATGGCATGTGGGCTTACACAATGGAGGTCGGTGAGGTTTAAAAGTATCTGGTTTGGTTGAAATAAAATTACTGCTCACTCATAGAGTAATAAAATATGGGGAAAATAATTAACAAATGGTTTGACTTATTCAATGGAGATTGAGCCTGAACGGTAATATGTGATCTGATCAATTGTGACTCTGGCATAATTTTATTTTCAATGTGTTTAATTTTAAGGCGATTTCTAGTCAATTTATTCAAAAGAATTTTTTGAAATTGTTTTGCAATTAAAATACTGGCAAGCAATAACTAAGCAATTTTGTTAAAAGAAATTATTTATGGAGGGAAACTTAGAGTGATTAGAGGAAGTCTATTTCAAGGTCACATCAGATACTCACACCACATGTGTCAAAGTACACACAATAATATAGGTTTTTTTTCCAATATACATCCCTTTCCATTAAATATTTTTTAATATACACCATTTTTTGAAAAAAGTCTCAAAATACACATCTTTTTAGTGAAAGTGGGAAGTCTGGGTTTGGAAACCCGACTTCTCACTGTGCCCATAATTTTTTTTATTTTTTTTATTTTTATGTTCTTTTAAAAAAAATTTAAGTTTGAAAGTCGGGAATTCACCCCCTACTTTCGTTCATGCTTTTTTTTTTTACTTTTTTAAATGATTTTCTTTTTGTAAATTATGATTTTTTTTGTATTTTTTTTGTTTGATAATTTAAAAAAAGGGAAAGTGATGAAAAATAAATAGATTAAAAATAAAAAAAAACCAGACTTATAAAAAAAATTAAAAATAAAGTGGATATATAATTATCATATATCAATTATATTATATGATAAAATTTAAACAATCAAAAATAACAAAAAAAATATGGAACATACAAAATCACATCATAAATAAAATACATAAAGAATAATATTTTTCGAATAACAATAATATGAAGGTATGTTAGGACAATTTGTTCTATTATATCCTTGTTGTCGGCAAATTCCACATTTTTTCCTGGTATCCCGTTCAATTTCTTCGTCCATTTCGGTGGGAATGCGATTTGATACCGGACGACCTTTTGCACTTCTTCTTTTCCTTGGATTAGGACCCCACTGATCTCCTTCATATTCTTGCCACATTGATTTGTGTGGCAGTAAACCAAATGAGTTGTCGTAGATGTTCAATATGTTTTGCAAAGTAAATAGCAGTGACACATAATTCATGTGATCGACATTGACAGATTTACAGGCAACCATGACGTGAGAACATGGTAAGTGTTTAGCCTGATATTCACCACAATCACAATTTTGGGATCGTAACATGACCCTAAATCTTCCAGGTGGTCTAGGTGTTTCAAGTGGGGCTTGGGTCTCTGTTACAATAAATGTGTGATTATGTCTGTCGAATTCATTAACAATGTGCGTATTTGATTCCAGTTGATTTCTATTCATTGCCTCAGAGACGACTTCAGAATACTGTGAGCCGGAGTTGATCATTGCTTGGGTTTGTCGGCCTCTAATTGTAAAAAGCTTTGCGGTCTTGAAATATGTCTCCTCAACCAAAGATGACATTGGCAAATATCTTGTGCTTTTGAACATGGAATTAACCAACTCAGACAAATTTGTGGTCATATGTCCTCAACGTTTTCCCTCATCGAAGCATTGTACCCAATCTTTTTTTTGTAGCCGATCAAGCCATTCAGCTGTACTTGGTTTGTTCGCACGGATATCCCCAAGATGCCGCCAGTGCATTTTCTCAGTGTATGCGTACCCTGTAAATATTCAATAAATTTAATACGTAATGAAATATTAAATAAAATATATTTTAGTGGAAAAATATTAAATATTCTCACCAGCTCGCATGAGTGATTTCTTCAAATGTTTGCAGTTGGGGTTACCGCAAAGGAAATTTTGTGCAATGTGGCACAAACAGAAGAAATGAGATGTGTCGCCAACCCATAAGTTAGTTACGTTGTTGTAGGCACTTATAATCGCAGCGTGCCTATCTAAAATGAGAGAAATGTTACTTTGCGGAGTAACATGCCTTCTCAAATTCTTTAGGAAGAATCCCCACGCTGAAGTTGTCTCCCCTTCTACAATGGCGTAGGCAATTGGGAAGATATAGTTAGCACCGTCTTGTGCTGTAGCTATCAATAATGTGCCTGTATACTTCCCGTAAAGCCATGTACCATCTACTTGTACGATGGGTTTGCAATGTGCAAACTCATTAATGCACGGACCGAAAGACCAAAAGACACGTTTAAACATTTTTTTTCCAGGTATCATTTCTCCCTCTTCAAACACAGATTCTGTTTGAGCAGTGACAACAGTCCCAGGAATACAAGATTGCAGAGCTCCCAAAAGTTTTGGCAAATTGGCATATGATTATTCCCAATTTCCATGAATCATCTCCAATGCTCTTTGCTTTGCTAACCATGTCTTTTTATAGGACGGAGTATAATTCATAAACGTTTTGATCTCTACAATCAACGTTTTGATGGAGACTGTTGGGTTCGTTTTGACAATTGGTTGGATGATTTGCGATATCACGTGTTTGTCAAGTTTCTTATGATCTTGTGTGAGCATTGGTGCGACACAAGTGTGTTGACCTCTGATACTTTTGATAATCCATTTGTTACGCTTCTTTGAATTGGATGTGCCTAAGCTCCACGTGCAGCCATTCTCATGTGATTTACACACAAGGTTTAGCCTTCTCTGGTCAGAATATATTGTTTTGCAGTCAAAATGATTTCTGACGTTGTATTCTTTGACTACTCGAATACATTGTGCTTTTTCATCGAAGGTCATGCCAATCTTGAGTGCACCAGTTGGTGGTTGCACACAGTCTTGTTGTTGAACGAAATGGTGGTGATTAGTGTATTGTGGTAGGTGGTCGAGGTTCAACTCCGCTGGACACCTTAGTTGGTAATATTGCAACGGAGGTGACGTTGGTACGACAAATCCCTCATCATCGCTTTGATCATTGTTGTGATCAAACAACTCTTGATCCTCATGCTCAATAAAATCATCCATGTTTTCTTCATGAAATCGTATGATGGGATCTTTATTCGGGTTTGATGTTTGTGTTTGTGGTTGTTGTGATGGAGGTGATGGATGATAGTATTGTTGGTGAAAGGAGGTTTGTTGGGCATCAGAAAAAGAATCATTTTAGGATAGTAGTTGTGTGTATGAAGTGTAAACGTCAAAGACATCTTATGTTTCAAGGTCTGTGTATGAAGGTGGTTGTGGTTGTGGAGAAGATGGTTGTGGTTGAGAAATATGCTCAGTAACAACATACAGTTGGGCAGAACCCAATTGTGGATTATGGACAAGTGTTTCCATGGCACCTCTAAGATCATCATTGTCGTGTAATTGTGCTTAAATATAATGTGTTTCGGCAGGATACAATGAAACAGGGACACGATATAACAATTGAACAACTATTTTAGTTGCTCAAGTAGCGAGACGTTGGGTAATTTTTTGAATAAGTTGTGTTAACGTAATAGACCTACTTACGTATAGAAATATTGGGCTTGCACATGCGTACGTTGATCCTTCAACAGGGTCGTCAAATATCTGACCATGATGATGAATTATAAATGCTATATCTTTATGTGGAGCCATGGGTGGTGTTTTGGGGATATGAGTGGGAAGAGTATGAGAGTTAGGAATAGAGGTTTGTATTGTGAGTATGTTGTTGTGTGTGATGTATTCTTAATTGGTGGGATTATATATATGGGCGAAAAGTTAGGTGGGAGGGTTAGGTAGGAACGTTTAGGTTGGAGAGTTAGGTGTGACAGTTAAGTGAGAGGATTAGGTGGGAACGTCTAGGTTGGACGGTTAGGTCTGACAGTTAAGTGGGAGGAATAGGTGGGAACGTGTAGGTTGGACGGTTAGGTGGGATAGTTAAGTGGGACGATTAGGTGGGAACGTTTAGGTTTACAGTCTGTAGTCTCATAAACTGTGGACCGCATCGATCACTGTGCCCACACGGATTACTTACATTGGCATTGATGCCTTTGCCAGTGCATGTGAGTGAACAGTGTGACGCATGCGCAGACCACAAGCAACGGACTCTCTGTAGCCTCATAGACTGTGGACCGCATCGATCACTGTGCCCACGCGGATTACTGACATCGGCATTGATGCCTTTGTCGGTGCATGTGAGTGAACAGTGTGACGCATGCGCAGACCACAGGCAACGGACTCTCTGTAGTCTCATAGACTGTGGACCGCATCGATCACTGTGCCCACGCGGATTACTGACATCGGCATTGATGCCTTTGCCGGTGCATGTGAGTGAATAGTGTGATGCATGCGTAGTGCATTCAGGATCATATTATTATAGTAATTTGAAAATAACAGCTAAAAAGCATGAAACAACGACAAAGACATTTTAAAGACTAACAAAAAGATAAAAGTAATACAAAAACAAAATACATGAAATTGTTCATTCTAATTTCAGGGAATTGTCGAGGTGGTGCTCCATCTCCGCCTAGCTTAGGTCATTAACTTGAGAAGGTGACAGCGAGTTTTGAACATCAACTCTAAGTTCCATACATATTACAATCATCATTTTTTCAAATATATCGAACATGCACAACACACCTTCTTCGTCAATAATTTGAATTGCCATATACTTAACACATCCATGGGATTGGTATAGAGGACAACGATACCAAAGTGCAGTAACTATAGGCATAACACCATAATCTGTGATTGATGACTGTATACTGCTGATTATGTCTGGCAAGGTCATTGTTGAATTCAGCAGTATCAATTTTGTCTTGTCACTTATGAAAATTGCATTTCCACTAGAACTGTGGATGACCTCACCATTGATATAAACATACGCACAAATTGGCTCTACACTTATTTTGCTTGCTCTCTCTATTTCACACAATGTAATTTGATGCAATTATGCAAAAGCTGTGCTGATATGATGCCTATATATATAGCATCAATCATAGGTCCATGGTTCATGTGATTTGGAATCTCGATGCATGATAGTTAGACATTTGTCTTAATATGCTTTGGAAGCTCGAGGCCTTACCATGAACCAAAGTGTAAACGTGGTTTCGGATCCCGAGGCAATTTATATTATAAATTGATGGGAGGTGCATGTCAACTACACATTTTCATCACCCAACTTCAAATTTTATTTCACTCGTTACCGTTTTACAATTAAACCTTGTTGTCATGGCTCATATACCTCTATTGCATCATCAACACGTTCACCATTCACGTACCACAAATAACGACTTAATCAGTTCGTATTACCATACAATACTTGAACCACAACCACAAATTATACCATTATTATCGTCTACCAGGTTCCAACATATTGCCCTAATTAAACAGTGCAGAATTGATCCTGCATTGATTATTGCATTGGTTGAAAGATGAAGGCCTGAAACACAGACCTTTCACCTGCCATGGGTGAGTGCACAATCACACTGGAAGATGTTGCACTGCATCTAGGCATTAGGGTCTACGGTCGTGTTGTGACAAGACCTAGCTTCTTAAATTGGAATGATTGTTGCCACGAGTTATTGGGAGAAGTCCCTCCGGATAATGCACGTAAGGGAGCTGCAGTGAAGCTGACATGGTTGCTTAGCATCTTGCATGCACCATTACCTGAAGAACCAACAATACACCAACTACAATGCAGGTGTAGAGCTTACATAATGTACATCATTGGTGGTGCTCTAATACCAGATAAATCTGGAAATAGAGTTCATCTAATGTATTTGAACCTATTACATGATTTCAACAACATAAAGAGATATAGTTGGGGTTCTGCTTGTTTAGCAAACCTGTACAGAGAACTGTGTTAGGCATCATCGGAGGTTGGTAGAGTTATGGGTGGTTGTGCCATTCTGTTGTAGTCATGGGCTTGGTACCGCATGCCTTTTATTGCACCAAGAGTCTTACGGCCCGAAACAACTTATCCACTCTCTAAAAGGTTATTACAAATAATGATATCAAATATTGTCATTTGAATGAAGCACATTATAACATTTTAATGAATAATGGCTTAATTTTGTTTTTACATTTCAGATGGAATGGTGGTAGATTACAACATACGGGCACACCTCATGGTCACTTGGTCGGGTATAGATCTCGTATTGATCATATGAAAAGCCATCAGGTATGTTACTATCATGAACGACACCATCAATATGCACATATTACAATTTAGTAGTAATGTTGCATTGTTTACATATATTCCACTTTTATTGGGTCCCATATAGAGGATTTGAAGAGCACCTACCAAGACATGCATACAGAGACATGGACATTTGGTCTGCATGCACTGCAATTATTTGTTTTTTCGTTGTGGAATGACATCAAACAAATCGGGTCAAGCTACAATTTGGTTTACATCAAGATATCCCTGTTGCTCTGATTAATCTAGATCGACTTCACCAGATTGACATGCGAGGTAATCATTACAGTGACTGGATGGAATATCATGCACGGTGGATTAATTTCTGGAAAAACAAACGCAATGATGTTTTAACTGGACAATCGGTTGAAGGGCCATTGACACATACATTGGAGTATATGGAATGATATAGGCAAAACACTATTCTATTCTTGTCGATTGGACAACAACTAAACGATCCACGCACAACAATTACCCATAATGCTGCAGGGACAACCTTTGAAGAAGCACAATTTCCAGATCCACCACCTCAATCAATGTTTTGTACTCCATCACATATTCATCAACCTTTGAGCCAGACTCGCGAGTCAGTAAGTGCAACTAGCCATGAATGGATGACCAATTTATTTGGTGTCGATTTAAATACACCAAGTTCTGTGACATCATATTTAGCTTCTTTGCAACAGTTCGATGCACCTAATTCATTTGGAGAGCAAGGACAAAGTTCTTCAGCTGTAGCAACCCAAAATGAAAACCCTGAGACTGAACAACAACAACATCATGACGAAGAACCAGTGATACATGAGAGAAGAAATCCACGACATAATCGACGTCCTCCGCCTTGTGGGACTGGTCATCGTCTTGGACATTAAAGTATAAGTTGTTGTGGTAATGTGATCAACTTTCTTTAACTACCCTTTTGATGTATGTTTCACAATTATGTGCAAGTGGTCATGCCATGTTATGCAATGTTTAAGTGGTCTTCAATTTTTTT
>CM023954.1:14593358-14607597 GCA_013407115.1 Glycine latifolia
ACCCTTAAAACAATGTTTAAGTGGTCATGTTAGGCATTTTTTAAAAACTTTCTCCAAGACATTAAAAAAATGTATTCCAAATTTTTTTCATAGTTTTCACGTCTAACAACCCAAAAAAAATATATTGTCTAACAGTTTCATCAACAACGCCCTCAAAAAATGGCCAAAAAACCAAAAAAACATGTTTTCGACCCTTAAAACAATGTTTAAGTGGTCATGTTAGGCATTTTTTAAAAAAATTCTCCAAGACATTAAAAAAATGTATTCGAAATTTTTTTCTTAGTTTTCATGTCTAACAACCCAAAAAAAAATATATCGTCTAACATTTTCATCAACAATGCCCTCAAAAAATGGCCAAAAAACCAAAAAAACATGTTTTTGACTCTTAAAACAATGTTTAAGTGGTCATGTTTAACATTTTTAAAAAAATTTCTCCAAGACATTAAAAAATGTCTTCAATTTTTTTTCATAGCCTTCATGTCTAACAACCCAAAAAAAATATATTGTCTAACAGTTTCATCAACAACGCCCTCAAAAAATGGCAAAAAAATTAAAAAAAAAAACATGTTTTCGACCCTTAAAACAATGTTTAAGTGGTCATGTTAGGCACTATATCGATAAAAGCAAAAGTTGGAATAATGACATGTCTCAATTAACATTGGATACCTGACTAACCTATTCCAAATAATGGACAACTGCCAATTTAAATTCAATGTGTGACATCAATAATGGACTGATACACTACGTACAAGGCTAAAAGCACAGTCTAAAATGACAACACTATGCACTTTATCGATAAAAGCAAAAGTTGGAATAATGACATGTCTCAATCAACATTGGATACCTGACAAACCTATTCCAAATACACAATTCTAACCTTATCATAATTCGATAACATCAACGTGATAATTGTTCAGTTGTCTATAAATAAACAAAACTCCCTCAATACAGCCACACACTTCGACACAATATACCCTCAGAAACAAAATTCAATCTTCATATTATGGCATTCTTGGGAGAAACAAGCACTCAAATCATTGCTAACTCCATATTAGCATTCATTTTTCCAAATGGATCAATCATACACAGCAAAACTGGTGTTTATTTTCAATGTCCTACTCCAATACCAATGCGAGTTTCTACTGAGTGTTCTTTCCAAACACTAAAGAGTAGAATGCACAACACCCTTCAGCTAACCAATGACCAATCTGTGCATTAAATCTACTATCGACAACCATCCATTGATGCAGGTCAGCAATATTTTTTTCATTCTCTGCAACTAAAAAATGATGATGATGTTTGCACAATGTTAATGTGCCATGAAAAACACCCGTGTGTTGGTCCTATAGAATTATTATGTATCATCGGTAGAACACCCGATGGTATACTGAACCTACTTCGATCCACCATCACTCATATCATGATGCAATGTTGTATTACAACGACAAGTGGAAGATACCACGACAAGGCAATTTTTTGGGTTACTCCTTTACTGGAACAAATCCAATAAGATTTCAAATTCCTTCCTGATGCAACATCGAAACACTCAAGGATATAATCAAGCAAGTTGCGCCCCTAGGGGTTCCCCCTTATGGAATTCACGAATCACAGGTGGTCAGACAATTGTTCTTCCGACAACCAGGCCATTCAAAATATTCAGAAAAAATCATCGAATATGAAATAATACAACTGAAAAACGATGAAGACGTATTAAAGGTGTTAGCAGAATCCAATTACTGGAAGCGTTTTTGTTCAATAGAAATTTTAGCTATTTTTAACAAACCAATAATCCAACTACAGGCAGAAGACATGTCCGCTGCACAACATCTGTCAAATTATGATTAGTTTCCTCATTTTCATGTTTCAATTGTTATTGTTAGTACGTTTCTTTATTTTTATTTTTCAATATATGTTTGTTATGTTTGTCTCTTTAATTACTATTGTTTGTACTTGCTGTTATTCTATTATGTTTCCATTATTATATTATCTATCTAATTATTGTTATTTTTTTTTGTTTTAATGTTTTAACTTAGATATGATAATTATATATTCACTTTATTTTTAATCAATTTATTTTTTAATCACTTTTATTTATTTTACCATTATATATCCACTTTATTTTTAAAGATTTTTATTTTTCCATCACTTTTCCCTTTATTTTATTTATTTTAACATTAATAATTAATAAGTTTAAACCAAAAGAAATTAAATAAGTTCATTTTTTAAATAAGTCCATTTTTTTTGTTATTTTTGGTTGTTTAAATTTTATCATATAATATAATTGATATATGATAATTATATTTCACTTTATTTTTAATTTTTTTTATAAGTCTGGGTTTTTTTTATTTTTAATCTATTTATTTTTCATCACTTTTCCCTTTTCCCTTTTTTTAAATTATTAAACAAAAAAAATACAAAAAAAATCATTTAAAAAAAAACATGTACGGAAGTTGAGGGGTGAATTCCCGACTTCCAAACTTAAATTTTTAAAAAAAAAAACAAAAAAAATTAAAAAAAAATTCTGGGCAGAGTGAGAAGTCGGGTTTCCAATCCCAGACTTCCCACTCTCACTAAAAAGAGGTGTATTTTGGGACTTTTTTCAAAAAATGGTGTATATTGAGAAATATTTGATGGAAATGGGTGTATATTGGGAAAAAAACCCAATAATATATACTACTTGCTAATGACCTAGCAATTGAGCTCTAGCTTTTTGAATTCAACAAAATATAAGTGTTTCATTAATTCTGTTATGATAGAAAATACAACCAGTCTTAAATAAGATACAAGGAGAGGGAACACTAACTCTGAATCAGTAAATTCTTATATAAACACATTCTATCAGTATAATTTTTTAGTCAATTAATTCACAAATACTAGTACTCATTACTATTTCTGAGTGATCTACTCGTCCATTATTTATCAAATGCTTTAACAAGGGTGGGTAACTGTTCTGTTCGTGATGAACAGGAATGTCCAACAATGTATGTTGGGAAATTGATATAGGACCAATACTCTCTCTGGAGATATTTATGAAGGTATAATATCTCAGGGAAGAAGATCACTGTTAGACATCACCAATGGTGTGAGGTGTGTGCACAATGTAAATGAAATAGAGAGTAAATGTGGCGTACCTTATTCTCTGAAAGTAGCTGTATTTATAACCACTGACCTGGGAGTTATTTGGGGGAGATTCCCCTATGACTTTGACCGAGATCTTCGGTTAGTTGCTTGGGGCGGTTGACGCCAGGTTCTCCTTACTAACGCTGGCTGAAAGAGTGGATTGACTTAGTCTCAAATGGGCTTCCTTTCTAATTGGGCCTACTTCTACTATCCGTAACAGATGTCCCCCCAGCTCGGTTGTCAAGCATTCTGGATGACCAGGATGTATTATTTAATAGGTTTTTTCCGCTCCATATGATTGGTAGATTCTACATAATGTCAGACCCGGGCCGGGAATATGGATAACCGGGTAGATTCTCTCTTGGTCTTGTTACATTTTGTTATCGCTCTCTGTCCCTGGTCCCCAAATTTCCTCAGGACTTTTCTCATTCCAGGTATCCTACATTTCCTTTCTTGCTTGTAGTTTTGAACTTTTGCGCTTCTACTTTTTACTATAACTGCTTTGGTTGCGATTTATCTTGGCTCCCATATATTCTATTCTGTTTCTGTTTGCTCTCGTTCTTCTTCTCCCTTCATCTCTTCCTCGCGCCTTACATTTCATTTTAGTCTCCTGAAATGGAATTTACCCCTGAAGAGGAAGCGCGTATACGCAAAACTGTCCCCCCTAGGTTTGCATTCTAGTTCTTTGGTGTAACGACCTAAATTTCTACTTATTTTTATTAACTTTGTTATTATTTGCTTAATGGAAAATTTCCAAGAAAACTATTAGTGAAATTACTAAAACATAAAACGTACAATTATAAACTTAATATTGTACATAGTCATAGTTCTTGTTACAAAAGTCCATAAAAATATAGTATTTTCTATGCTTCAGTCTAATACATTCATTACTCCAGCTCTTCAGTGAACCTGACCATGATTGTTATCTAAGAAAAACATGAAACAAATCTTGTGAGAAATAAAATTTCTCAGTAGACAAAGTTAAATCCCAAACTTACTAGTAGGTTAGTAAAACATCAATATATTCAAACCCATACATAAGAAATATGCAAGCTATATGAATGCATGAAATGAACTATCCCAGGGCAAATGGCCTCCACATATCGTACTGTATGTAGCCACACCTCGTACTGGATGTGGACGCTGCTATAGTCTTACGCAAACATGCATGAAATATTGCCATGTATCTTGCGCCTGGGTACTACATATCGTACTGTATGTAGCATCAGATTCTGTTTCTCCAAAGCCTCGTACTGGACTTGGAAACAGTAATTCACCTATCTTATCACATCAATATTCATCCATAATAAAATCAAATCCATAAGTGAAACACATATACCTTATGGAAAAATATTTTCATTATATCATCATATGGATTATAAATATGGTTACACCACCATAATATATATTATAAGTATGGTTACACCACCATATTTTAATCAAGTAAGATTATTATCATCTTTTATGCATAACCAGAGAATAGTTTTAACTATAGAGAAATTATGTTAGTAATCTAACTAATGATCCTCAATATAAATAATATCTAATTCCCTTGAAACCTTCACAAGAAAAGATTCAAACCTAGTATGCAATCTTGATTCTCCTTTCACTTACTTCCTCACTAATTAATCCTCAAAAGTGAATCATTCAATATTTAAACCATTAAACTACATACCATTCAACCTCTACTTCTAAATTTAAATCAAAATAGTTTCATAAAAATATCAACAAACAACCCAAAATATCATTAAAATCACCTTCAAAAGATCATCAAATGGGCTTCCATACATCACTAATATTGATGGATATAAATCATCACCTATCTTATGGCTTAAATAAACATATTCTCATTAAAGAATAACCTTCAAACATCACGAAATTCAAGCCTAAATAATAACCATAATTCAGCCTACTAAAGCATGTAAATTAATCCAAACCATGGCTTAACTAGAGATTTAAGCTTTGCCTACCTCAAGTGAGTTTGAGTCTTGAATTTGAATGGATAAATGGCTTCCTTCCTTCCTTTCTTGGGAAATCCTCTTAGAGATGAAGCCTTGATATCCTTCTACTAAACTTGACAAGAACTCTTCCTAAGGTTGCTAGGTTTCTCACGAAAATTTTCTCAAAGAGATGGGTTTGCTTTTCTTTCTTGATTCAAGTTTTAAAAGAGAAAGATGAAATGAAATGAAGGTGATATGAGGGGAGAGGGAGCACGAAATTGAGGTAGAGGAAGTGCCTTGAGAATGGTTTGCACCAAAGGTTCCCCCCCTCCCTTTATATAGTGTTTAGAAAATATAACTTTTTCTTAAAAATCTTCCAAGTTGATTTTGTGCCATACAAGTGTCCTAACACTTGTCTTGGTCATAATGAATGCCTTTCCAAGTGTCCACTTAGTTGGCATGCCTTTACAAGTGTCCCTACATGTGTCCAATTTCATGAAGCTTCTCCTTGCTTCATCAAAGTTCATGTGAAGGCTAGATGGAGGTGGAGAAATCTTGGCTTGATTTTTATGTTATCTTGCATCCATGCCATACAAGTGTCATACCACTTGTTTCTATCATGTGGCTTGCTTTCTAAGTGGCTTATCATGAAGTTTCTTGCCTCTTCTACACCCTTCTTCACGTGCTCTTCATACCTAGGGGTGGGAACATAAATTTTTCTTCCTTTTTTTGCCATACAAATGTCCTTCCACTTTTTATCACAAAACCTGTTTTAGTAAAAGCCTTATTCTGGATTCGTTAACCGTTGGATCTCCTTAAAATTTTAAAGGTACACTAATATCCCACATATGTAACGTTTGACCGTTGGGATTGATGAAATAATCTCTATAGCTTTCCACGTGATCTACCAAAGGAGACAAGAGAAGATTTGTCTTCTTATCTTGTTTTTGATTGGCCTATACTTCTGCTGATTATCAAAAATTACTAAACCATTTTATTAAATTGGTTTATATATTCTATAATTAAGAGAAAATTCCTTAGATTATATGTATCATCTTTCCATGTTTTTCTTATGCTTGAATTTTCTTAAATAAAGTCTCAAAGTTGTTATCTTGAAAAATTCCTAGAAATTTTATTCTAAAGTTTTGTGTCTCAAAATATTTTGATACTTAGTTAGCTAAGTGTATGCTATAATTCCATTAGGTTTCTAAAAAAATTTTTAAAGTTATTTGAGCATTTTTGTCCTAGGGGCATATTGGTAATTTTGTCATGCTTCCTAGGGGCATTTTGGTCATTTTTCAAAAATATACAAGGGTATTTTTGTAATTTTCATCCTAAGGGTATTTTAGTAATTTCTACTTCATGGAAAGAGTGATTTAGTCATTTCTCTTCAAATATACTTGTATTCAAACATCATCACATTTCCACAAGTGTTTGATAAAATTTTTAGGATGTTACATTTGGCCTCCCTCTTCTAGAAGAGAAATGAGAGAAAATCCTTTTGCGCGCATCCTCTGGTCCTGGTAGTTCTAAAACTGGTCCCTTCAAATCCCTCAATCCCCCAACATTAGGGTTAGCAACTCACCTAGAGTCTAGGACACCATTAGGGTCATCAGAATCTAGGGTGCCTCTTGGAGGTCCCCAGACTTCTTCTAAAATTGCCCCATTAGGTTCTTTAGAACAGAACAATGCGATGGAGCGCCATTTCGAAACTCGATTTGAGCCATGTTCCAAATGTCTTGAAGAATTTCTATACCTTGCAAGTATTGGTTATGACAAACAAGCCGATGCTTTGCTTGATTTATGTCGGCATAATCTGACTCTTGTACCGAGATGCACTCCGTCAAGTGGGACCAGGGTACCATCGAACGCACATTTGCATGTCGAACTCATCGATATGCACTTGGGGATCTTGGCTTCCATCATATTTTGATAGGAAAGAGCCGTCAAAATCTTCTATGAATTGCGCATTGACAATTTCATCAATGAAAGGACTATTGTTTTGTTGTCCTCGTCGATACTTTCTTCGGTATACCCCACCTTCTATTTACGTTTCAACGACCGGGCTCTGAACCTTTGTCGGGCTCACCCTCATGTTGGTAGCTTGTTGTGGGGGCAGCATGGATGATCCTCCAAGTTCGAAATGATTAACTGGTCCCGGCGTTTCTACCTCTACATGAGTGTGGTTTCTGTTGAACACTGGGATTGGACTGGCTTGGTGCTGTGCTTATTCTTAGTTGGGTGAGGGGGTTGTTCTTGATCCCTTCCTTGGACCGGCCTCTCCATGTTTCTGATGCGTTGTTCCATGTACTGTATGTGCTGCTCCTCATCATGTCTCCATTTCGCGCTGCGTTCATCTAATTGTATCAAGATATTAGTGACGTCCTCCTGTCGTTGGAGGGCGTGTCATTTTTCCAGACTGTCGATCCGGGATAAGATTGAATTGAGTGCGTTATGAAGAAAACGCTCAATAGACTCTGGCTCCATCCCTGCTGATATGTGTGGTGGATTGATTGGCATACCTAATCTTGGCTAGGTAGGGGACGAAGCGGTGTCTGAAACTGTGTCGGTTACGTGCACAGCCTCATGTGGAACCACATTAGTAGGTAGTTCCTGTCGTCCTTCCAACTGGTTGCTTCTCGTGTTTACCATTGTGAATCATGGGATTTGAAGTTTAACGTTTCCCACAGACGGCGCCAATGTTCTGTTCGTGATGAACAGGAATGTCCAACAATGTATGTTGGGAAATTGATATAGGACCAATACTCTCTCTGGAGATATTTATAAATGTATAATATCTCATGGAAGAAGATCACTGTTAGACAACACCAATGGTGTGAGGTGTGTGCACAGTGTAAATGAAATAGAGAGTAAATGTGGCGTACCTTATTCTCTGAAAGCAGTTGTATTTATAACCACTGACCTGGGAGTTATTTGGGGGAGATTCCCCCATGACTTTGGCCGAGATCTTCGGTTAGTTGCTTGGGGCGGTTGAGGCCACGTTCTCCTTACTGACGCTGGCTGAAAGAGTGGATTGACTTAGTCTCAAATGGGCTTCCTTTCTAATTGGGCCTACTTCTACTATCCGTAACAGTAACATTTGTGAATAAGGGTTATAGTTATACTAACCCGAAAGACTTTGCAGGCTAAGCCAAATGATGATCCTTATGGTCCAAAACGTAAATCAATGAAACCTCCTATAATTGATGATAATGAGCATTCTGGATTTAGTGTGGAGAAGAAACCTATGCAGGAATGGAGTTGTGGATTATGTCAAATTATTGCCACATGTAAGAAAACCAAAAACATCATTATCTTTAAAAAAGTAAATAGTGTGAAATCTATTAAAGCTATTTGTTACCTTGAATTCAGGATTGGATGCAAGACTAGATAGTCAAAAACCTCAACCTGACATAACCCCCACAAACACATGCATACTGGAACCTAAAAAAGAGGATCAAGTGTGCAAAGCATCCAAGGTTTAGCTGGTCTCGATAATGAAAATGAAATAACTACTAGCAAAGAAACAGGGGAAATAAATGCATTGACAACAAGGAAGAAATTTAAATATTATTGTGCATTTTGTAAAGTTCAAACTCGCTCAGAAATTATCATGCAAAGCCATTAAATTTTAGTCAATAAAAAATTTGCATATAACTGTTAAGAGTTCTACACATGTTTCAGGCGTATTTGGCACTTGATGTTGGTTATGTTGAAATTTAAAACGTCTAGGAGTAAAGCGTTGCAAGGAGGCTAGGTGAATGTACTGACATACTATGGCAAATATATATATATATATATATATATATATATATAGCTCACGCAGTAATCTCCCATCCAAAACTTGAGAATAGAACAAAACAAAAAAACATTCCTATTCTTTCTATTCTACTTCATTTGAATATGATCCAGTTCCAACTTCCGACAAAACAAAAGAACCACCAAATCAACAAAATAAAAGAACAAAGAATAAATGAAATATGAATGCAAATGATACACAAAATAGAATTACAAAACTAAAAGAGGTTTGTGATTTTGTTTATATATATATATATATATATATATATATATATGTCAAACATACATATTCAGCACATTAATTATGTTAAGGTGAAACCAATTAGATTAAAGTGTTAAAAAAGAAAAGAGAGAGAAGAAAAGAAAGCGGGTCATTCAAAAGACCAAAACTCTGATACCTAAAATGAACCAGCAGCAAGGTGGTAGCCTCATCATATACTACGGTTGAACTTGGTGAAACATGATTTTGATGCAAAGAAAGAAAATTAAAGGTTGCTAATGAGGAATATGCATCAGGAGTCATGACCAACTAACCAATCAAACATAAAAGCGATGGATTCAATTACAGGTAAAATCAAACAAAACATACTGCCAACCGACCTTAGAGTTTGATATCTATAATAACCAAGGTTAAATAAATAAAAGAAAAAGAAAGAAAAATTGAAATTTAACTATATTCCGTCACAAAAAGTGTTAGCGACGGATTTTGCGACGGCCAGTTGCACGGGAAAATGGCGCTTGGAGCATGAGTTTGGCGCCCGGAGCGCCAGGCTCTCTGGAATTTGGCGCCTGGAGCGTCAGAAATGGCCAGAAGGCCATTTCTCTCTAGAATTTGGCGCTGGAGGCGTGAAAATGGCGCCAGGAGCGCCAAATCTCGGGCAGGCACCCTATATAAAGCGATTTTCACGAATTTTGGGGCAAAAAGCTGGTTTCTCTCCCTCCCTAAGCCATTTCCTCCATTGTTGAGTTTGGAAGCTCCATAACCGCTTATTCCATGACCTAAACACCTTCTACCCAACTAGGAAATCGATTAAAACCTCGAGATGAGCTAGATCCTAGTTTCAATCTCTCGAAAAGATAGCCAATCGGAGAAATCCCGTTCTCTAGGGAATATCCTCAGAGCTGGGATTTTGAGAAGAAAGGATTCATTTCAGAGACGTTCAAGCTTGGAAAAGCTATCCTCTGACCTTCCTCAACAGTCTAAAGGTGAGAAACTCGATCTTTAACCGATTGAATTGTGAAAATGATTCTGGATGAGTTTGATGAACTTTTGGATAAATGAGTGAGTTAGGGTCGAAACTAGGCTTGGATTCTTTAGAGATATATGCTCAGGAGGCTGTTTAGATGAATGTTAAGCTTTGAATCTTGAGTATTGATAAAGTTTAGTTTTGACTCTGACATCTGTATGAGTAGGAAGAATGTTGATATAATGATGAGTTTTAGCCTAGGTACCTTTACAAAAGATGATCAGGAGGCTAAATAAACGGTGAATATGTGTTGAAATAGCCGTTCTGATAAACTTGACAAGTATTGATATTTGGCCTGGCTAAGGAAATTGAATCCTTTGAATTGGCATATACATAGTCTTAGAGGGACTCTAGTACGTTAGATAGGCCGAGATAGATCCTGTTGAGGGTCTGTGAAGTGCCTTTGAGGTGATGAGGTATGATAACCTTAAGATAGAGAACAGAGAGGTTGAAATGGAAAGGCATCGCATTTCTTTTCATTCTAACGGTTGAGAACCGTTATACAGTATTTAAATGCCTTGTAAGGTTAGGCTGGTTACTGATATATGCTTGTTGCCTTGATATAGGGCGTGACACCGAGGGTGTTGGTGGCGTAGACCACAGTCCAAGGATTGGACAGCAGAGCACTGCCTTGTCAGGTAAGCTCTTTGTTCTTGGGAGTGTTTCCCACTGACTGTGTTCCACTATACTCCGAGGGAGTTATGGTTATAGTATATCATGATGCATGTGTGTTAAAATTGTGAGTTAATATTTGATTGAGATGAACTTGTATGATGTACACTGTGATAGTGTACTGTGTTATTGAGATGAACAAGTATCTGATATACACTGTAATAATGTTCTGTGTTGTTGAGATTCTCTGGTCAATAGAATAGGTTTATGTGACGTAAGTCCTGAATGAATGAGTGCCCTTCAGTGGATGATCTTCATCAGGCAGTGGTTGAGAACCCTGAGTGAATGAGTGTCCTTCAGTGGATGATCTTCCTCAGGTAGTATTTGATAAGAGTCCTGAGTGAATGAGAGCCCTTCAGTGGATGATCTTCCTCAGGGAGTGTGTGAAAGTCCTGAGTGAATAAGTGCCCTTCAGTGGATGATCTTCCTCAGGCAGTGTGTAGGCCAGGTTATTTATGTCGTATTTCTAAGAGAATGTGCCTTGAGTGGATAAAATTCTCTTAGAAGAACCATATGTGTATGAGTAAAGTCTTGAGTGGATTTCCCTCAGGCAATGATGCATATAGTTATATGTTGTGTTGTATTGTGTTGCATTCCTGATGTTGGTAGTGTCCAACGGAATGGTACTGGTGCGATAATACACATGTGAACTGGTTATGAGAGCCATGATGGCGAATAATGCTATGTTGATTTTGATATCATATATCATGGAAGTGAACCAGGGGGAGGAAAGACCTCCAAGGACCCTGAGTTTACTGAGATTGTTATCTCACCCCTGTTGGGGGTTATGTTTTGCAGGTGACACTCAGGGAGCTACTGAGAGATCCCAGGGCAAGAGGCCCGAGTAGGGATAGGTTCTGTGAGAACCTTAGGCATAGGGTTGAGAGCATGTTAGCTCTAATTTTGATTTATGCCTATTGTTTTGTTCCCGGAGAGGGATTTGTATAGTTTTGTTATGTATACACAATGTATATTATGAGAATTCACCATATATGATGTATAGTGGGTGTTGTTAATGACGGTTGATGACGTCATTGTATTTATCGCTTCCGAAATGATTATCTGTGATAATTGCTGCGCTTAATAATCATAAATCAATGTTAATGCACCGGATGCATACGGGGCGTTACAATATCAACTATTGAATAAATGAAAATGGAAATGACTAGAAGCAATTAGTAATCATGTTAAACACGAGAGACAACATCAATATTGTATAAACTCAATACAGTAATTTACAGCAACAAATATTCATTTGGTCTTGAACAAATTAGTTGAGCAACTTGCATGAAACTTGAACAAATTTAGCATGGAATAAAAATTATGCTACCTGTTGCCTCTTTACTTGAGCGAATACAAATTCAGCAAACCTTGGTCGTTACCAGCAAACTTACACTGAGATTTTTTATCATTTGCCTAGTACCAACAACCAGAAGGAAAAAATGTTGGTATATTATATATGCGGCCAAAGGCAAAATAAGAATGAAAGAGGTAAAAGGATGTTGTTGCTTCATACCAGACAATCAATCTGAGAACGACAAGCTATGAGGTCGTCAACAGTGATGCGTGACAGCGGTGCGGGAGCAGTGGTGCTTAACGGCGGTGCGGGACGGCGGGTGTGGGATAGTAGTGCCGCTGGTGCTTGAGTGGTGTTAGAGAGAAGATACGAAAAGGAGAAATCACAATTGAGAAGTGAGGGTTAGGGTTTCCTTCTTAATTCTTATATATATACAAGGTCATTTTTGTAATTTACTCTAGGGGTAGGGCGGGGACATGGGCGGGGGTGGGGGTGGAGGTGGGGTATCATTACCAAACCCGCCCCCGCCCCCGAATTTATAAAGCAAGGAAAACCCGAACCCGATCAACTCGATTTTTCACCATTGACATCAGGGCGGATTCGGGCGGGTGCCCACGGGTCCGGACCCCATTGCCATGCCTAATCTAAATGCTATTTTTTCGTCATAAATTTCATGCAAGTTACGTTAGTAAAAATTATGACCACATCTATTGTTGTTGTTTTGATGCTTTTTAAAGACCTCGACCTACGTGCCATTTATTTTTTAGTTATGTACCTAAATGCCACGCGTGTCATCTTATTTCCCAGACTGCCACACGGCGTAATTCGCTACCCAGGGCAGTGAAATACGTTGGCCCCTCCTCCCTCTTTCATCCATCCTTCTTCCATTCTTTCCCTCTCATTCTATATTTTTTAAATAGATTCTTCTTTTGCAGTGTGACTCTCCCTCTCTCATTGTGCAAGTAAGTTGTGTTTATTTGTTTTATTTGAATTTTTTTTATATATTTTAGTTGTTAAATAATATATAGGTGTAGGTTTTAAGTTTGAAACATTAGGTTAGAGGATATGTAGTTGAAACATTAGGTTAGAAGATATGTAGTTTAAAATTATGATTGTTAATTTATAGAGTAGATGATTATTTGAGTTTATGATTGTTTGGTTATTGTAAGTGATAGACATTTTTTATTGAGCGTTGATAAACATTATATTATTCCATTATTTGAGGATATATTGTTTTAAAAAATATTTTATAATATATATTTAGATTTACTTAATTAGATTTAGTGATATATACATTAAATTATGAGTAGTTTTTTGAATTTGTAAATGTATATACATTATATTTTTAATTTGATAATTTGAAATATATAATAATTAAAAATATTTATTAAAGTAAATTAAAAAATTAAACATATATATTTTAAAAAAAATTAGTAAAAAATATTATTACAATTGATTATTTTCTATCACTTTATGTAAATTTTAAATATTATTTGGAATATTATTTGTTTATTTATGTAGTCCTTAATATTGATTAATGTTTGAAATTGACATGAAAATATGAACATATACGTATATAATAATTAAACATATTTATTTAAGTAAAATAATGAATTAAACATATTTATTTAAATACAAAATTTAAACATAAAGTATTATTATAATTGATTATTTTCTATCACTTTATGTAATTTTTAAATATTTATTAGCATATTATTTGTGTATTTATATAGTCTTTAATATTGATTTAATGTTTCAAATTGACATGAAAATATTAACATATACGTATATAATAATTAAACATATTTATTTAAGTAAATTAATGAATTAAAAAAATTTATTTAAATAAAAAAATTAAACATAACGTATTATTACAATTGATTATTTTCTATCACTTTATGTAATTTTTGAATATTTATTAGCATATTATTTGTGTATTTATATAGTCTTTAATATTGATTTAATGTTTCAAATTGACATGAAAATATTAACATATACGTATATAATAATTAAACATATTTATTTAAGTAAATTAATGAATTAAACAAATTTATTTAAATAAAAAAATTAAACATAAAGTATTATTACAATTGATTATTTTCTATCACTTTATGTAATTTTTTAAATATTTATTAGCATATTATTTGTGTATTTATATAGTCTTT
>CM023954.1:14607697-14650795 GCA_013407115.1 Glycine latifolia
GTATTATTACAATTGATTATTTTCTATCACTTTATGTAATTTTTGAATATTTATTAGCATATTATTTGTGTATTTATATAGTCTTTAATATTGATTTAATGTTTCAAATTGACATGAAAATATTAACATATACGTTTATAATAATTAAACATATTTATTTAAGTAAATTAATGAATTAAACAAATTTATTTAAATAAAAAAATTAAACATAAAGTATTATTACAATTGATTATTTTCTATCACTTTATGTAATTTTTGAATATTTATTAGCATATTATTTGTGTATTTATATAGTCTTTAATATTGATTTAATGTTTCAAATTGACATGAAAATATTAACATATGCGTATATAGTAATTAAACATATTTATTTAAGTAAATTAATGAATTAAACAAATTTATTTAAATAAAAAAATTAAACATAAAGTATTATTACAATTGATTATTTTCTATCACTTTATGTAATTTTTAAATATTTGTTAGCATATTATTTGTGTATTTATATAGTCTTTAATATTGATTTAATGTTTTAAATTGACATGAAAATATTAACATATTACGTATATAATAATTAAACATATTTATTTAAGTAAGTTAATGAATTAAAGATATTTATTAAAATGAAAAAATTAAACATAAAGTATTATTACAATTGATTATTTTCTATCACTTTATGTACTTTTTAAATATTTAGTAGCATATTATTTGTTTGTTTCTTAAGTCATTAATATTGATTTAATGTTTCAAATTGACATGAAAATATTAACATATTATTTTTAAATTAATTGACATTATAATTTAAATAGTAATAGACATAGTAAATCATTTTTTAAATGAATATAGGATAATGGATCATGATCAAGATGTCCCAGCACTGCCAGTGACTGAGTCTACGTTGAGTGTCATTGATCCTGGTCCATCTGTACGGACGTTGTTGACGTTACAGGATAGACATATATCGACGAATGTGTGGAATGCGCAGGGTGATCCGACCGCACGGGATCGTCTGATTAATGTCAGGCATGCCGTGACACACGATCATCAGACTATACCTGACGATATCCACCTGTGGCTTATACAGGTGGGGTTTTACCACGTTGCGCGTCTGCGCAATCACGAAGTAAGCATATCCTATATGAAACTTTGCGTGTATTATGATGTTATGATTCTATTGTAATGTGTATGTAATTGTGGTTTGGTGAATTATTTCAGATCGACCATCACCTTGTTTTGGCGCTTGTTGAGCGATGGCGCCCTGAGACATGTACATTCCACATGAGCATGGGTGAGGTGACCATCACCCTTGAGGATGTACATCATCTGCTGGGGCTGCCAACAGATGGTCAGGTTGTTTCAGGCCGACATGGGTGCCATAACTTCCGTGAATTAGTTTGTGACCTTTTAGGGGTTGAGCCTGACGCGGGTTAGGATTTGCATGGAGGTTTGTTGGGGTTCCACTATTTACGGGAGCAATTCGATGTATATGCCGTCCATGCTGACACAGAGGTTGGACGGATGAGATACACCCGCGCGTTGATATTGCATATTTTAGGCGGGATGTTTGTGGACACCGCCTCGAGCTATGTACCAGCTTGATATATGCTATTTTTGGACGACTTCCAGCGCACAGGTTCGTTTAGCTGGGGATCTGTTGTTCTTGCATGTCATATAGGGAGTTGTGCAAGGCCACACGTGCATCAGGCCGTGAGATGGGTGGATGTGCACTGCTGTTGCAGTTATGGGCTTGGACGAGATTCCCGACCATCTCTCCAGACCTTCCACGTGTGGATGATCAGCATGTGCTTCAGCAGGAGATTTATGGAAACAGGTATTGCAATTGTGAGTTTGCCATTATTATGAGTAAATGTTGTTGTTGCTAATTATTTGTCGTTGCAGGTTTAATGTTTATCAGACACGCCAGTCCAAATTTACCCATATTCGCAGATATCGTCATTATATGGATGTCATACGAAGGAGAGACATTCATTGGAGGCCATACGATCTTGTTGATATGGTTCATCCACCGGATGTTGACATGGCTAGACAATGGTTGGCTGTCTGCCCTCTGATTTGCTACGAATGTGTGGTGTACCAGCAGCCGGATAGAGTTTTGCGGCAGTTCGGGTTTGACCAGCCTATACCCGAGGATCCGATTAACTGTAGTGAGATGCTCACCATCAGTATTACCGGCAAGACAGATGTAGACTGGAGTCAGCGACATGGTTTTTTCATTGCCCAATGGGTAAACAGAGATGCCCTTGTGCTGCAAGATCTTACTCTGATGCGGAGAGATGGGTATTTATCTGTCAACAGTGAGTACATGCAATGGTACTATACTGTTACACGTCGCTGGATGACACGTAGAGTCACCTTCAATGCACATGTGGTACACATCAGGATGATTAAATTTGTCTATATTAATATTAAGTTAATATTGTGAATAACATTTTTTGATATGCAATCTTATCGCGCTGAGACTATTATTCACATGGCATCACCAAAGTCTCAGGCGCAGGGTGCATTTGACATGAGTCAGGTGTATGATGAGGCGGTTCGACTGTTGGCCGCATGTGATGATTTGGATCGAGTCACAGATCCTGGAGATGTTGCACATCCAGCTGTTCGACAGCAGACTGAAGCCCCTCCTCCAGTGGTTCGTACTAACCGTCGTGCGCGTCACGAAGGGTTACTTGAGGCCCCTCCACTTCTCCTTTGGGATTTGATCAATCCATGAGGCTATCTGAGGGCTTACTTCTCTAAATTTTTCCAATCCGACATCAAAATCAAAATGCGAGGTTGTATAACCTGCATATACAAACAAGACGTAAATATAAGGACATACATAATTGTGGATCATATACATGTCAGCACAGTGGCGTATATTATTGCTTACCTAACATTTTCAATTGTTTCTTCAACATCACATTCTTGAACTTGTGATTAAAATTGCTCGCCATATGTCGAATGCAAAAAACATGATATGCCCTCGGTGGATGCCATCCCAACTCGACATTATTGACCGCCGCCATTATGCTCGCATGCCGATCTGAAATAAGACATATTTCATCTTTCTGCGTAACACGAATACGGATAAGTGCCAAAAACCACGACCAGTTGTCAATATTCTCCCCGGAGACAACCGCAAATGCAAGTGGAAGGACATAATTGTTGCCGTCAATTGATGTTGCAATAAGCAATGTTCCCCAATATTTCCCATACAAATGGGTACCGTCGATGCTGATAACGGGCTTACAGTAATTAAAAACATCGCAACACTGCTTAAATGTCTAAAACACCCTGTTGAAGACCCTACCACTTCCGTCCAGTTGCCCATCAACAAAATGGTCCATTGTTTCCAGCTTATAGGCAGACCCTTGAGCAAAATTTAACATATAACCCAACCACCTTGGCAGGAACGCATATGATTCATCCCAATCCCCGAACACCTTAACAATAGCCTTTTGCTTTGCCTTCCATGCCTTTCTGTATGATATATGAAATCCTAACGTTGTTGAAATCCTTTCCTGAATTAACCCAATTTTAACACACCCTAATCATTTATACAATTCATTAGACACTAACATGTGAGTAAATTTTGCCACGCTAGTTATACAAATTATTGTATAACGTATTTTACGTACCTAGGATCAACGAACATATGAAATTTGAGTCGAGCTACTTGTGATCCTGAGAGAGATTAAGACTAACGCACGTGTGTTGGTTGTTCCATATGCCTACAACCCATTCAGTGAAATTCTTCTTTTGGTATGCTCTCATCCTCCATGGACAACCGTCATTATGATTTTCACAAACCATGATAAGCCTTTTCGTATCACTTTTTGCAACGATGGTTGTGCGATGCTCAGCCATACAATATTTCTTAATTGCCATTTGCACATCGAACTTGCTCCCAAACACCTGCCCTTTATATAGCGCTTGACCCATCTCCAGTTAGGTACTTGCACTCCTTCCATGTCATCTGCCTCCTCATCTAGGTGTGCCCAATTAATATTGGTGAAATGACTTATGTTAGAGCAAAATGGTACATTGTCCTCTCCTATATAATGAGACATTGACCACATTGTTATGTTTAACCCACAATATTTTAACACTAATGACTAACACACAGTTATGCATCCATACCTGGAATCGGAGCCTGATTTTGCATTCCGACAATCCCTGGAGAAGGGATTGCAAAAGCACGATCGAAATCACCGTCTACATTTGTATCCGATGAGTCACTATCTAGAACAACACCTTCATCAACCTCTTCCTCAGAACTGTCCATGGGCCAAGCTGGGTCGTGGCCTGGCGCCATTTCAGTATCTTCAGAATCAATTTGCTGGGTTGGCTGGGTTGGTGGTGGTGGTTGTGGTGATGGGGATATATCTCTATCTTCCGAATTCACCATCGGCTCTAAGTTAAGGTCAATGGACCCAATGTTTGCAACAAATTGTTGACTACTTGACTATTCACCACAATATACTTCCGCATACAATTCTATAAATCTGGGGTTTCCTCCATCGGATGTGCATGCATCTGTAACTAAGGTTACATCGTCGTCATCTACAATATCCACACCAACCCACTGCACTGGGTTGCTGGATGCACATCTAGCACTCAATCGAGACACTGATTGACCCCGTTGTAATCTCAACTTCTTGTATATGATTTTCATCAAATCATGATACCTGCATCCTGGAGGCATACGAAACATTTTACTTTCTCATTCAAACACTTGACCATTCGGTCCAACATATCTCCTCCCATTATAATATACAATGGTGATTAAACGATTTCCATTACCACTCATTTTGCAGAAATTCACAAAAATTTAAGAGACTATGCAAATGAAAAATAATCTCACACAACATACAAATGAAGGGGGGTGTCCTTAAATAGGTGGGGGTGTGATTGTAATTCGCTGGGCTAGATAGCAAAATAGAATACCTATTTCGTTGGCCTGGGTAGCGAATTAATGGGGTGCAGCCATGTGTCAAACCTACACCTATTCTGCTGCAGTGCCTAACGAAATAGGACACGTAGTTTGCTGGACTTTCTAGTGAAATAGCTGTCAGCTGACACGTGTCCTGCCCGTATCAGCTCCCCTATTTCGCTATCCTGAGTAACGAATTACTCCGCGTGGCAGTCTTGGGAAATAAGATTGCACATGTGGCATTTAGGAAAATAATTTTAAAATTTGTAACACATAGGTCGAGGTCTGGCTATATTACAAGTAGTTTATTAGTGATTGAAATACAGCCGTGAGAGGGGATTCCTTTTTGTGACCGCGAGGGACACGTCAAGTTTCTCATTTTCTTTATCCGATACCTTTCTGAGCATCGCACTGCTACAGCTACTTCTCGTGTTCGCTGTGCTTAACTTTGCTGCCATTTATTATCTCAAAAGCTTTCATTTCACACCTCTAATCTCTTCACCTACTGGCTCATTAGTTAAACACTTTTCCCTCCATTCCAACCATTTTATTTTCCTCCATATATAATAATAATAATAACCCTTCGCTTTTTTTCTCTTCTTCTCCTTCTTCGATCGCATTGAAACCTTGTTCGTTGTAGCTATGTTCTTCTCCTCAGCTTCAATGAACAACTCTTGATGATGAAAAAACCTTCAATCGCCTATTAACTGCAATGAATCACTCATCATCAACTCATCCATGGATTTCTCCGCTTCACTTCGCCCTTCCTCTTCTCCTTCTCACTCTCAGGTTTCTCTCTCTCAATTTGCTTCGTTCTTGTTATTAATTATTTCGATTTTCATAAAAAAGAATCTAAAACTCTGCAAATTAATATCTATAATTAAGATTCGATTAATTAATTAGGATTTTCGAAACGTGTTTGTGTTTGGAGTGTTTTATTTGAATTTGACGTGGATCGGTTCTGTTTTGCTGTGTTGTGTAGTTGTTTTGTTCTGTTAGGTTCAATAGGAGGCACCGCAGTAGTAGCCGAGTAGGTTTCGCGTCGAACGGCGGAAGAAGAGTTCGTCCTTTACGGAACAACAATAATGTGACCGTTAGCGTTAGGTCGGTGTTGAACGACAACGGGCCTAGCGCTAGCGTGAACGACGATTACGGGGCGGCGGAGTCTGCTAAGGTTTTGTTCAAGAGGCTGTTCACGCCGAACCGGATGACCGGAGATGAACCGGATCTTCGGATTCTTGAATCGGATCTCGAGGCGGCGCTGGCGGCGTTGAAGATGAAGGAGGATCACTTGATGGAGGCGGAGAGGAAGGTGTTGTTGGAGAATAGTAAGTTGAAGCTCACGAAGGAGGAGCTGGAGCGGCAAGAGAGTGAAATTGAGGCTGCTTGGGTTAGGTATGAGAAGCTCGAGGAGGAGATGAAGGAGACCACGGTTAAATTGGTTTCTCAGGCGGGACAGATTGAGGAGCTGAAGCTTAGGGTTAGGGATCGTGATAGCGAGATCAATGCAGTGAAGTATGCGCTGGGGTTGAAGGAGGGTGAAGTGGAGAAAATGAGGGTTGAATTGGAGGAAAGGAGTCGTGAGGCTGTGGGTTTTGATAATGAGCTTAGAGAGAAGGGGAGGATTTTAGATGAGGCGAATGAGGTTATGAAGAAACAGGAGGCTGAGCTTGAGGAGCTGAAGAGGGCGGTTCAAGAGAAAGAGGAGGAGATTGAGGTTTTGTTGGTTCAGAGGGAGGTTGAGAGGGAGAAGCTGAGGGTTGCCGAGGTGAATTTGGAGAAGCAGGCGATGGATTGGATGTTGGCACAGGAGGAGCTTAAGATGCTGGGAGAGGATGCTGCTAGGCATGCTGAGGAGAGTAGTGAGACACTTGAGGATTTCAGGAGGGTGAAGAAGCTTCTCAATGATGTGAGGTCTGAATTGGTTTCGTCTCAGCAGGCGTTGGCATCTTCCAGAAGCAAAATGGAGGAGCAGGAGTGGTTGTTGGAACAGCAGCTGAGTGAGCTTGGGGTGCAGAGGGCGAGTGTGATGTCATACATGGAAAATTTGAAGGATGCACAGATAGAAGTGGAGAGTGAGAGAAAGAAACTCGGGGTTGCAGAGTCTCATAACAGAGAGCTTGAATGGGATCTGAAGATGGAAAAGGAGCTTATTAGTGAGTTGGAGGAGGAGCTAAAGAAAGAGAGAACTTCTTTGGAGCAGGCAGTCAAAGAAGTGGCTTTGCTTCAAGAGGAATTGGAGAAAAAAAATGATGAGTTTAGAGAAACAAGTGCTGTTCTTCAGGTCAAAGAGTCAGAGCTTGTTGATGCTAAGCTAGAAATCCAAAGTTTGAAATCTGAAAAGGCTTTTCTTCAGGGTATATTGGAGGAGAAAGACTTGGAGCTTTCCAATGCTAAGAAGATGCTGGGGGAAGTTAACCAGCAAATCTCTGATCTTAAGATGCTTATGAACAGTAAAGAAACACAGCTCATTGAAGCAACCAATATGCTAAGGGAGAAAGATGAGCATGTGAAGATGATCCAGAACAAGTTGAATAATACAAACCAGAAGGCTTTTGAGGCCGAAACTGTAGTAGAAAGAATTTTAGATCTCACAAACAAATTGGTTGCTTCCATTAAGGATGAAGACATGAACTCGTCAAAACCACTACTAGATGAAATGGGTAATCAACTACTTGAGCAACTATTGGAACAACCTGGTAATGAATTGAGATGGCAACAGAAAAGACTTGAGAATGAGCTTGAGTTGGCCAAGGTAACCTTAAAAGAAAAGGAGATGGAAGTTCTTACTGCACAAAGGGCTCTAACGATAAAAGACGAGGAGCTGAAGACGACTCTTGCAAGATTGGACTCGAAAGAGGAAGAGTTGAAAAAAGTAAGGGAAGAGGTGACAGAAGACTCTAATGATCTTAAAAGGCTGTATGCTTTGGCACAGGAGAGAATTGGTGAGAAAAGCTTAGGTGATTTGGCAATTGAGAAGCTTCAGCTTGAGGCAGCTCAGCTTGAAGTTGAAGCTGCCACCAATGCACTACAAAAACTTGCCGAAATGAGTCGACAACTTCTGAATAAGGCTATCCTGAGTGTTGAAGCTGATAACTACATCAATGTCATGCAAAATAATGATGCTAATAAAACCCCAGATTCAATCACAGATACCAATAACCCTGAACATTTCGAAGAGGTAAAAGCAAGAGTTGCTCGCCTCTCAGCTTTGTCTGAGCAGCTTGTGATGGAGGCGGGTATTGTTCCTGCAAACTAAGAGAGAAAGGTAATGAAGAAAGTTGTGAGGGAGGGGTGGATCATAAAATCTTCCCTTAGTTTGCAAGACATGTACAATGTACAGATAGTGATCACATCTGGTTTTGGTACTTTACTACAAGATATGTACAATCTCCACTCATTTTATTTGTATTAGTTACATTCAGAGTGTATTTGTTTTCGACAACATAAAAATAGAATGGAAAGATTTTGGATTGCTGCTTTACCCTAATCATATCTTATATTAAATCAAATATCTACTCATAAATCCAAGCCTCTCATCTTCCTTTCAAGATTTTGAGTAAAAGAGTGGCATAAATAACTTTGCATATGATATGCAGGCTTGCATTTGCAAACATCTGGCACTGCTGTTCGAGTTTAAATGTTTTTGTTTTTGTTTTTGTTTTATGACAGTTTTTAAATGTCTGATAGCTAAAATAATTACGCTCTATTCAGTTATAAACTTAATACATCACAGACGCATTCTAAAACAAGGTTTATTATTAGACTGCAAAAATAAATTGAAGATCACATTTCGCAGAGCAGTTCAATATTTATCGGCTCTTAATTAATGTTCTACTTTCTCTAACGCTGTTCCAGATTACGTTATATAACCGGAAAAGAAATTATGGACGCTTCTCAATACATTGAACCATTCTGGTTACTATGCCAAAACCACCTCTCTGTTACAAAACAGACTTCTTACTTTTAATTATATTTTTTTACTATTTTCGTTGATTCTTATACAAGTTTTTGAAAATTAAAAACCAAATAAAAGAAACTAATATATTTTTATATAAAACGTGAAAGCAGAAAATGAATAACAAAAATAAAATGTACTTTTGATTCTTTTAGTTTTGATCGCTCAAGTTATTTTCAAGCAAACTAAGTCATATTTTTCAAATGGTTTAAATATGATTTTATTCCTTTAAATTTGCATAATAATTTTTTTAATCCTTCAAAATAAAATGTTTTCATTAGTCTCAATTTTGAAAAACCTAATTTTAGTCCTCTTATTCTTCATCTTTATTATGTCACAATTTTTAACAATTTTTCATTTGTCATAAACTTTTTTAAATTTAATTTCTTTAAGATTATTTGTGACAGTTTAAAACAGCCAAAATATGTAAAAAAAATCATCACAATTTCACATCCATGTTTTTATTTTTCTCCTTTAAAACTTCCAAAATATTTTGGTAATTTAAAATCTCTAGAAATCATTTTTATAAAATTGAATTGAAAATAAATAAATTTTGGTAGTTAAAAAATGTCATAAATTGTAAAATCATAAACTCAATGAACAAAGAAGGGCTAAAAGTAATTTTTCAAAAATTTGATGGATTAATAAAAATAAAAATAAAAATTGAAGGACTAAAAAAAACAATCACCCAAATTTAAAGGACTAAAAACATATTTATGTTTTTTCAAATTAAGCAAATTTGGCTATTCATTGATTTCTTCAAAATAAAATCATCAAAATTATTCTCTATCCAAATATCTAAGGATTTATCATGTATTTGGAATATGAAATAATTTTAATGGTTTAGAAATAAGAAATTTAGTGAAAATATAAAAGATTTTAAAAGATAAGGTTTAAGGAAGAATTTTGAGTTTTTTTTATGGGGATGGAGGATGAAATTTAACATTTCGATTGGTGAGTTTTATGTAGACAAATATTTAATCGATTTAATTTATAAAATTTAAAGTAAATAATTAAGGTACAAAATTTGATTGAAGAATGAATTTCTTAATTTTAAAGATTAAATAGACTTAGCTAAATAAAAATTAGAAAATTAAAATCATATATAATTAAAATAAAAAATGCAATTAAATATTGATATATATATTCAAATAATTATTGATATGTTTTCGTGACTTATTGAATTTATTATACAATTTTTTAGGAAATTATAACTGTATAACTGAAACAATTAAATAATTGATATTTATATTTCCCTTGCTCCTGCTCTTGTCATCATGTATATTATCGATGCAAATTAACTACCAACTTTAGAGTTGGATTCAAACTCATGTTCATCATTCTAAAAGTATTCATTAAATCATAGACATAGAATATTGTTTATATATATATATATATATATTATTAATGGAAAATGATCACATTTAATTCAAGAGTAACTCTAAATCCTAAATATTTTAAGAGCTCTTTTCATTTTTATCCTTCATTTTTGTTTAATCTAATGATTTATACAAGCTACTTACATTCAACTATTAGATTAAAAGAAAATGATGGCTAGAAATGAGAAATAACTATTTGTGTTACTTTTGAAATAACTTGATTAATTTTCATTACTATTATATGTAGTAAATTTTTTATTATGTATATTATGAATATTATATATACTATATATAATAATACTTTTATTAGTATATAAATAGTTATATAATAATTTAAATTTACTAACTTATATCATAGTAAAAATTATAAATTAGTATATTAATATAAATCTTAATTATAAATAGACTAATAATTTTTATTTATTAATTTATATTTATGTGGAAGTATATTAATAGTATATATATATTATACTATAAATTATATGAAGTCTAAGCAACACACTAATAGAGAGGTTAAATAGTATGTATATCTAAATCTTAAAAGTTAAAACCCTTTTTGAAAGATGATTGTTTTACTAAAACAAATTTCACAAAGAGTTTAGAAAACAAGATCTATAATAGATCGTCCAACACAAAATAGTTTTCAGCAAAGACTTTGAGCATTCAAGGTGTGTAAAAACATGCCTAACAAAAAATTAGTTAAAGATTTAAAGAGAGTATAAACACTTATTTTTATATTGGTTATATTCAGTTCTCCTTCATAACTTTGAAGGATTCCACTAATTAAAATTGATTACAAAGTAAGTATTCTATGCCACTTCTAACTACAACGTTGACTAATACACCCAATCTCCCCCTGAGATTAATAACACCAAGTGTTTTTTGATCACCAAACCACTCATGGCTTTCCAAACAATAAGTTTATTGAACACAACTAATTCAACTCTCATAGAGTGAATAAACAATAAGCTCAGTTATAAGTAAAACTTTGTGCAACAAAGTATGGCTATTTAAGTTCAAATGTTTAGATCATTCAATGATTTCAAAACTTAGAAAATGATGATATTTTCATTGTTGATTCCAGTGCCTTGGTTTTCTATTTATATGCATCAATGGAAATGTATCCATTCTGATATTAAAGCCTTCCTGAAATTATTTGTTGTCATATAGTTGTCATCTTTTGTGCTAAGCAATGTAGATGAGAGAGAAAGGGGACTATAATACTACCCTTTTTGTGCTAAGTGATTTTTTGTTCCACTACTTGTATTATAACCGTTTTACATATAATATTCCTTTCTCCTGAACTGTTCTTGTACACACTTGAAAATTCAAATGATTATCAATTCAAATCATATAGCTTAAATAAAATATTTTAGCATTTCTATAACATGTATCAACCTCATGAATAGTATAAGTGTATGAACTCACATATGGACATTAACCAACTTATATATAAATCACTTATGTAAGTTAATTAGATCCTATTGAACATTTAACAAAACACAACACTTTGGATGCTGGTTTTCATAAAGGTTTAGAAGCTTGTTTTAGTTACAGTGCTTTAGAAGATGGACAACCTATTTATAAAAAGTTTCATATTGTTTGGTCACTAATAAGAAAACATAGTGAATAAGGAGACTTCAATAGAATTTTGTTACCAATCATGTATTGGAGGATATGCTTCTTGTAACACACAATTGAAATTCATTAGTCATTACAAAATGTAAACATTTGTTATCATCAAAATCATAGATTTTTGAGGGGTCAAAGACCATCCAATGCCATTGGTTCTAATAATATTTTTCATATATATTATTAAATATATGTGTAATAAATGTATAATCATTATTTAGTACAAAATTTATGTAGTAAAAATAGTAAAATTATTATTAAATGAATGTAATAAAGATATTCTTATAATATTCATAATAAAAAATTTATTACATTTAATAATACTAATATATTTATTATTGAATATATATATTTTTAAATATTTATGTTATTTGAATTTGGAGAAATAAAATCACACAATTATGAAATTCGAAACACTAGCATCACTTATGTCATATCAACCACCATGTCAACATGACATCATGTAAGTGTAACATTATGTGACACGTCATCTGTCAATGCCACATCAACATATTCAGATTGACGAATGAGCTAAATTTGCACAATTACAATATATAAGAGGCCCAATTATATGTGGCAAAATGACTTAGGTTAATTAGGTCGACTTGAACATACCTAGCCGAACATCATTGTAAAAATGAAAGGTGAATATAGCAATATAGCAAGTGAAAGGTTTCTACTAGACAAACATCATTGTTATTAATATATATATATATATATATATATATATATATATATATATATATATAACTTAAAGGAGGATCAAATGCTATTATTATACTTATAATAAATTTAAAATAATATAATATACAAAGTATGGATATATTTCTTATTAAATATATTATTATTGAAAAGGGATAAGTTTAATCGAGGAGTAATTGTAAATACTAAAAAGTAAAAAAGTTACTCCTTATTTTGACCCTTTATTTTAATTTAGTCTAATGGTTTATACAAGTTATTTTCCTTTAACTATTAGTTTAAAAGAAAATGAAAGGTGAGTTTGAGGAGTAATTATTTGAGTATTTCTCTTAAAATAACTTGATCCCTTTTGACTATTATTAGATGTAGTATAAATTTAACTATGTACATTATGAATAATATATTTATTAGTATTTGAATAATGATTTAATAATAGTAATTTTTATTTATTAATTTACATTTATGTATAAGTATATTAAAAGTGTGTATATATATATATCATAATATAAACTATTTAATATATGTGCAATAAATGTATTATTATAATTATTATTAAATGAATGTAGTAAATATGTTAATATAAATTTCATAACTAAAATTTTATCACATTTAATAATAATAATAATAATAATAATAATATATTTTTAATTATATATTGGTGTTATTTTTAATTTATTAAAAAGTATAACAATAGAATTAGAGAATTAAAATCACACAATTATGAAATCTGAGAGACTAAAATCATTTATGCCAAATCAACCACCATGTCAACATAACATCATGTTGACATCAACATGTAAGTGGCATGTTATATGAGACTTCATCAATCAATGTCATATCAGCAAATTTTAACTGATGGAGGAACAAACATTGAACAACTACGATATATAAGAAACCCAATCATAGGTGGCAAAATTGTTCAGGCTAGTTAGGTTAGCTCGAACCCACCTCATAAAATATAAGGCTTGAACTTTAAATTTTGAACTTAAATTAAATACTGACATTTTTAACCCAATCCAATCGTGGCCCAATGTGAGATAAGCCCACAAATAGTCGTTAAAAAGAAGACTTTTATAGGACTTGGGCTTAAAAAACATAATAAAAAATTGCAATAAATAAAGTTTCACATTAGATGACATAACAAAGGAAAATTAGTTTGATTTTCCATCTTAATTTGAAAACTATCCCTTAACAAAGTCAGAATTTTTTCTAATACTTCCCTTCATTTTATTATATTTTTCTTTATTTGTCACTTATTTTTATATGACATCACTTATTAGATGAATTGTTTCCCCCTTATCTTTTTTTTTAATTTTCTTATAAGTAATTACCACTTTAAATGTACACGCATTGTTATAATGAGTTGCTTTACATTATTATTTTTCTTTTTTGAATGCATTGTTGTAAATATTTTGTCTCTTTCATCAATTATATATATTATTATGTTTCTTATAAGTATGTGTTGCTTTAAATGCATCTCTTTAGATCATTTTTTAAATGCTCCACAAATTTTTTGATCAAGACGTTACCATCATGAACTATTTGGAAATAGTGCAAAGGTTGACTTCTTAAAGCAATTTTTTGCCCCTTCTCTGAAAATACTTTTTGGAAAATATATTAAATTTTTAACACTTCCAAAAAGTATTTTTTTTTAAATGTGTTGAAATTTTAACCATTCTTGAAAGTAGCTTCTAGAAGAAGGATATTTAAAAAAATATAAAAAAAAAGTATATTAGAAAAATTGAGAGATAATATAACAATTAACAATACATTTACTTTCTTGTTGTTTATAAAATAATACTACACTAATTTATTTAAACAATTATGTAAAAGATATGGCATGCATGCATGATTTTTATTTAACATCATACTTTTTTTATTTTTACATATTATTTAACAAGCAAAATAGAACTTCTTAATGGATTGGTATTGAATTGTTTAACATATATAAAAGTGATCGGTCAACACCTAGAAATCATATACAGTTGAAGCCAAAAAAAGTATCAAAGACAAATTAATGGAGAAATTTTATTGATAGTCAAGTTTGTTCTTTTTTATTCTTTTAGATCAGTCATACATGATGATGAAGAAATTAATTAATTAATGAGAATGTACAAAGAAGTCCACAAGAAACACCAACTAAAAGAGCATATTGCATGATTTTTAATCTAATGAAAAGGAGAAGAGGGAGACCAAAAATGATGTTGGAGGAAATCATCAAGGGAGATATTTTGAGACATTGGTTTTTAATCCTAATATATGGCATTGTGTGATCTATATAGCTCACCTCACCCAATGAAAAAAAGACTTATTGTTGTTTGTTTTTATTTTTCTACTAACATTGACGTGAATGTTATAAGATCCTCTACTTAAACATCTTGATCATGTCGTCATACATTATTTTGAACTTGCTAGCATAATATACATCACTTGAAATGCAGTGTTTAAGAGTATAGATCAAATAACTTCAAGTCACAAACCACATAACAAAGAAACAAATTTATATTACATTTATTCTTTTTTTTTTCTGAATCTCTATATACATCATAAATACACAAAATTTATAGAATCCACATTGTTATTAAACAATACAAACATGGAAGATGAACTTATTATCTACCTTTACTACATAGAAATTGAATATTCCTTGAGGAAAATTGGAGAAGTAGTTTTTCTATCAAATAACAAAGAATTGAGGCAAGATAATTGAAATTCATGGATACACATTTCAAAAAGGTTGAATTAACTCTCTATTCTTTAGTTTTTCTATGCAAATAGGATAGTCATGTTGAGATTTGGTGGTTTCATCCCCACTAAAGAATATAATAGAGGACAAGGCTCTCATGGCTAATCTAGCAGTATCTCCTCTAGGGGAAAAGAAAGTAGTTGTTCTTCTTGCCAATATGATTCCATTTGATCTCTTACTTATGAGTTGGGAGAAAACTTTGTATATTCTCAGACTCAATGCTTCCAAATTGTGTGCCTTGAGATTCTCCCCTCATCATTGTTGGAGTTTCCCCTTTTAAGGTCTAACACAAGCGAACCTATCCAATACCCTAAGAGCAAAACCAACATTTAACCCAAAAATATAAAAAAAATAAAATTGGTGTGAGAAAGTCCATTGAAGTTAGAACAACAGTGAACATAAATTATGAGAACCATATTGGCAACTGGACCAAAGTGATAGAGTGCTTTTAATTAAATTTTTGTCTATCATTCTTAGCCTATTTGACTTCTCTTGGACCTTTATTTTCTTATTCTAATTTAGTTTTTGTCTTAGGCAAGTAAGTGGGCTTAGTTGCTAATTGTTGTGTATTTTCGAATTTTTGCTCACTTGACATATCTGACTTGTGCAGGACCTATAGAGTGCTACAGAACTCTGAATGGAGCGTTCTAGGAGTCCCTGGAAAGATAACAAAAAGATCTACAAGTTTGCTAGAAATAGCCCGAGGCCAATTCTATCATTTGGAGAGTCATTTTAAGCTTTTAAATCGAAACCTCTGCACTTGTAATTTTAGGCTGCGAATTTTTGATTTTATGGTTGTAAATAGCAAATAATTAGAATTGATGGGTTTTGTTCATGGCCCATTCTTTTCTTCAGACTTAGTCACTACATATTAGTGACCTTAGTGAAACTTGGACAGCACTTTACAATTCAAAAAACAAGTTTATTATTTCTTTTCTTTAGTTTTTAGAATCAAAAGCTTTTTCTTCATTTTCTCTCATTTGTTCTTCATTGTTCTTCATCTTCTTCATTTTCATTTTGCTATTCTTCCATTTTTCTGCGCTTAATTCATGGGGCTTTCCTTGGTGATCATCATGGAAGGTTAAATCATCACTCAATCCAAGGATCCAACCTAAGCAAGAGGGGAATTTGAGTTCTGGTTTAGTATTTCGAATTCTGTGTGAATGTTCACTTTCTTCTTCAATTGCTATTATGTTTTCATGATTATGAATGCGTTTAGAATTGAAAACGAATTAGGTTATGGATTCATTGCCTAATTTCGAATATAAATCACAGATTAATTGGATGATATTTCAATTAGGGTTTGTGGTTTCAATTAATTTAGGGGTTAATTCGATTGAACTGCTTCTAATGAAATTGAATGAACTTTCACAGTAGGATAAATTTCTAAGAACGATGATGATTTGAATAGCTTGGTTTGGTGAATTGTATTGATGCTCTTTAATCTGTTTTACATTACTTGTTATCAATTCTGTTAGTTTTTGCATTAATCTTTAATCGTAGTTTGTGTTTTTGCAATTTTCATTTAGCGCATACAAACTGTTTCATAAAAATCCCCCCATTATTTACTAGTGAATTGAAGTTGGAACCATATTGATTGTGTCTCTGAGTCGACCTAGGTTAATCCTGTACTACAGAATTAGCTTAGTTTAATTGTTTTGAAGTCGCGCGACAAACGCTTATCACAAAGCACAACACATTGGAATTAGGAAAACAAATGTATCGGAGTTGGGAATAAAGAGAAACAATGCAAGAAACACACTCTTTTTAGACGGTGGGTTTATATTTATTTATATTTGTTCAAGCATTGCAATTTAATACCCTATGGATGAAGTGATTGTTTTCACTTTTCTTAATGGTTTGAAATTTTCATTTTACCCATATCTTTTTATTTTCGTTGTTTAGCCTTTGTATACTATACATTTAGCTATTAAAATATCTATATTTGTTTCTTCATCCATATGATCTCACAAAGGAAGGGATTGTTACACATACATGTTTTTTTATTTATTTTATATTAACATATAGCCAAGGTTTTTGGTTTTGGGGGGGGGGGGGGGGGGAAGGGGGGCTCTAATATTAACATATGGATAAAGAAACAAATATAGATATTTTGATAGATATCGGTACAATTATACAAAGGCTAAACAACAAAATAAAAAATACACGGGTTAAAAAAAAGTGAAACCATTAAGAAAAAAGAGAAACAATCACTTCATCCATAGGGTATTAAACTACAATGCTTGAACAAATATAAATAAACCTAAACCTACCGTCTAAAAAGAGCGAGTTTCTTTGTTGCATTGTTTCTCTTTATTCCCATCCAAGATACATTTATTTTCTTAATTCCCATGTGTTGTGCTTTGGTCCTATTGCCAATATTGTTCCCACCATTTATATTCATTGGTGTTCTAACTACAATGGGCTTCCTCTAACCTAATTTTTTTTTATATTTTTGGGTTGCATATTGGGATTGCTCTTAAGGTATTGGATAGGCTCGCTTGTGTAAGACACTACTACAAAAAAGACATTTAACATCGGTTAAAAAAGTCATTTAACATTGATTTTGAAATGATGTTATATCTAATGATGTTGAAAGTCAAGCACTCTCAACATCCATTTTAAAAATGATGTGAATAATGTATTTCTACATCGGATGCTCCTAAAACCGATGTAGGAAGTGTGTCAAAATTTGTAAATTTGTCAATTATCATATCGATTGTGATTATAAATGATGTAGAAAGACATTTAAAAAAAATATGGCTTGTTCTCTTTAAATCCAAAGATCAATTAGTGTGTGATCAAAATAAATTATTTTGCATTCAAATTTTGTGTTCAAAATAACTTAGTGAGTTGGCTCAAACCTAATAAAATGTAGGGCTTAGACTTTAAATTTTGAGCCTAAATTAAATGCTATCCTTTTCAGCCTGATTCAATCATGGCCCGGTGTGAGTTGAACCTGCAAAAAGCCAAAAAAAATGAACTTTTATAGGGCTTTGGCTTCAAAAAATTGTAATAAGTTATATTTCAAATTGGATGACAATTACAAAGGAAAGTGAGTTTGGTTTCTCATCTTAATTTGAATATTGTGACCTCAACAAAGTTATATTTTTTCACACCCTTTAATACCTTTCTTTCATCTTATTATATTTTTACTTCATTTGTCACTTATTTTTTAATCACATCACTTATTAGATGAATTAGTTTCCTCTCTCTTTCTTTCTTATTTTTCCTCAACAAAGTTATATTTTTTCACACCCTTTAATACCTCTCTCTCTTTCACACCCTTTTTCTTTTTTTGAATGCACTGCTTTCAATATTTTGTCTCTTTCATCAATTATATATATTATCATTTTTCTTATAAGTATGCACTTCTTTAAATGCACAACTTTAAATATTTCCCCTCTCATCAATTATATATACTATTATTAAAAAAAAGGTTTAATTAAACTTTTGATTTCTCAGATATTACAATTGTGTGATTTTAGTCTCATAGGTTCCAATTGTGTAAATCGATCCCCATAGGTATCACAGATGTGGAATATTATTCTACTATGGTTAGGGTTTCTCTTTAATGTAGGTGTTATGAACAATTCAGACTCTGATGCTGATCTACCTGGCGGTGGCAGTGGCAATGTACAATCACTATCGGTTTCTTTCCAGAATTTGGCATTGAAGAATATAAAAAAAAAAGTTCCTTTGAGGGCCCCGGTTTATTTGTTGAAGCAAAAAAAAAGAGAGAGAGAGAGATACCAGTTGTCTTTAAGTTGACATGTGTTGGTATACTCACTTTCTTGATATTTTTAAGAAACTCTAGTAAAAAAAATCAGATTTTGGAAGAAGTCATAGGAAAATAAATGCACATAAAAGAAGTTCACATAATCCACATTTTTATTCACTAAAAAACAATATAAACACAAAAGAAGATCTTATTATGTGTCTTTAGTACAGAGTAATTGACAATTCCTTGCAACAAACTAGACAAGTACTTTTTCCACCGAGTAACCAAGAGTTGAGCAGGATGAATGAAATTCATGGACACACGCCCCAAAAGGTTGAATTAACTCCCAATTCTTTAAATTCTTTTATGCAAATAGGAAAATCACGTTGGGATCCAGTGATTTCATAATCACAAAACCATGTAATAGGGGGTAATGCTCTCATGGCTAGTCTAGCATTATCTACTCTAGGGGCAAAGGAGAGTATAGTTGTTCCTCTTGCCAATATGGTTCCATTTGATCCCTTACTCTCTTAAGCACAATGTGAGTCAGTGTTGTTGGGAGAGTACTTTGGTGTATTCTCATACTGAATGCCTTCAATTGTGTGCTTTGAGAGTCTCTCCTCTCTTTACCGCATGAGTTTCTCCTCTTAAGATCTAATACAATTGAGCATATCTAATACCTTGAGAACAATCCCAATATGCAACCCAAAAATATAAAACTTTAGGTGAGAGAAATCTCATTGTAGTTAGAACAACAATAACCATAAATGATGGGATCAATATTGACAATAGGGCCAAAGCACGACACATGAGAATTTGGAAAATAAATTATGTATTGAGTCAAGAATAAAGAGAAACAAAGCACCAAAGAAACTCACTTTGTTTAGATGTTGGGTTTAGGTTTATGTATATTTGTGCAAAGATTACAATTAAAATCTTGTGGATAAAATGATTATTTCTCTTTCCTTGATGGTTTAAGTATATAGATTTTCTTTTTACCCATATCTTTTTTTTCATTTAGTCGTTCTATGACTGTACTTATATCTATCAAAATAATATTTGTATATGTTTCTTTATCAATCTATTATATTTAGTGGCGAAATTATTATGATCTATTTGATTTATTCGTGTAAAATTTAATCCAATCAATCATGGTATTAAAAAAACACTTGGATAGCATTGGATGGAATGGATGAATAATAATTTATCTTTTTTATTTTCAAATCCAATGAATTATCTAATCAACACTTAGTAGATTAATTTCAATCCAGCATAATTTTTCATATTTAATTTTTTAATACTCCATCCTCTATTGTCGACGATTTGGGACCCAAAGAACTCAGAATATAAGATGCTAGTGTGATCGGCTCGAGTCTTAGTCTCAACTCAATTAAGGTTGTTCAATGCAAAGTTGCTCTTGTTGTTTAGTGTGACATGTAAATTCTCTTTCTATAATGCTTAATGTTTAAAAAAATATGTGAAACCATAAACAATGGAAAAAAATAGTATATTTATATATAAAAAATTTTAATTTATTTTTTCTAATTTTGAAAATGTAAAAATGAATATAGGTTACACTAACACCTATGGATAAATTAAAGCGGCAAATGTAGTGTAATTAAAGAGGTTTGTTACATTTGACTTTAAAGAGACAAAGAGGGAGGGGGAAACGGTTATGTGTACATATTTATTTTGTTGTGTTTAAAAAATTATAATAAATATGTATATGTAATGCCTTCTCCTTTTCTATCTTTGAAGTCAAATGTAATCAATACACTTTAATTACACCACTTTTACCGTTTTCATTTATCCATAGTCTTAAGCGTAAACTAATCTCAATTTTACATTTTCAAATTTAGAAAAAATAAATTAAAATAGTTTATAAATAAAATACTACTTTGTTCCATTATTTACGGTTTCACATATTTTTCAATATTAACCATTATAGAATGAGAATTTACATGTTACACTAAACAACAAATAGAAACTTTGCATTCAACAACATTATTTGAGTTGATATAAGACTCAAGTCTATCAAGCCTCCATCTTGCATACTGAGTTCTTTGAGTCCCACATTGCGATAGTAGAGGAGAGAGTATTAAAAAATTAAATTTGAAAAAATTATGTTGTCTTGATTTTAATCTATTAAGTGTTGATCAGATGATTCATTTGATTTGAAAATAAAAGAAGATAAATTGTTATTCTTCTATTTAATTATTTGATCCAACCAATCTTATCTAGGTCTTTTTTTCATTTTAAATTATTGAATAGATTGAATTGGGTTTTACATAAATGGACGGTATAAATCATAGATAAATGGATGATTTTGTCACTCTAATATTAACAGATGGATAAAGAAACAAAAATAGATATTTTGATAGATATAAATACACTTGTACAAAGGGTAAACAACAAAAATAAAAAAGATACAGGTAAAAAAAATGAAACCATTAAGGAAAGAGAGAAACAATCACTTCATCCACAGGGTATTAAATTACAATGCTTGAAAAAATATAAATAAACCTAAACCCACAAAAAGAGTGAGTTTCTTTTTTGCATTGTTTCTCTTTACTCCCAACCATATACATTTATTTTCCTAATTTCTATATGTTGTGTTTTGGTCTTGTTGCCAATATTGTTACCATCATTTATGGTCATTGTTCTAACTACAATGGGATTCCTCTCACCTAAATGTTTTCTATTTTTGGGTTGCATATTTAGATTGTTTTCAAGGTATTACACATGTTCGCTTGTCTTAGATCTTAAGAGGGGAAAGTCACGCAATGATGAGAGGAGAGAATCTCAAAGGATGCACATTGGAGGCATTGAGTCTCAGAATACACAAAGTTCTCTTCCAACTCAGATTTTGCTTGAGAGAGACTAAGGGATCAAATGGAACGATATTGGCAATAACAACAATTACTTTCTTTTTTCCCTAGATTAGATATTGCTAGATTAGTAATGAGAGTCTTACCCTCTATTATATGCTTTCACGGGGATGAAACCCATTGATCCCAATGTGATTAATTGTCCTATTTGCATAGAAGAATTTAAGAATGGAGAATTAATTCAACCTTTTTGTGGGGGAGGGGGGGGGGGGGGGGGGGCGTGTCCATGAATTTTATTCATCATGTGTTAACTCTTGGTTACTTGGTTGAAAAACTACTTGTCCAGTTTGCCACAAAGAATATGTAATTACTATGGTAAATAATAAGATCTTCCATAACCTAAAAAGAATCAACTTCCATGTTTATAATATTTTTCAGTGAACGAAAATGTGGATTTGGTGAAATTTTTGCGTATTTATAATTTATATATGGATTCTAAAAAAAAGTAAATGCAATATAAATATACGTTTCTTTGTTGTGTTGTTAGTGATTTGAAGTTATTCGATCTATACTCCTAAATATTGGCATTTCATGTAATGTATATTATGCTACCATAGTCAAAATAATGTATGACGACATGATCAAGATTTTTTAATAAAGGATTTGATAAAATTAACATCAATGATAGCAGAAAAATAAAAACAAACAACAACAAAGCCTTATTCCACCAAGTGAGGTCAGCTATATGGATCACCTGATACGATTTGACACGACTAAAAACCAAAGTTCTAGAATATGTCCCTTGATGATTTCCTCCAACATTCTTTTTGGTCTTCCTCTTCTCATTTTCACTAGATTAAAAACCATGCAATATGGTCTTCTAGTCAGCACCTCTTGTGGTCTTCTTTGTACATGCCCAAACTACCTTAACCGATTTCTTGTCATCTTTTTTCTCTATGGGTGCTACACCAATCCTTTTTCGTACATATGCATTCCTTATTCTTCATTGTATGACCACACATCAATCTCAACATTCACATTTATGTTACTTTCACTTTTTTTTCATGTTTTTCCTTTACAGCCATATAGTATAGTTTAACATATAGTTATACGATAAAACTTTCATTTGAGTTTGACACATATTGTTATATATACCTCTCAAAATTTTTAAACAAATTAGTTTAGTATTTTTTTTTAAGGTTCTTCAAATCACATGAAAATTTCTTGCTAATCATATTTATGTTCAATATGTTTTCAAACACAATTTTATTTACACTATTAGTTTTACATTTCCATTTTAAAAAAGAGCACACAAACATTATACATTTACTATTTATTTTTAAATATAATAACAACTTTCCTCTCTCTTTCTCCCTTTCTCTCTTTCTCTTGTGCTTTGTTTGTGGGATGCTCTTCAAATAACATATGAAGGAACTCTTCACTTGCTCACATTATATGTTTGTCACGCTTTCAAACATGTAATTGTTTTCATACTATTTGTTTCACTGTTTTCATCTTAAAAAAGATCACACAAACACTATATATTTACTATATATAAAATTTTAACATACATATATATGTAAATTTTTATCTCTCTTTCTCTCTCTTTGAAGTCAAATGTAACAATTATTTAATTCCAACATTTTTACCACTTTAATTTATCCATAGGTGTGTAAATGTAAATGGAACTCAATTTTATGTTTTTTGTTATATTTTCATGGTAATTTTATGTTTTGTATAAATGTAAATTGAACACAATTAAAGTGGTAAAAGTGATGCAGTTAAAGTGATGTTACATCTAAATTTAAAGAAAGACAAGGAGAAAACCTATTATTTGTGTGTGTGTGATACTAAATACAATGTTTATGCATTTTTAACATGAAAATATAACAAAATAGAATAAGTACAATAGCATATTTGAAAAGGATGTCGAACATAAAATATGAGTTAGGTTATGTTTATCACTGAATAAATTAAAGTAGCAAAGTTAGTGCAATTAAAGAGGAAATCTTACATTTGACCTCAAAGAGAGAGAAAGAGGGAAAGAAGGAGTGAGAGAGAGATAATACCAGATAACAAACTTTATAATTACTTTTTATTTAATAACTTTTTAATAGATAAACTCTATTAGAAATTATACACTTAATATACATATATTGTGATTATATTTGTTAAATTCAATATAAGAAAAATATGAGTATATTTATATAAATACTATATATTTAATTCAATCAAATAGAAATCATTAATATTATATATATATATATATATATATATATATATATATATATATATATATATATATTAATAAGTACACATTAAATTTTCTTAGAATTACTTTTTATTTAATAATAATTGTTCAATAAATATATTATGTAGTATAAATATTATAATTAATATTATATAAATAATGTAACATTCCTGATTGTCAACTTCTCGACGGCTCGTACTCTACGGTACTCACAATATGACACTTTACTCAACATCTTTGTTAGTCAAAACCCTCCACCGGTCAAAATTATCTGTAGTCCTTTTCAAGACCTCGACAATCAATTATGTCTACTTTCAGGATCAATGATTGTTCCTACAAAGAACACAATACTTTATAGTGTGTTTCTTACTCACGCTTTCCAAGAAACTTTTCAGAATGTCACTCATCTCATAACTACTCTAAGCCAAACAAGCTTAACTATGAACGTCTTAAATGATGAGCTACCAAAAAGTAGATGCATCTTATTTGTATAGGTAGTATCAATTAATTCCTTTAAGCCATCATCAGTTGTGTAGATCCATACCTGTACAACCTCTAGATCTCTCTCATTCTAGTGTGATTCAATTGGGGTGTTACAAGTAAAATATTAGTATATTTTAATAAAATTAATCAAAGGATATTTGGCATAATTAATAGAAAACACAAGAGGTATGAGTGTAATACCCACCATTTCCATTTACAATGTCAATAGTGTTTGGGGGGAAGACTACATGAGATTATACATGAAAAGAGTTATGATTTTTTTGTGGGATTAAATAATAGAAGTACATCAAGAGTAATTCCCTTGTGGTTTGTGAAATTTAATCCTTAGCTTATTTTTTTTTTATTATTTTGAAAGTATAAAATTAAGTTCAATTTTCATTTATACATATATATGGATAAATTAAAGTAGCAATTAAAGAGGAAATTGAACTATCTAGTGTGATTGACTTTGGTCGTAGTCGTATACATCTGGTTTATATACCTACTAGTAGTCTCCTCAACATAGGCGGAAATCTTCACCATGGATTTTTCTCCCTCACCTCAACCAAATTCTCAAGTTCTGTCTTAGTCATATACATATGGTTTATAGACCTACTAGTAGTCTCCTCAACATAGGGGGAAATCCTCACCATGAATTTTTCTCCCTCACCTCAACCAAATTCTCAAGTTCTTGTTAAAGTACACCATATTAGGATAAAACTTCTTTCTCAATTTATTTTAGAAAACCCCCTTTTAAGTAGGTTAAATCATTTATCAACTTTAAGGATCAATTGGAACTTAAAACAAGGAGGTACATCAAACCCAATTTTGCTTAAGCTAGAAGCCCTTCTCACTTAAGCGAACATCTCACTTAAGCCAAAAAGTCCTCCTTAACTAAGCGAGGATTTACCCAAGTACCATCCTCCATCTGGAGCTCTGCTTGCTTAAGCTAGTAGTTCTACTTGCTAAAGCTCACTCTCGCTTATGCGGGAATGCGAGTTCAGCAAATTTTCAACTTTCATAAATCAATTCACTATATGGTCATCCATGGTCCCCAAATCATCCCCAAACACCCCAAAGCCTCAATTATGATAAGAATGCAATTTTCACACAATCCATAAATCATCTTCAATCATTCAATTCAAATGCAATTTAAGCTTCTTTACCTATTCAAACTTCAAGTTTTATAGTTTTTTGTAAAGGGGGGAATAAGGAAGCTTTTATCCAAATAAAAAAACTTTACTCCACTTATCAGTACCATACACTATAAGAACATGAATCCAATCCCAAGTAAAATTTAGTATCAAACCTCGAATTTTTCTATGGAACCCACTATGGGTTGCCTCAAAAGAGAGGATAAAATAGGACAAAAGAGGAAATAGAGAATGGATAGACTTACCACTACATTAAGCGACCTATCCAAGAATCCTAAGATGAAAGAAGATTTGTTTTAGTGTCGATGACTTCAACCCTTTCAACCTTGATAACCAAGAGAGTGTCTTTAGGGGAGAGAAAATGAGAGAGTAAAGTTACGAGAGGGGTTCTAATATTTTTCTAGATTTAAAGCTCTCATATCTCTTTAATGCCCATCCTAGTCACACCCATATCTCCCTTAAGGCCCATCAAAATAGGCAAAAATAATTCATAACACCCCAACAACACATAAATTTATTTAAGCTATTATTTATTAAGGTAAAATCAATTTAGTTCTTCTAGAAGTTTTATTTTAAACATTTAGTCACATAATTAAAAAAACAATAACAAAAAATTCAACTTATTATAATGTTGTTACATAATTAAAAAAACAATGATATTACAAATTCAATTTATCATTATAATTTAGTGTTGTAATCTTTTTTTCACAATCTAAATGCAATGATAATATATATAACAATACATTTAAATTTTCTATTTAAAATAATGAAATAAATTAATTTATTATATATAAATTTCTAAAAATAATGTATAAAATATATTTTAAAATATAATATTTTTAATGTATGTGCGTAGCAGAAGTGTGTACCTTAACTTTTATAATAACTACTTTTATTTAATAAATATTTTTAATATATATATATATATTGAAAATATACAATTTTCATATACATATATTATCATTGCATTTATTAAATTAAATATATTATATTGAATTAATTAATATAATTATTAATACTATATAATAAAAATATCAGTATATTGATATAAACACTATATTAATAAAATTATAATTCAACTTATAGTATTAATTTCGTGCTTAAATTTTTTTGACAATCCAAACATAGGAATTGTAATTTTAAACCAAATTAAAGTCAGTCAAATAGAAATGAAGAGATAAATTATATATATATATATATATATATATATATATATATATATAAATTAATTTTTATATACTATATTAACGGCCATTTGAAATTTTCTATTTGAAGATATATTTGAGTAGTTTCTCAAAACCAAAATTTCCCATTATTAAAATGAAGTAAAAATAATTTTTAAAAGGTTCACAAACTAATTTTTAGATAAATTAGAAATTTAAACAAATAATTTTCATATTTTTCAATAAGTGAAATTAATTTGTCACCAAAATAATTTTTTTAAAATATAATCATAATGAAATTTAAACTTAATCACATACAAACTACCCAAATTCCTACCACAGGCTGATCCTTACGGATCTAAATTATGAATATTATAAAAGCATACCTAAAATTTGATTTCACAAACGTGTCTAGTTAAAATGAGCCAATCCCCTATGATTACACATCATAAATGGTTTTGTTTCACCATAAAAATTAAAAGTAAAAAGAGTCAATTACTGCTTTAGACTCTCTTGATGTCGGCTTTCTAGATATTTTAAAAAAATATTGAAAAAAGTTGAAGATGGTTTTTAAAATATATTTACACCAAGGAAATTGTTGTAGACTCCCTTCAACTCCACGCAAAATGGGCATAGCAAGACAAGAAAATTTCTTCACCAAACAAAAATTTATCCCAACTCAAGTATCTTGGTATGTTTTATTCAAAACCACAAAAAAAAAAAATATATCTGAAGCTTAAAACAGCACACTAATAAAAGACAATAAAAACATGAGAAATCACTAGAGCTGATATCAAACAATGCTTCAAGAATCAACATATACATATGTCTCGATTCATTGCTCATTTCACTCCTACCCTTCTATTCTTTACTAAGATTCAGGAACCACAACGAAATTTTTGTGTTAATTTCTGCAAAGCATTGGTGGAGAATATGTACAGAGCTAATCCTGTGAAGGATATATGTACAATGTCAACATTCAGAGTCAGCCCTGATGGCATATTCATGTATAATTAGTACTTACCATTTAATTTAAACCATGTTTAATTATTATGTAACTGTTTTGAGATAGAAACCCTAAGAAAACACAACTACCGACCATTGGACGAGGTAACACCTTCCTTAAAAATCATATTAGCAACTGCAGGAACCCACATTGTGCTAACTGGTATTGTAGCACTTGAAGTGGAAGATCTCCTTGTAGTTGTAGTTGTAGCAGAGGTGGCAGGATTTTGGTTTTGACCATCAAGATATTCACTTTCTATTGCAGTGACCTTGTTGTTCCTCCTCACTTTCTTTCCAACTGATATGCCTAGTTTGAGAGCAGTGAATAGACCAATTGCAATTAGAACAGGTCTAATTGCCCAATGATGATCCTCTACATGTTGGTACTTCTCTATCATCCCAGGACATGTCTTGAACTCAACCACTTCAACGTCGGAGGGATCGGCCAAGCAGGTGCTTGGTTCATTGCCGAAAGGGAGCATTCCTGGGAACTTGACAACCAAGCATCCATTTGGTAGAATCCATGAAATCCTGCCAGTAGCCGAGGTACCTCCCCTTTTGCGACGCCATTCAAATCGAGGACTTGAAAGGTTGTCTTTGAGCCTGACAAACTGGCCAATGCAGTACGATTCCGCCATTTCGAGTTCTGAAGAGTTTCCATTCCACAGAGTTTGCAGCCCGAGAAATCCAACAGCCACTCTACCATCGCGATTGACTGTGTGTAAAATGCCCACCAGTGAGTGCTTCTCATTTTCATCCCTCAGGCATACCCAATCACCAGCTACCAAGCCAAATGTGACACGTTCAAGAGTTGACATATGAATTCTAAAAGGGTCATGAATGCCATGGACCCTCACAAGGGCAAACCCGTGATCTGCATTTTGCTCTAAACCAACAACAGTTCCTTCTGGGATGTCCATGTTTTGGGGTCTGCATGAATTGGAAGGCTTTCTAGATCGGACCATGTCGCCCACCTGAAGATGATCCTTTGAGAGGAACCACTCTGTGTAGCCAGCGCTTCCTGATTTTGGAATAACTTTCACATTTCCTTGATATCTCCATTCTCCATCATTGACCAGTTCCTTCAGAGCACTGCAAAGGGAGATTGATCAACAATAGAAAAAGATCTTATTTTCATGAAGATAATAGAAATTAACAGAGAGATAGCTGTGCTTAAATACAAACAATTCCATGTTGTTACTAAAACTAAAAACTAAAAACTAAAACTACATACTCCATTCCCCAGAGGCTCCTCGCTATGCGAAGGTAAGGGGAAGAGATATTGTACGCAGCCTTACCCTTGCATATGCAAAAAGGCTGTTTCCGGATTCGAATCCATACCAACAAGTCACCAAGACACAACTTTATCGCTGTGCATAGATTATTGATTTAGTTCTTTCTAGTACAGATATTATCATGGATTAGTGGCACTTTCACTAACCATCAACTAATAGGCTACTCTTATTTATGTCCAGAACACACAATCAAGACTTTAAATGTTACAGGCTAGCTACGACAGATGAGCTTGCTAAATGTTATGCATCGGTGGTGCTTCTAGTCAACTGAATATTTCACCATGTTATACACTAGTGTACATTTCTAATTGATTTATGGCATTTATAAATACAGAAACAGAATAATGATAGATATTCCAAAACATAAATGAAAAGGATTACCACTTCTTAGCATAGAAAATGTATAAAAATTGACTATTGTGCCACCATGACCCTCATAACATTTTACTTGCATAAGGCATACCACTATTTGAGAGTCCACTTGGGACCATTGCAATTCTGATATGGTAAATCATCATATATATTCTGTTTGTGGACAATTTTCATCCTTATCTGAATAAAAATAATTCATATAACTTAAGGTCTGCTACTACATTCTTGTTTTGTTGGAGAATGATAGATGCTGGCTGGCACAGAACATAGAGACTAATAGAAAGAAAGGAAGAAAATGTTATTGAGTATCCTCCTCCAACTCTTGATCAACCGTTATCCAGAATCAGGAAGAGCAAGAATGATGTACAATGGTGTCTTCTCCAGGAATTTGAAAGCGTGGTCTCTCCCACCCAAAACTAACTGACTAACCAACTGAATTCACCTACTTTTTCTTCCTCCATTTTTATCCTACCTCTGCTACTGCAGTTAGAGAGTTAACCAACTAATAACTTTAACTAACAGGGCCTAACAAATAGATGCCTAACAACTTTGAGCCATTTTTATTCCTTCTAACACATACCTTCCTACTTGGGCCAGCTGCTAATAGGGTACATTATCAAGCTACACCTTTGAGGGTATTTAATAAATCCAAGTTGTAGCTTACTAAAACACTCCCCAGCAAATGGAAGTATATTAGCAAACCCCATATCTACACACACATTATCCATGATATATGACTATTGATGATATGGTAGACAGTAGTAGCACTTGCACCAGACCAGACAATTTGACAACTTTCTGTTTTGTTGTATTTTTTTTTTTAAAACTGCTTGTGGATCAGGTGTCCATCCTAAAGAAGTATCCCTAAAATATGTTTACTTTAACTTGTAAGACAGTGGAGGATGTTCATAAATTTCATGGAATCACATAAACTTTAGACTAATCATAGAAATTCTCCATCTAAATGCCTAATAGTGAACTTATAGTGACTATTGAAAACTCAAATGTGGAGCAAACATGTTAATTTATCTGCATATACAAAAGTAAGAACTGCACCAGTAGCCACAAATAATAATAATAATAATAATTTGAACATTTTCAAACTCTAGACCCAAAGATATTATAATTTCCACACCTTTGAACTTTCTCTTTATACAATATTTTGGAAGCAAATATAGACAAAATAACATGATGAAGCCAGAAATGCTTGCCAGAAGACAATCATTCACACTGCAATGCCATGCCAACAAAAAAGTAGAATCACAACACGGGAGAGTGCAGCAGAAAAACAGTGTTCAGGAGCCTTTGAAAAATTTATTAAAATTTAATAACTAGCTCTGAACACATTACAACACAAGGAAACAATTCAACTTAAAGCTTTCAATCCTTTCATATAACCTCAACCTCAAGCCGTAGTACTAAATTAATTTGAAATACCAGAAAAAAAGGATTCATGTTATCTGTATGGACTTCCAAAATGACTTCATATTCTAAGTTTATGAGCAACAAATACGAGGATGATGATGATGATGATGATGTTAAAGATCAGTGTAAGGCATGCAATTATGGAAAAAATCTTTTGAGGTAAAGAATCTGTGATGCTGGCCAGTTACTCTAGAAGATAAAATCAGTTGTATCTAGTGGGAGCATAAGAGAAGCTAACCTTGACCATTAATGTATCCATATGCTCCTTTTAGTGGATCTTCTCACACATAAACCTCAATAATTGAATGCAACTAAATAAAATATGCCAGACCCAAGAGAATTACAACTTTATGAAACTTTGCAAAAGCTTACACAGCCACAGAAATTTTCAAGAAAATTTCAAATAAATAAATATTTACAAACCTTTGAAAGACACTCAGAATATCTACCATTAACGGGCGATTCCTCAAATCATACTCAAAGCATCCACTAAGGATATTCTCAACTGAAGAAGGAAGACCACTTGGAATATTGGGTTTTTCATGTTTTTCAACAACTGACTGGTATATTCTGCCAACAGGACATCCATACCAAGTTTGATTACCAGTCAACATTTCGACAATGGTGCACCCGAATCCCCAAGAATCTGTTTCAAAGGATATAGGACCTCTGACCTCTGGTTCCCATTGCTCTGGAGCCATGAAATTTGGAGTTCCAAGCCTCTTAGCCATGTCTGAGCTCAGGAAAGATGAGCCAAGCAAAAGGCTAGGAATACCAACATCTCCCAAAATTGCTTGATCATTATCATTGAGAAGAACATTAAAAGGTTTAAGGTTCAGAATGAAGATCCCTTTAGAATGAAGTTCCTGAACACCTTGAGCCAGATTGATTCCATACCTGCAGCCATAACACTCCAACAGTCTCAACCAGCTTTTCCCTACCTCATGCTATATAAAGAAAAAGGATAAGCATATTTCACTGAACAAACTGAAAATGCATCACCTTAAGACATCACTCAATGAAATCCTTCCTTCTTTGAGTCCTGCCATCTTGTCACCAATTGAACCCTTATACAAATTCATAATGATGCATATCTGTGAACACAAACAAGTATGCTAGTCAGATAGAAGTCATAAAGGTGGCTAAAAATATCCATATGTTGAACTAAATGAACAGTCCAAATCTAACCCTCCCATTTAAGACTGAAATTCCATGTAGCCAGGAAACACTAGCAACTCCTTGGCACTTAAAATACAATTCATTGAACTTCTCTAATACAATCTTCACATGATCCTCTCTGATTGGATGCAACATCTTAGCAGCAACTTCATGGTACTCATCAAAATCTTCAGTTGACTGATGATGAGTTGCTAGCCAGACATCACCAAAGGGGCCTCGGCCAATTCGGTGTCTAAGTTTCAACCTTTCAGGTTCAATCCATGGATTAGCACAATTGGATGAGGCTCTAACAGTTCTAAGGACTTCAGCATCACTATCCAAGATCTCATACTCAAAAGGAGCAGGTAATTGAGAAGCAATAACTTCTTTAGACATTCTTGATTCTGAAAGTATAATATTCATTAAATAATTCAGCAGGTTGGCCAAATCCCAAAACAATTATTCATATATGACGATTAGAATTGAGCTTTTGAACATTGACGTGTACGCAACAATTCATAGTTAGTTTGAAATAAACAACAAATAAAAACTACAGAAAAAAGGAGTGGACATATGACACTAAACAGGTATGTGGACAAATTGTACAATGGAGAGGATCGTTTATTTTTTCCTTCTCTATCCATTTTGGCCTTAATCAAGTTCCCCTAAGACACAGATATGACAGAATAAACATTAAAAAAAATTGAGAATACATGTAAATATTTGAAAAATAGGACAGGATTCACAGATTGATGTCAACAACAAATTACTAATTACATGGCACCCCAAATGAACCCCGAATCTTATGGTATATTGAACAATTGAATCACACATCAAAACTGCTGCTGCAAAACTATGAAGTGATATTAAGTTTAGATACAAGAGCAGAACAAATCAAATGAAAACAAAGGAACGCCACATATACCCAACACAAGAACCGAAGGAAATTTTCTTTTTACTAAACTGAGATTGAGAAAACTATATTTTCCACAGTAAGTTAACTAGTACATGCTTTCAGACATTCATTTCTCGATCAAATTCCAAATGATGATGAAATATAAACCTCACAACCAAATTCTGTGAGCAATTCAGAAAATCCACCCAAGTATTCAACTTTTACATAGAAATAGAACACACTTAACCCACTCTCTCGCACACTCACTCACTCATCCACCACCAAGCAAGTCAAAACATGCATGCATACAAGTAAAGCAAGTCATCATCAGCACATGCATACTCTTCTTCACCTTCTCAGAACCAAAGAAACAATACAAAATAGCAACAAAAAAAAAATGTAAGTTTATGCAGCTATCTCTTACCCCTGCAGAGTTCAATCCAAAAAAATGAAAATTCAGCAGCTGCATAAAGAGAGTAGGTTTCCACAAATATAAAGAGTTAGAGAGAGAAAGTGTTGTGTCAAAGAAACAAACTTGAGAGAGAGAGAGTGGAGTCAAAGAAACAACCTTTGCGATGGAATCTAGGAGAAACAGAAAAAAATGCTGCACCCAGAAAGTGAGAGAACGGTAACAGACGAACAAACAAACAATAGGGGGCGGAGGGGAAGATTTATTATTATTTATTTATTTGGTTATTTAACTTGGTAAGATACTAAAATAAAAAGGGTAATTTGGTAATTGGCTTATGGGTCCCCACCATTATGGTGATTTACGTATGATTTGATGGATGGCGTAGTGGATGTGGAGTATAGCTTTGCACGCAACACACTCTACTTCTACTTCTACTACTTCAACACCCTTGCCCTTTCTTTTGTCTTCTACTATTCAACGTATCGTAACTTATAAGTTTCTGCTTTCTAATATATTTTTTAATTATTATTTTATTTTTATTTTATTCTCTTATATTTAAATTTTTTAATTTTTACGGTCTTAAAATATTTATTTTGATCATTACCAAAAAAATTAATTTGATCTCTTGATTTATTTATCAAGTTTAATTTAATTTTTTATTTTAAATTTTTTTAATTAAGTCTCCTATTTTTTAAAATGAGTTCAATTTTTTAGGTCTTCCTCTTTTCTTGGCTACGAATATTTTCAAAAAATGAGAAAATTTTGATTTTAAATTTGATTTTAATGAAAATTAAATATTTTGTATTTTGGATATTGGATCAAGTCAAAATCAACTTATCATATAAATTCATTTGGAACCTGGGGTTGCATATATAATTAGCATCATGTGTTTTTTTTTTATTTATCACCTGAAATCAAAATTAAAAAAATTATAATAATTTACATATCATAATTAATCAGTTAAATTATATTTCTTGATAATTGACATCATATCTTAGTCTCAAATCTTAGTGTAATTATTATATATAAAAAAATTCAAAATTTAAATTAATATTTGATTATAATTAATCAAAATACTTAAAACGTAATGGAAAATGGCATATGCTTGTTAATTGTGTGAATATGTATTTAAGTCACATTGTATAAAGATAAATGTGTAAACATGACACAGATCTAAGGTTTTAATCATCAAATGTATAAATAAAATGATATATTATTTATTCAATAAGTGTAACTTAAATGATAACACACTAAATTCATGAAAAAAAAAATTTAATTCGATTCCCACATAATACATTCTGGCTTACCAAATAATAAAAATGGTACATTATTTTAATTTAACAAGTAATTTAAAAATTTGAGTTTTAAACGTTTAACTTACCAAATAATATTAGAAAGACCACTTCAACTTAAACTTCACCTTTCCTCTTCCAATTATAAGCAATTCTTTTTGTCCTTGTAATTTGTAAAATAATGTGCATTAGAATAAATAATGTTAACGATAAGACGCCGCAATACATAACTATATTCCTTTGAAAGTGTGAAATAATTTAAGAACATACAGATTAATTTAAAACGAAACTATTTGGCTTTGTGCAAGTAACATTGTTTGATCATTATTATGTTTATTTTCTACGAAAAACAATTTTATTCGAACTAGACAAGATTAATATGAAAGGCAAAAGTCATTAAAATTCCACAATTTAATGAAAAATTATTGTTATTTTGTCAAAAAATAATTGCATAACCACTAAAATTTCATAACTTAATTTTCAAATTGCAATATAACTATGCCATGCAGGATAGCATATAAAATTAACTAAGCATTGTCCCAACGATATTAATTAGATTTGTTTAGAAACAAAAACAAAACAAGAGGGCAAAATGTCAACCTACACACTCAACTTGCATAAGAAATTAAAATCTTCATTGTGTTTATAAATTATAAATAAAATAAACTAAATAGTTACATATTATAAAATATTTCAATTAGAGTAATGAACTGGATGCTGATAAAAAGAAGAAGAAAAAGAGTAATGAACTGGAACGACTACCGTAGTCTTGTATTGTACGGAAAGATGATTGTGCGATAGTATTTAGAGTCAAAGAAGAGTTTGTTCACGGCTTTGCACAGAGACATATTAAGCAAAATTTTAAGACGACACTTCTATTAGTGATTCAGAAATGCTATTAATATAATTTATACGTATTATCTTTTTAAAATAACTGAAATTTATAATTATTTATAAAAGTATATAAGTCACTTAATTTCTATTAAATGACTACTATTATTACATAATTGCTAATAAATTTCCATTAATAATGAAGATTGTGTTAAAGTTATTAATAGTTTGTCTAGCTAGAATCATGATTTTCCTTATAAGTTGATTTTTACACAGTTTATGCTTTTTGAAAATTGATACAGCGGCCAGAAAGTTTGGCACAAGTGACAAGTAATTTGGGCCTTTTTAAGTATTTGTCAAGAATTTGATTTTTAACTATGTGAATATAGCAACACATGTGGGGAGAAGAGTTTTTTCTTAACCGGTTTCCTAGAAAGATTAGTTTCATGGCTTCTGTATGCGAGTGTGTGTGTATATATATATATATATATATATATATATATATATATATATATATATAGATATATATCTTGCTGCCAGAAAAAAAATACAGTTAAATAAATGTCATGTAACTTTAATTTCGAATTAATGCATGTTTTAAGTCAAATCTACCAGTATATTGTTGGGAGGGAGACTCTATTAAATGAGGTCAGCAGGGACGGAACCAGAAAAAAATGTTAGGGTGGGGCGACAATTTATCACGACAAATAAAATCAACAACAATTATGTTCATGTGCACTAAACAATTATTGAAAATTGAGTTTTTTAAGTTGTCATACTTCAACAATTTAATTACAATTTTTCAAACACATTGACATAAAAAAAAGGTGTTGTTAACTAGTTTATTAGTGAATTGGTTAAGGGATTAAAATGAAAAAAATATAATGTATAAATCATAGGAGAACACAAAAATAATTATGAGAAATACAATTTTACTCATCTCAATAAAAAAAATTTACTCTCAATTTTTTAATTAATGTCTTAAGGACATTGGTTAGCATTTACCTAAAAATACTACATTAAATTTTTTTACTAAGTCACAATAATATAACATTACTCTAAAGAGAACAAATTGAGAATAAAATAATATTCAAGAATAAGAAGTTTAATTTAATTCAACTTTTAGCAAATGAGATTGTTGAAATTTGTAACATGAATCAAATGCATTACACAATCCATATAATTAGGATTTTGCTTAATTTATTTTAGGCCAAATGATTTATTTAGTCCCTTATCTTATTTTTGTGTTGATTTTGATTCTTTATTTTTTAAAATATTCATATTAGTCATTTATCTTTTTTAAATTGGTTCAAATTGTTCATTCTATCCATTGTAAACTAACACAAATGATTTAAATATATTGGCGGCTAAAAGTTGCCATGAAATGTGTTTCTCAGTTATACCCTCCCCTCTTCTTCTCAATGTGGCCTAGGGTTCAATGTGAGTAGGATTGTCCATGTGAAAGTTAGAGGATAGGGTGTTGAGGATGTCCAAAGGGGTCACGATTTTCATAGTGCGGACATTGGCATCCGTATAGTGATCCAACAACACCACCATATCTGGCAACACCATCTTAGTGATGACTTGCATGGGTGTTTTCTTGGTGGGGTTAGTGGGGAAGTCAACGTCCTTGAAGAGCTACAACATCACCAAATGACATCATCTTGGCATCGGAAAAGGAATGCTAAAGTTGTTGACGAAGTCTTATTGGGAATCTTCCCAACGTCATCAACGACTGATTAGAAGTCCTTCACAGATTTGTTACAGTGGAGTGCAGATCTATGGCATGGAGTGTAGAATTGTCATGGCCAAGTGTGGATCTATGGTGTGGAGTGCAGATTTGTCTCGATGTCGCGATTTCGAGGTCCGTTTTCACAGCTTTCACACCCATTTAATGGTGTCACGATTTTGATGTCACTAACTCCGACAAAAAATTGCAATTATAATTAGAGTGTGCAACTTTGAATTTGTAATGATTTATGATTGTTGTTGATCCTCTGAATAAATTTGATTTTCGTTGACTGTTTTTGTTTAAATAGAGAGATTAGAGGGAGAAGAAGTGAAGAGAAAAGAAGAGGAAGGATAATGTTACATTTTGTGACGATTTTTAGCCGTCAATATATTTATCTTATTAACAGCGTTAATTTTAGATTGATGAAATGACTATTTTGAATCAAATTAAAAAGGTAAAGGACTAAAATGAATTTTAAAAAAATTAAAGACTAAATTGGACCAAAAACTAAAATAAGATACTAAATAGATTATTTAATATTTATTTTATTTGTTTAATAATTCCTCTTTTCAAGATAATTTTGTTATAGATTAATCACAACTTACGAGTGACAGCGTCTAGCATATATAATACAAGTCTTTGCTTCAATGACCACATAGATAAGGAAAAAGATAATCTAATGGGTTTCATTGTCTAGCAACCATTTAGAGTCATTCTTATTTAATGTTTGCTGAAAATTTTGATCTATGATTAAATTAAAAATTAGAAACGGTTGCAAAAAATGGATTGAATTTATAGCATACAAATATACAATAGTACAATAACAAGTCTCGGGTATTGTTATTGAATAATGAGTGTTTTGTTATACATAATCAATCATAAAATAACATGTCATTTATTAACGTGGGTATGAAAATATTAGGTAAAGAAAAATAGTTAGGCAAATTTTAACTAGTATTTTTAGGGTATTGGTTAAAAAATTTAAAGTAGAAATATTTTTATATATTAAAAGATAAAAAATTAAGTTGCTCATGATCTTTTTTAGATCTTCTATAATTTACACAATAAATATTTTCATTTTAATTACTTAACTAATACTCCAACGATACTAGTTAACAAAACATAAAAATTAATACTGGTAGATCTGATTAAATATTAATGGGGACACCAATTTAAAGTCCAATGCTCATGTACCAGTTACGAAGAGGATAATCCCTAACAATAACCCATAACACGTGCCCCCCACAAATAGGATCAGTCCTTATAAGAAAGAAAGAGTACCATGTGTCTGCTGGAAGGTTTGATGCCCTTAATGAGGGAGCTAGTAGTGATGATGCCACGTCCATGGAGGTGGTCCAGGACTTTCAAGAGCCCATGCAAGTGTTGGAGAAGAAGCGCCACCAGACAAGATGCAAATCTAATTGTGTTGGTTCCTTCCCTCTATCCTTTATTTATCATGAATTTGTTCAATGACTTTTAATTAGTATCGTACGTGGAATATCAGGGGTGCTGCAAGCAAGTGCACCTTGAGACATCTTAATGATATGATATCTTCATATCATCATTTCTTATTTTTACGATACTCATACCCAGTTTCTTAGGGTTGTTGATTTTTTGAAGTCTATGGTATATAAACCTATTGCCCTTCAGGAAGAATGTTCAGTTCAGAGTGGCTCTCATGTTCGTAAGAAGCTAGACAGATGTATGGTGAATCCTGATTGGAGGATCCTTTTCCCTCAGGCTTTGGTGGAGGTTTTTTAGCAACATAACTCTGACCATAATCCTTTTCTTTTGATTTGCAGCAAATTCAAAAGAAATAACCATAAAAGGTTTCATTTTTAAACAGCTTGGCTCTCTCACCCAGAGTATCCAAATTTGGTAGTTGATTCTTGGCAGGAATCTCCAGGTGATATCATTCATAAGCTTAAGGAAAGTTAAGGAGAAATCTATCATCTTTAATAGTCAAGCTTTTGGAAACAATTTTAAAAGAAAGTGTCAGTTGCAGGCTTGGATTCAAGGTGTTCATAGATAGCTTGATGTTAGTTTATCTACTTCACTTGTCTCTTTAGAGAAAGAGCTTCAGAAATTGTATAATGATGTTTTGTATAAAGAGGAGGTCTTGTGGTGTCACAAATCTAGGGAGAAGTGGGTGAAGCTTGGTAACAAAAAATACCAAAATTTTCCAAACTCAAACTATTATCAAAAAGAGGAGGAATAGAATTTATGGGCTCATGATTGATGGTATTTGGTGTACAAAGAAGGAGGTTTTAAATAGGAAAGTTCTGCTTTACTTTAAGAGTCCTACCCTTTTTTACTTATCTTTTATTGAAAATAAAATATTAGTAAAGACAAAGACACTAATTATGTTCAGGTGGTCCTTCAAAAGACTAGGACATGAGAATGAAGAAACTTCGGAAAAATAAGATCTGGTGTATCAACAAAATAAAGAACTTTGAGTACAATATGATAAGGCAAGGAAACGAGTCTCGTGAAACAAAATGCAGAGGACTCTAAGTCCTACAAACAACAGCAGAGGACTTTGAGTCCTGTGAAACATAAGGCAGAAGACGTTGAGTCCTATGAAACTAAAAATAGAGGACTTTGATTCCTATGTATAAAACTAAAAGCAGAGGACGTTGAGTCCTATGAAACATAACGCAGAGGATGTTAAGTCCTATGAAACATAAAGTTGAGGACGTTAAGTCTTATGAAATATAAAGCAGAGGACATTGAGTCCTATGAAACATAAAGTAGAGGAAGTTGAGTCCTATGAAACTAAAAACAGATGACTTTGAGTCCTATGAAACATAAAGCAAAGAACATTAAGTCGTATGAAACTAAAAACAGAAGACATTGAGTCCTATGAAACTTACCAATAGGTACTAGTATCCAGAGGCTCAAACCCTTAAGAAAGTGAGAGGTTGACTCTCTAAAAGGAACCCTAGGGACATTGCATGAGCGACTAACGTTGAATGGACCCCACTATCACAATTGCATTTGGGCATCTTCCACGAGCTCCTTGTTGAATGAGTTTTCTTCTCAAATGTGCAAGTGCGAATCTTGAGATTCTCTTTCTTTATCTTAACAATCACAAGCATGTGCGTGTTCAATTCCAAAATCCAAACTCAAAAGCGAAATTAATCCTTCCTTGATCCATGATGTGTTGCAAACACATCTAGTTTTTAGTATAGTTTAAGGATAGATTTTAATTAAATATGTAGGAAATAGAATAGAATTAGGCTAGTTTAGTATTTTAATTACCTTGAACTAATTTCAATACATTTGAGCATTTTACAGGTAAAAAGGAGGAAAACTCAAGCAAAAAGAGAAAACCATTTTTGAAGTCCCACGCTATCAGCGTGGGAACCCACGCTATCAGCGCCAGATGCAGGGAAAGAGGGTTGAGCTCTCGAATAAACCACGCTATCAGCGTGGTGTCTCACGCTGTTAGCGTCAAGAAGACGAAACCAAGCTAAAAGCCTCGACCAGTTCACGCTATTAGCGTGACATCTGCGCCATCAGCGTGAAAGAAGCCTGGAAGCAGCCTGGAGATTCGAAGAACTCACGCCATTAGCGTGAGAACTCACGCTAACAGCGTCAACCTTTCGAAAGACCCACGCTATTAGCGTGGAATCGCGCGCTATCCGCGTGGATGTGATTTTAATTCCTGTTTTAAAAGATAGGTTTCGAAATTTGGATTATCTTTTGGTTTTCTTACCTTAATTAAAAACCTCATTATAAATAGGAGGCCTCTGAAAACCTAGGGCATCATCCAGCCTGCAGCCTTTTATTATTCTTGCCTAAATCATCACTAGAAACCCTAGAAAATCAAGAAGAAAAGAGAGTTCACTGCACAACCATGAATTCTTCTACTACTTGGTTCTAGAGACCTATGGCAGGCTAAACATTTCATTGTGGGAAGGCCATGAACTGATGAGTTATCCTCTGTAATTTGACTGGTATTGAAATATATGTTTTGTTTGTTTTAATTCTTTTCTGTTCTTAATTTATCTTGATTGGAATTGATCACTTCGATTAAGTATTGAGGGGTAGGATTCGCAATGGGAACATTGGGGTTCTACTTTCTGACCTGTTAAGAATAACATTCATTCTTCGCCTAGGAATAGGGATGCGTGAGTGCGGAGTCTATAATATGTTCTTTACATGCTTAAACTGATAGATTTCACTGAGGAATTAGGTTTTCAATTCAGTCTAAAGGGTTGGTTCACTAAGGAATTAGGGATTAACTATTATAGAAAAGACTTATTCTCCGATCAATCACAACAGGAACCCATATGACATATTCTCTAAATGCTTAATCTGACGGAACTCAGAAAGGTTTAGGGTTCTTGATCAAATTAAAGGGTTGATTCGCTAGTTATCTAGGATTCACGAATATAGAAGAGATTTATCATATGTATACGTTAATTTAACAAACCAGTCAAGTGAAAGAGGAGAAATCAGAAGGGATTGCGCCTGACCACAATTAAACGTCCATTGGTAATTTCCTTAAAACAGTTTACTGCATATTTCTTTAATTCTTGTCTTTTAATTACACAATCAACCAAACTTCTCAACAACACCTTTTCTGCGTATATTCTGTTTTCTAATTCAATTATATTGGTTAACATTGCTGTAAAATCACTCCAATCCCTGTGGAGACGATACTCTACTTACCTAAACTTTATTACTTGTAAACGATCGGTGCACTTGCCGTAATCGCGCAACAAGTTTTTGGCGCCGTTGCCGGGGATTGGTTAACAGATTTTACAGTAATATACTAATTGTGATTGAAATTTTTGTTACTAATTGCTTCTCCTAGTTGTATGCGAGGTTCAGCTAGTTCTGAAGATTTGCAGTTTGATCCAGAAATAGAAAGAACAATCCGAAAGAGACTAGCTAGTCAAAGGAGGAGAGAAGCTGAAACTTCTGACTCTGATTCGATTTCAGAATCAGATTCAGAACTCGACGAAAGTATGGCTGAAGCAAGGAACAACCAACCAAGGCCTGAGGATGAACTTATGGAGGATATTCTGGCTCCTATGTTCACAAGACCCAATTCTAGCATTGTGAGACCACCGATACAAGCTAATCACTTTGATATAAACCCTTCATTGAGTCCTGTGAAACATAAGGCAGAAGACGTTGAGTCCTATGAAACTAAAAATAGAGGACTTTGATTCCTATGTATAAAACTAAAAGCAGAGGACGTTGAGTCCTATGAAACATAACGCAGAGGATGTTAAGTCCTATGAAACATAAAGTTGAGGACGTTAAGTCTTATGAAATATAAAGCAGAGGACATTGAGTCCTATGAAACATAAAGTAGAGGAAGTTGAGTCCTATGAAACTAAAAACAAATGACTTTGAGTCCTATGAAACATAAAGCAAAGAACATTAAGTCGTATGAAACTAAAAACAGAAGACATTGAGTCCTATGAAACTTACCAATAGGTACTAGTATCCAGAGGCTCAAACCCTTAAGAAAGTGAGAGGTTGACTCTCTAAAAGGAACCCTAGGGACATTGCATGAGCGACTAACGTTGAATGGACCCCACTATCACAATTGCATTTGGGCATCTTCCACGAGCTCCTTGTTGAATGAGTTTTCTTCTCAAATGTGCAAGTGCGAATCTTGAGATTCTCTTTCTTTATCTTAACAATCACAAGCATGTGCGTGTTCAATTCCAAAATCCAAACTCAAAAGCGAAATTAATCCTTCCTTGATCCA
>CM023954.1:14650805-14690393 GCA_013407115.1 Glycine latifolia
CATGGGCTTTATTGGGCTTGTAACGTGGCCAGGGGTTAAAGTGCTATGAAAGAAAATTTCAAGGAGGCTCAAAGAGTGTTTAATGGTTATATAGAGTAAGAACCTTGAGCGCCTTACTTGTACTTTTATTCATTTCAGCTTTTTGGGTTGGGCTTGACTCCATTTGTCTTATGCATTGACCATCATTGCACTTGTGTGCCTTCCTTATGAAATTTGGAGAACTTTTGTTCCTTTTTTTTGTTCGCCTTTGACGAATTTGCTTTCTTTAACATCATTTGGGCCTAACCTAGAGCTAAGCAAACCTCATGCATAAGTTGCATGCTTTGCTTTTCCCTTTAGTTTGCCGATGGTTCCTACTTTAGGTTTTTTTTTCAAAACAATTATACTTTGGCTCAGAGTAAGTAGCAAGGAATAAACTAGTGCTTGGGGATGAAGAAACACGACCATGTGTCATTTTAAATCTTGCTTGAAGACTCTTACAATTTGGATTTTGGAATAGAACCTCTAATAAACACGCTCTTGATTGTTTTCTTTATCTTCTTGCTTTTTTTTTTCTTCTCATTCATTTTCATTTTTCCTCTTTTTTTTATGCATACCCTAACTTTTGCCTTGGTTTCCATTTCAGGTTTTCGACCTATCAAGTGATAACTTCTTATCTGCCCTTAGGTTCGCTTGGAGCCCATGCGTAGTGTTTGTCATTGCCCCGATGTAAGGTTTGGAGGTATTCGCTGTTGTCGTCTGTCATGCCTTTGTGGTAATAAGAAATGAAAGAAACTATGCAGGTTCTCGAAAGAGAATTTTCATGGGTGAGAAATATTTAAAAGATTTTCTATTGACAAATTAAGCCAAATGACTCTCACTCTTCATAAAACTTTTAAGAAAGATAAGATGAGGTCGCATGCATGTTTGTATTTATTATTTATTAATTTTAAACACGGTCAATCAAATGTTTATTCAATTTTATTCATCGCTTATGGCACCCTCACCAAACATGTAGAACTCGCAAATTTCTAATTTGCCAGACTTGAAGATCAACTATGGAACGCAGGTCACATGAGCAAACAAACCAGTGACATATATTCGTATTTCAATGAAAGTTGAATAAATATGCAAAGATATAATCGTAAGCAAATGAGAAATGATTGCATCAAATTCATCCATATAATTAACGTTGCAATTGTTGTTTACAATAATAGCATAAACATGAAAATCCTAATGAGTCCCTAAAAACGTCCAGCAGAAAACCTTCAAATTGCCCCAAGCATCACGCATAATATCGCTTGACGACATCAGAATTCACAGGCTTCACCATCCATGTTTATGAGTATCAATGCTCTACCTAAGAAATCCTTCTTCACCACAAAAGGTCCTTCCTTTCTCTTCAATTCCTATGTCTCCTCATCCTCTATAGCACTCATAGAAGAAATCATATGGTTCGTGAGTGAGTTAGTTTGTACATTGGGATTGTCTTCCTGAAATTTCAGCCAACCCGCATCAATCAAACTTTGCACCTTATGTTTTAGAGCCATACAACGCTCAATGGAATGCCCGAGGACTCCACCATGATAAGCACATGTCACATTCGGATTGTATCCTCGGGGGAATAGAGGTTAAGGAATCTTTGCTAAGCTTATTGCTACCATTGCATTGTTGAGCAGATATTGGAGTAATTCAGCGTATCATATCGAGATTGTGGTGAATTCTATAGGCTTCTTTTCTGGAAAATTCCTTCCCTGGTTGGTGTTTTGGTTGGTATTAAGGGTGGTATTTGGTCTTGGCGGTGCAGCGGGTGGATTTTGTGGCTGATTTAAGGGTGGCCTTTGTGGTTGATTAGGTGTTCTTGATTGGTAGGGTGGTGGGTAGTAGGCAAGACTGATATTGGCTGAGTAGTGATATTGCTGGGGAGGATATTGGTTCAAGGGATTATAAAGGGCTTGTGGAAAGTTTGGCCATGTGGGAACAACAGCCACAACATGAGCTTTTTCCTCTCGCCAATCATCCCGGGTCCCCTATAACCAGTGTTCGTAGAAGCAACATGATTAAATTTTCCTTTCCTCTGACCTACTTCAATTCTTTCACCAACAAACACTAGATCTGCAAAACTTGAAGGCATGTAACCTACCATCTTCTCGTAATAGAACACCAAGAATGTGCTAATTATCATGATTATTACCTCTCTCTCCGCTATTGGGGGTACTACTTGAGCCGCCAGGTCTCTCCACCTTTAAGCTTATTCGTTGAATGATTCATTATCTCTCTTGCACATGTTTTGTAGCCGCATTCTATCTAGAGCCATGTCAGAATTGTATTGATACTGCTAATGAAGGGATCCATTAGATCTTTCCAGGAGTAGACTCGAGAAGGTTACAGGTTAATATACCAGATAATAGTTGCCCCAGCCAAGCTTTCCTGGAAGAAATGCATCAGCAACTTTTCATCTTTCAAATATGTCCCCATCTTCCTACAATACATCTTCAGGTAGTTCTTCAGGAAAGTGGTCTCCTTGTATTTATCAAAGTCTGGCACCTTGAACTTCAGAGGAATGACCACATCAGGTACTAAACACAATTCTGACATGTTAACAAAACCATAATTTCCTCCTCCTTCAATGGCCCTCAGCCTCTCCTCTATATGATCAAATTTTTTCTTCTCAACTACAACAAGAGGTCATCATCCCATCATAACTGTAAAGGTTGTGATGGTGGTTGATATTGAGGAGCCCCCATAGCATTTGGCACGGGGACACCAGAAAATGCATGCCCTTCACCAGTATATCCTGAATAGACCCCGAAATCGGACAAAGCGTGGTCTTGGAGAGTTGTATATATTTCCTCCATGACTTGAGGAACATGGACATGAGTACGACCATGTTGGGTTTGTTGATTCTCAATGGATATGGGTGCGAAATTACAAATATTCTCAGTAGGAGAATATACAACAATGGGCAGTGTATGATTGGGAGGCAAATCATATGGTGGAAAAGAATACTTGCTCTGGACCAGGACATAATGAGGCCCATATGCGTTTTTCATCGCCTTGCCTCCTTGACCTACTACATCTGAGACTGGACGACTCTCTTGACTGAAATCGGGCAGTGAATCGGGTCATTCTCAATGGCAGTATTGGCAGCAACAATGGTGGCAGTGTTGACCTCCATCATCTTCCTCATGTTCATAATCGCTTCCATCATTGTTGTCATCCACTCCTTCATGGCCTCCATATCGGCCTTTATTTCCTTTTGTACTTGTTCTATGTCACTTATTATCTTAGTCTTTGTATACTTCTATTATGGGTGTCGTAAACTGCAATCTTTCCTTCTTAGCAGAATGATTACTTTTTCTGATTTCAAGGAAAGAATGTAATGAGCGATGCATAATAATGCGACAAAACAAATAAGTATGAATGCATGCAAATGATAACTTGCTAATATTGTGAAATTTACACAAAGTGCTCAATAGAACATAGGGTCGAATCAACTCTAATTTTCATTCAAACATCATTGTTCATTACATCTTATCAGAGTCAAAGTACAATTAGAAATAAAACTCAGGCACATTAGCGGTTCCTAATTATGTAAGTCATTAGCTCAATCATGTGTTTGCAGTAGTCAAAGAGGCTATGAAAACCTGATCCATCCGTTGCCCCAACTTTCACAAGCTGGCTAATTCCAGATTTTTGACCTTGACTTGATAAAACATTTTCTTAAAAGATTGCGCTTGGTTCAACTCCATGTTCCAAGGAATGGAAATTTTGATCATCAATACTTCGACAAGCTATCATAGAGGAGATATGATGATTGAGCATGATATACTTATGTGATGCATGGCGGGTGTATTATGAGATCGACACGAGACGTCCAAAAGATCACCCTTTCTTGCTATCGAATGTGTTGGGTACCATATTCACTTTATTTTTAATCATTGTCAGAAAAAAAAAAAGTGTATAACCCCAACATGGTTTGTTTATAGATATCACTATGATGCCCAACACACATAACCAAGAATGCGGTGTAACCTTTCACGCTTCATTGTGACTTTTGGCAACACAAAAGAGAATGCAAGGCATGGGCAAATACATGTTAGAATCATGCATGGGTGAACAAGGCATGCGAATAATGACGGAAAAATATATGTAATTGTTGGGACATGCTATACGAATATGTATGAAAATGGACTTATGCAAATGTGGTGCGTGAATATGATAAATGATGAATGCAAAAATGATATGTCCATCGCGATGCTATGAAGAGACATATGATGTGATCAAGGAAACAAGGTGGGGTGAGTCTGCTCTGTGTCCCTAATTCAAGAACCTAGCATAAAGGGTCTAAAAGTCCAGTATCCAGTAACAACTTCCAAGGGTAGTTTCATGTAACAACACTGCGACAATAGCGACTACCAACGACAGTTCGCCACAAAAAGAGGAAAACTCTAGATGAGGCTACACGGTCATCAAGCGAGTCGGATCGACCTCCACTCCCTATGGCTCACACAGACTCGGGTATAGGGCCCAATATCTCAAAGTGTGTGCAAAAAGTGTAGGTGTCCTGCGTGAACGGAGCAACCTAAGAATTACCTAATCTCACCTGCAAAACAATCAGAAAATTCTCAAGCAGATACAACAAGTATAACACGTGTCATCTACCCTAGGATTCAATGACACAATTTATTTCTAACTACAAAGGACATATACAAGCATGAGTGAGACAAAGAAAAAAATGAGATTGAAGAAAAACCATGAAAAGAATGGTAGCAGACTGAAATGATAACAAACAGGAGCACAATGAAAAGAAAAAAAAGATGAAAGATAAATAAAGAAAAAGTCACGATAAAATTGCACACTTGATCAAATGGCTTAACTCTCTAACAAGTCTCTAGTGGAGTCGCCATCTGTGCAATGTGGCAATCACGACGGGATGACGATAAAAAAGATAAAGCGGGTTTTCCAAAAGAAGAAAAGCTGGGGGAGTCGCCACCAACATTTATTTAAGGAAAACATAGAGAAAACCAAGAAAGATAAGGAATGGTCTACAATTTGAGAGAAAAAGAGTTCAGGAATCGTTTATGCAAGGGAAGGTGTTAGCACCATCGCATCTGTCATGAAGACGATAACCTTTAATCGAGTGTGCTAAAAAATAAAGTGACTTTTTAATTATTTATTTTCCCTTAAAAACATGAATTATGTTTGTTATATTTTTATTTATTTAGAAAAAGAAAGTAATTTTTTAAAACATTGGAGGATTTTATATTTTTTTAGTGTTTTGAGGTTGACAAGGGGTTTGCCCTCCCTCTAACGTATCCCCAGGTGCAATGAGAAAGTCAGACTTACGTAGTTATTTGGGTAGAAAACAATTTGTGTGTTGGTTGATTTTATTTTTTTTTTAAAATGTTTGTTTTAATTGCGTGACAAAGAGTCGTTAAGGCATTGGACCTTGAAACGACGTTGAATTTTAAGAAAAAGTGGACAGAATCCCTTAAGGCATTGGACCTTGAGGTGATCTCCAGTAATGTGCAATTTTTGTGGAGAAAAAGGAGAATTGAGTGATTATTAATTTTAGTATTTTTAGCTTTTTTAAAAATATTTTGGGTTTGCAGTAAACTCTGTGAAGTTAAGCATGTCGGAAACCCAACATGGCATTCACAAAATTTATCCACACGTTATTAAAACATCACTAAGTGTTATTAAAACATCACTAAGTGCATGGAGTGCACGAAAATTAAATGCGTACTAAAGATTACTAATGCGGAATTGAAAAAACAAATGAATAATTGACATAACATTATGTGATCAAATAAATCAAATAGGAATAGAAAGAAATAGAATATAAGTGAATAGTACACTTAGTAATTCAGGGTGCGAGGCTGAAACATGGGGGGAAATAAAAAAAAAGTGTGATATTTACAACACATTATTAATTAAACTAGCTAGCTAGGCAATGATAATAAAAAGACAATCAATTTGAAGAATAAAATAAATAATAAAGACAAACAGAAAAATTAAATGAAAAAAAAATCTATCTACTAATTAACTTATTTATTATTATTTTATTTTTGAAGGTAAAAGTCAAAGGGTTGACATTGACTTTATCAATATTGATGGAGTGCTGACATGGCAAGCCTGGTAATTAACCTCGATGGCAGGATGCATACATGAAGAAAGGTTGTGTAGCTAGTAGTGCTTATTTTATTTAGGACCTCTCAAAAATGGGGTAGGCCCAAAGTGAAAAGGGTGCATGTGTAACGGAGATAGGTGTGACTAGCACCATTTTTTATTTCAAACTTAACAAGAATGTGAAGGAATTAGGGGTTACCTGGAGACTCCTCTTCGTTCTCTAATGGCATTGCCAATTGACACGACTTCGTTGGTCCATTCTTCCTCGTCAAGATCTGTGCCCCTCAGTGCGTCCTTAATGCACAGACTACCCCTTCCTTTTATCTGTGCTTATTGTTGCTATCTGACCTAATGGGCTCTCAAAGAGTCCATTAGGTCCTTTTGGGACCCTTTTTTTATACTATTTTCTTTTTTTCTAATTACTATTCTTCTTTTTTTACGGGGACCCGGACAGAATTAGGGTTTGACAAGAGTCTTTTTTAGAATCATTAGAATTGTCAACCCTCCATTTTATCCATGCAAAATATTATTGTCTTGAGTCAGCAAGCTATGGAGACTCTTCTCTTCTGGCTATAGTTAGTATGGAAGTAAGAACAATTGTCTTCTCTTTGGGTCCCTACAAGGTCCTAGGCTCTAATGGTTTTCAGGCTCTCTTTTACATAACTTTTTGGGACACAGTGCAAAATGATGTGAGAGAGCTAGTAGCTAATGCCATTCATACAAGTAACTTCTATGATGGCCTGGCTAAGACTATTATTGTCCCATTTCCAAAAAGTGGTAGTCCAACTAGCTTGAAAGACTTCAAGCCCATCAATTTATGTAATGTGCTCCTTTAAGTGATGTCTAATTAGACGCTTTCTTGGTGATATCATTGGTCCTCTTTAGAGTATCTTCATACTTGGTAGGGGCACAAGAGACAATGCCCTCATTGCGCAGTAAATTGTTCACCGTATACATAAGAAGAAAGGTAAGGTGAGATATCTTTTAAGTCTACAATTGTGAATTGGGAGTTCTTAGAGGCAACGTTGAAGGAGTTTGGTTTTCCTAGCTAAACCATTAAAATTATTATGGAACTCACTATCTCCACTTTTCTTTCTCTCAAGTGGGATAGTGAAAATTTGGAGAGTTTTCATCCTACACGAGGACTTTGGGAGGGTGACCCTTCATCACCTTATGTATTTGTTTTATGTATGCAAAAAATTGGCTCTCATGATCCAGGAAAAAGTCTCTGACAATCAGTGGCATCCAGTTAAGATTACCAGGCAACGCCTTTCCATCTCCCACCTCTTCTTCACAGATGATTGCCTTCTTTTCACTGGAGCCAAGTCTACTAAAGTAAGATTGGTTTAGCTGGTCTTATGTCAATTTTGCAACACTTTAGGTGTTAATTAAAGTCAATATCCAAAAGTCAAGATTTTTTACATCTAGAAATTTTTCTAGAGTTAAAGCTGCTAATTTTTCTAGTATTGTGGGTTTTCCACATACCACAAATCTGGGCAAATACTTGGGTTTTCCCCTCTTTGCTTGAAGAGTTAAAAAGAATGACTTCAATTGTATTCCTAATCTTGGAAAACTAACATGCTTAGTCGAGCCAGGAGGGTGACACTAGCCAAATCTATTCTTAACTCCATGCCAATCTATCCAATGCAAAATTTGTGGTTGCCCAATGGGGTGTGGGATGACATTGATAAAGTCACATTTAGGGCTTCACAACAAACCACTGGGTAAAGTGGGATACCATTGTGAGGCCAAAATCTCATGGGGGACTAAACATTCGTACGACAAGGGAGGTTAATGTGGCACTTCTAGGTAAACATGTATGGTCTCTCATGAATAAGCCGAATAAGTTATGGGTCTGGCTTTTGTCAGAAAAATATCTTAAAGGGGATTCTATTTTTCGTACATTTTCTAAGCCAGGAAGTTCCTATTCTTGGTGCTCCATTGTCAAAGCAGCATTTATCCTTCACAATGGTTTTCTCTATAGAGTTGGGTAGGGGAACCTATCAATTTGGTTTGCTAAATGGTGCTCTTAAGGAGCTCTGGTCAGCTTGTGGACTACGTTCACATAAGTAACATTAATCTTCAACTTTGCATTATCTTCAATAAGGAGACGTGGCTTTGGAACCTTCTTTCAACACCTTGTTCATGTGATAAAAAAGCCTCATTAGTGGCAACTTCTTAAGCCTGGACAAGCAAGATATGATCATTTGGAATCTTCAGCTTATGGCCCGTATACTATTAAGGATACAAGACACCAGTGTTTTTGAGAGTTTTTCTATTCGAAATATAGAGTTTTTTCCCGTAGAGAAATTCTCAAAAACACTTCTAACCTTGTATCCAAACAGATTCTAAGTCTGCTTATCGGTGGATTACACAAGCCCGTTTTACTGGTAGTACTTTACTTGATGTTGGAGCTTGGGTGTGGACCACTGTTTTTCCACAAAACATCAAACACTTTTTATGGCTAGCTAGTCATAACTCTTTTCCTACTAACATTTTTCATTGTTATAGACACTTGTCTATTGATTCTTCTTGTAACAGGTGTGGTGCTCCTCAACAAATAATTCTTCATACTTTGAGAGATTGCACCAGGGCGAAAATCATTTGGAACATTATCCCTTTCTCTTTCATAGACAATCTTGGAAATTGTTTAGGAGGGTATGCAAGTCCTTTTGGCCATACAAAAAATACAAATGCAGAGCTTCCTTGTAATTTATCACGGTCTCACCATTGCTCACCGAGAGATTATTTTACTATAATTTGTGAATCTGATTCTAGGTGGTGCTTACTTTTATCAAGAATGGTGTGCCTTTGACTCATCCCTATGTGCTCCTTTGATTGCTAAAATCAGAGCCTTTTCTGATCTGTCATGGAACCTAACGTTCCAACATGTGTTGCATGAAGGAAATAAGATAGCTAGCTGATTATCTTGCTTAGTTTGGAAATAGATCAGTTAAGACCCTTGTTTTGTCACCCACTTATCGGCTAGCAATTTCAACCTTTTTGTTAGGGGATAGAATGGCTACCTTGTATTTAAGGGGTTTAAGGGGACAATTTTTTGTTTCTATAGAGGCATAAAGCTTATGAGCCATACTATGAAGTTGTGGGAGAGAGTTATCAAACATCGCCTAAGGAGGGAGACCAAGGTGTCTGTAAATCAATTTGGATTTATGTCAGGAAGATGTACCATGGAAGCTATTTTCTTGATGAGACAATTAATGGAAAGGTATAGGAAAAAGAAGAAAGACTTACATATGGTGTTCATAGATCTTGAGAAAGCATATGATAGAGTCCCAAGAGAAGTCTTATGGTGGACTCTTGAGAAGAAAAATGTAGCATTAAAGTATGTTAATGCTATCAAGGATATGTATAATGGGACTACAACATGTGAAAGTCTGTAATGGAACATCAATGTATTTCCCTATCACGATAGGTGTCCACCAAGGTTCAGCTCTTAGTCCTTATCTCTTTGCCTTAGTGATGGATGAACTAACGAAATATATTCAAGAGGAAGTGCCGTGGTGTATGCTATTTGCAGATGATATCTTGTTCATTGATGAGACCAAAGATGGTGTTAATAGAAAATTGGAACTGTGGAGAAACACTTTGTAGTCTAAAGGATTCACGATAAGCAAGAGTAAGACGGAGTATATGAAGTGTGAGTTTTCGCGGGGAAGAGATGGTGATCAAGACACAATGCATCTACTTGGTCAAGAGGTACCCAAGAAAGATGTTTTAGATACTTAGGATCAATGTTGCAAAAAGGTGGTGAGATTGATTATGATGTAAATTATAGAATTAGAGCAGTGTGGATGAAATGGCGGAGTGCATAGGGATTTTTGTGTGACCGCAAAATTTCCCTTAAGCTAAAAGGAAATTTTTATAGAACAGTTGTAAGACCGGTAATGTTATATAGAGCAGAATGCTGGCCAGTACAGAGGTAACATGAGCATAAAATAGGGGTAACAGAAATGAGAATGTTAAGGTGGATGTGTGAATATATGAAGATGGATAAGATAAGAAATGAGGATATTCGACGAAAGGTATCAGTGGTACCGGTATGTGAAAAGATGAGGGATCATAGATTGAAGTGGTTTGGGCACGTTATGAGACGGCCACTGGATGCTCTAGTAAGAACAAAAGTTTGTTACCAATAGCTCGACACAAAGAGAGGTAAAGGTCGACTGAAACTTACCTGAGGAAAGGTAGTGAAACAAGACCTAATGGAGTGAGATATAGATTGACAAACAATATGTCTTAGAATGGAGTGGAGAAAAGTTATAAGCTTGGTGGAGGGTTAAACTCATTAGTAGTTCTATGTTCTAGTTGTTTTCCTTATCTTAGTTCTTTTCCTATTCTTTTCTCTCTTCTTCCTTTCACTCTTCTTTTATTTTATTTTATCTTATTTTTTCTCTCTTTTGTTTTATTTTCAATTTATTATTGGGTTCATCTACCACTAACCCCAATTAACTTGGGTTAAAGGTGTTGTGGATGTTGATGTTGATATTGTTGACAGTATTAAGGGGTTTTTATCTCTCAGGGGCATTGCCCCTACCAGCATAAATTTAGTTCCATCCTTGTTGATCGGGTTTATGGACAAAAATTAATTATTAATAAAGTTGATAGATATAAGTTTTTATCATAAGCTTGTGATTTAGTTTTTAATGGAGCAAGTAGAGGAAAACAATTCTTAATTGTTGGTAAAAAATAAAAGCAATTGATTCAGTAGTACGGACTACAATAAGAGTTCGGTGTCATTATGTTAATAAAAAGTGGCTCAGCGGTATGTTAACCAATTAGTATACTACATAAACACAACTTTCCAAAAAGAGATGTCGTTATATTGAAGGGACATTTAGTTCATTTAAAAACATATTTTGACATCATTAAATATATGGTGAAGTTATTTGATATTGTAATAATAGTCGATCAACAAGAAAAATATATGACTTTTCGAGAATGTATAACTTTGAAAATTCCAACAATTTGTTTAATAGATAATAATATGATATGAAAAAAATCTACCAATAATTAATCTTCATTTTAGAAGCAAGAGGATTTGACAGCAAATAAAATTATTGTATACTGAACTCTCATGGACCAAATGATCCCTTAAATTAAACCTCGTTGATATTTTTTTTTTTTTACAGATAAACCTCGTTGATCTTATTTATATTTGCGTTGCAAATTTTCATTTTCTCAACCTCAATGTTCCTAACCACCCACATAAATTTCTTCATAAGAGCCATACAGATATAACATTAAAACAACTGCAAAATCTTCAATTGCTGACTTTTCCAATGGTGCATAACATCAAAAGTCTACTTGATTTACAAGTCACAACTAACGATAACATCCAAAAACATGCATTTCTTGTTCATTATATCATGTATCAAATATAGGACAAATATAGAATTACAGAGATCATCTGTAGTCTCTTTCCATCGTCAATAGAGACCCATCTAGGATTTCAATTAAAAATCATCATGCTTGAATAGAAAAGAAAATTATTGTTTGAAGTGATCGAAGATATTTTAGTGAAGGAGAGAGTAAAGAAGTAGATTAAAGAAAAAAACTGATTAAAGGGAAGGGGAAAAATAAAAGTAACATAATATTAAAATAAGAGGTAATAGAAATGTATTGTAAGTGTTAAATGTTTTATATTGTTAAATTATTTTTGAATAATTTTGAACTAATTATTACAAATATCAATAAACTTACCGTACATTATAAAAAGATAATATAAATAACTTTTTTTTAACGCACAATAATGTATTTCAATTAAATTCTTAAAATAAAACCTAAAGATAATTTAGTCAAAGCAATATAATATTATAGGTTAAAATAATTTTATAATCTACTATTTTTTTTCTCTTTATTTTATTTCTAATTCAAACAAAACATAAATATTTTTTGAGTTTTTAAGTTTTTCTTGTCTTACACTATGATGTTATTCTTTTCTCCTAAATTTATATATATAAACTTTACTTCCGCGTCAAAGATTTTTCTTGGGAGAAATTGAAAGTACACGTACGAGAAATCATATTTTGTCTTGGAATAACACATTTTTATGGTGATATCATACAAGTAGACCCAAAATTTGGAATCCTTGAAATACATGGTAATGGAAGGGTATTAGAGCCTCCCATTTTTTATGGTGCCTCCCATTTTTTATGGTGATACAAGTAGACCCAACATTTTTCCATTGGCTTTTGCTCAAAACAGTTTTCAAGGGGTAACACAGTAACTTTGTTTAAACATTGCAAAATTCCACTGCTTTCTCACTAGTTGAGAGGAGAATCACTAGGCCACAGGATCTACCAAAATATTCAAAAAAATTGCTTCTAATTCACCACTCCTAATCCAGCGAAGTTTCTCTTCTCTTCAACGACATTTCACCAAACACAACATAAAAGAGAATGGGTGAAAAGTAAAAAAGTGAGCTCATATTGCACCAAACCTCAACAAAAGACGGAGACTATAGATAACTAGTCCCTCAATGGTACTAGGCTAAAGTTATCGATTTGAGTGTTTTAGTTAGTTCAAGTTCTCTTGCATCTTTTCTAAGTCTTCTATCCAAAATAAAGTGTGAAAATTACAATACCAAGGATGCAAGTATGTAGGGATTAAGAGAGGTTACATATTGGTGCCGAATTCCAAAATCAACAACTAGAAACATACTCGTTTGCTTCAGCGTGATGAAGAAAGAGTTGAGTAATTCAATAATTCGTATAAACTCATAAGCTGATTGGCTCAAATTGTCATCATGTGAAAATCGGTTTCGGTCCGACTGAAAACGGATGGCTTCATCAATCCGTTAAGTTATCGGATTGAAAATGCAGTCAATCTAGATTAACTCAATTTAATAAAAACCGGTAACTCAGACTGCATTGGTTTGATTTAACCTAATTAATTATTTTTTTAAAAATAAATATTTTTTCAAGAATTTTCTATAATTCTTAAAAGATTCTCCTATAATATTATTTTGAACTTTATAAAAATATATAATAACTAATAATTATTATATTGATCTTGATATGATTTAATATTTATGTATTTTATTCATCATATTTAACAAAATAATTTACAATAATAAATAATTATGTAATATTGAAATATTGACTATGAATTTATCACACTTTATTAGCTATATTATATACATTTTTATTTTTTAATATACATCAAATCAATGAGATTAGGCAAATAAGTGACTCGTTAACTCATCTTTTAGCCAGTATCTCGACCATGTCAATTTTCATAACACTGGTCATCAAACACACAAAAAAAAAAAAAAAACTATAGTTATGAGATTTTAATCATACTACACTACATTATTGAGATAAATAGTTAAATACTGTTATTCGAATACTATTTATAACAAACAAATCTTCTTTTCATCCATTGGGTCTAAATTTAATTACCATCCATAAGTGAGGGAGGATGTGCGATCCTGTGCCAGATTTAAGCAAAATATTAACCAACAATTATTAAAGTTTAGAAGTAAATTCAATTTTTTTTCGTAACAACGAATGACTTCAAAATATCATTGATGTTTCTAATCCTAAGAACCAACGGACGCATGCACATTGGAAACTCTCCAACCCCAAACCGTTTCTTTATACAATAGAACCATTAAAAAAGATGCAATATCTACATCATCTTGCTGCCATCTCAGTCAAAACAGCAATACAAGTTTCACACGCACATCATTTGCATAGGAACCAAAATTTTCACATCTCAGCTTTCATCTTGCTGCTAGCATCATTGGATATGTTGTGCGGTTAGAAAACACATTTGTTAATGCGGTCTCCATGCAAGTCTCCGAGAATAGTGCCTCCTCCTGCCAAAGCATACGATACTTCTAATCTTTATAAGACTACCAAGTAAACATTTGGGCATAGTGGTTGGCCAAATCCTGCTTTTAGTTTTAGTTCTTCTCACAACTGCTAGTGGAGTGTATGAGAACAACTCTCCCAAAAAGCCAGCTAATTTGTTCTTTACAACGCACTCTTCTTCTACTCCTTCTTCTTCCTCTTCTTCAATGTGGTGCTTGATCTTCCCACTATCTGTGGCTTCATCATCAGAACCAATCTCATTATCATCACAATTTCCTTTCGGTAAATAGCCATCCACTTGCAATGACCTGCATCTTACATTTATACCATTCGGTTAGTGTAAGGACTTGTTTCAGAATCAGAACAACAACACATTTTTTTAAAGTAAGACATCCAGTAAGCAGTAGATTTTCAATTATTATGGGTATGTGCTATTTTGTTCAGTAGGTACTTATCTAGATGCTATTCTTTTATTTCAAGCATATGACAAATGCTGACTGACAAAAATAAATCTTCATATCCACTTAATTGCTGTAGAATGCAGATGGAAAAGCAAATTTACAATATGTGATGAGATAATACACTAAAGTGGATGGATCAAATTACTCCAAGAGTAACTTCAAAACAGTTACTTGTCATCCCCACCATTCATTTTCTTTTAACCTAATGATTGATGTTCAAATGTTCTTTGACTGACAAAGTGGTTAATATAATTAGCCAACATGTTAAAACTCCAGCATATAACAAACAAAAGATATTTCATTAAGCGATAAATAAAGATTTATGGCCTAATGAAATATCTTGAAATCGAGAAAGCCTTAACAAACTATGGCACAGGCCAAGAATCATCTAGTGTAGCCTGGCAAATAGCATGTTGGTTCCTGCATCATGCAGGCAACAGCTTAATATCTGCATAATTAACAGGAGACAACTGGAGAAGTGTTACCTCCTGTGTTGTTTCAAATAGACAACTCTTTTCTTCAACCACTTTCTTTGAACACAGCAATTGTTTGTGACATTGCGGATGAAACGGAGCTATGCAAACCAAAATATAAAAAGAGAAAAAAGCATATAGCAGTTATGATCCACAGAATTCTAACTAAAACACATTATAGCGGTTATGATATAAAAGACGCAGTCCTAACAATGACAGGATACTTAGTTCTTAACTTTGATGACGGATAAGAAAGCAAACTAGAATCAACTGAGCTTCAACCCATATACCGGTTGCTTAATGCAACTAAAACCATAAAATGCTAGAGAAGAAAACTTCAAATCACGAAGATATAATATAATAGTACTTCTGCAACGCTAGGAAGCTTGTATTATACAACAAAAGTCACATACAAAAAATAATAGTACTTCTGCGACACTAGGAATATTGTATCATACCCCAACAAAAGTCACATGATTCAGAAAATTATAGTCAATCTTTATTTTTCAAAACATTGACTAACCATTTATCTGATCACAGATACGTACAAAAAATGCATGAAACTTGCATGCAGTATACAGAGAACTTCCATCTGCAACTTTTGTACCCCCCAAATGTAAATTTTTTCCCAAAACCTTATAAGAACCAAATACAGATCGCTATGGCTGATGACAGAAGCAAATGTTAATTTTCTGTATACTGAAGGAAAAGGGTTATGGAAGCACATGGATTAATTCAAGTGTGATAATTAAGCAAAGAATTGCAGTAAACGGTGAAAGTTAAGATCAAGCTGGCTGTTGAATAAAAGTTACTAACCTGGTCACCATCCTTGACGCCATAATTTCGAAGATAATCCTTCTCCGTAACTAGCTTCTGTCCATCATAGCATAAACAAAATTGCCCCCAAACATGTGCCCTTCACAACCCAAAGCAATATATCATTTAATCTTTATAAATTTTAAAAATAGTTCCTAAGATGGCATGATATGCACCGAAATATATCACATCACATGTAATCTCAATAATCATCACTGATAGAATAAATTAAAACCAAATTTGTGTGATAACAAAAAATATATTTAAACTAATCTGAAGTATATTTGTTATGTTTTTGATGATAAAAAAATTAAACATTAGATTTCTAATTTTAGTATCTGAATTTTGTTTCGCTTGTTTTAACTCCTCGTTTATTTTCGTCGTCCATATCAGTCCTAGTCAAGATTTTTGTCCTTCCCCCATCCCAATTATATTGACGACAAAAAATACACTAAAAAATAAAAACAGGCAAAAATACTGAGACAAAATATATCTAAAATTATTTAACTGTTTCAAAAACATACTTAACCCTTTTGAACTATTTAACAACAATAAGAACTTGAGTATAAAATTCTTATAAAAAAAAACATAGATAATTACTATTAGAGTATAGTCACTGTAAGCGATGGGCTTGATATAATGATGTACGATACCACCATAGTGGGATACCATCTATTTAGTAGGAGAACATCATACCATAGTCTTTGACCCAGAACCAAAAATGAGTATAGTCAGTTTACCATGAAATTTTTGCTTGCCCCTTGTGAGGCACGTGACTGAACACGGCCTCCACCGCCTCCTTCAGTTCCGCAACGGTGGCCGTCTTCGAAACTTGAATATCTGAGAAACGTGAAGTCGTAGACAAACAAACGCATGCATCATCTATCAATTTTCTTAAAAAAAATAATAATAAAATAGGAGTGAATGAATGATGGTTGCATACGGAAGCATGAACCGTCGAGTTTGAGGACGGTGAGTCTGAGGGGTTGGGAGGGGAGCCTGTCGTAGGAGAAGCTTTTCCTCGCGAAAATGGCAAGCGTGGAGGAGGAGGAGGAGGATCGGCGAGGGGTCTTGGTGTTATGGTTAGGGTTGGCTACTATTAACTGTTTTTCGTGCTCGGTTGTGGCCATGGTGGGATGCAATTAGAGCGTAAAGAAGCGTGGGAAGGAGTTTATAGCATAATGGATAGGGAGAGATTCTTGGAGCAGAACGACACGCATTGTGCAAATGGAGTTAGGGTTTCACCTTTGGGAGTGTGGTTTGGTTGATGCTGCTTTTGTCGGGGAGATTCTAATTCGGTCCAGAGTGAGAGAGAGAGAGAGAGAGAGAGAGAGAGAGGTGCCTTTTGTATAGAGGAAGAGAGGGTAATGAAGAAACCCGTTGCACAACGGTCTATTTCCATGGGCTTTGGCATGGGCTTAGTTTTGGGACTTTGTTCACGACAACTGAACTTCTTCAAAAAAAATTCTTATTCCAAAATTGACATTTCCACCCAAACATAATTGGCAAATTTTTAAAAATAATATTTTTTTTTTCAAAATAATTTGAAATTTGGGACGGTTTGAAAATTATTTTGAAATCTGGGGCTGTCAAATACGTCCAAATCGCGTGTTTAAGTGCTATATATGACCAAAAAAATCACTTTTTACCATTTATACTATTTCATCTTCTCTCTCTAAAAGTTTTTTACCCTTCTCTGTAGAGTTTGAGTAGATTATTTCTATAGTGAAACTCTACCAACAAATAAATGAATTTAATAATTTTTCATATTATTTAATATATTATATTATTAAATAGAAAATTGTTAGAGCCATATGAAATTGTTAGTGACGTACATGTTAGGTTTGTAAAAAATTGTTAGGGTGTAGGGTTTAGTGTTTAGGATTTAGGGTTTAGGATTTAGGGTTTAGGGTTAAGGGTTTAGTGTTGATGGTGTTTAGGCTAATGTTTAGTGTTTAGGGTGTTTGGTTTACGGGTTTAGGGATAAGGGTTTGGGGTTTATGGTTTAGTGTTGATGGTGTTTAGGTTAATGATTTAGTGTTTAGGGTGTTTGGTTTATGGGTTTAGGGTTAAGGATTTGGGGTTTATGGTGTTTGTTTGAGTGTATAGGGTTTTGGGTGTTTGGTTTATGGTTTAGGATTTAAGGTGTATGGTTTAGGGTGTATGGTTTCGGGTTCAGGGTGTTTGTTTCATGGTTCATTGTTTTGTGTTTAGGGTGTTTGGTTTACATGTTTAGGGTTTGGGGTTTATGGTGTTTGTTTTAGGGTTTATGTTTGAGTGTTTAGGGTTTAGGGTTTAGGATTTTTAGCGATGTACATTAGGTTTAATTTATTTGATAGAATAATTATTTGTAATGTTTTGTGAACTGAAGTTAATTTTTTTATAATTTAAATTTTCATTTATTTATATTAAGATACTCATTAGATGGCTGATTCATTTTTGACTGATTCTTCGCGCTCTGGATCCGATGATGAGGGTGAGCCCATGGATCCGACGACACATATTATCCCTACCCTGTATAAGTGGGGTGTTTTGCGTAGGCGTACTCAGCGGATCCACGTTTCACAAGCTGTGTGGAATAAGGACACAACTCGACTGTTGAAGACTCGTCGTGGTAAAGTGACGGGGGGGAGGGGGGCGTATCACGCTGATATACCTGACATCGTTGGTGATATGTTAAGAAATTTTGGCTTTCTACATGTCGCACGCATGCAACATATTCAAGTATGCAAGTAGGAAATGAGTAAACAATTTTATTTTATAACTGTACATATGAATTAATTAGTTAAATTTTTTTTTTAGATCGATCCTGCGCTTATTAGTGCTCTGGTTGAGCGGTGGAGATCAGAGACACATACCTTCCATATGACGTAGGGAGAGATGACCATCACATTGGAAGATGTGGCTGGTATTTTAGGATTGCCCACCGATGACAAAGTCGTTATAGGAGTCACCGTAGCCGAATGGGACACCGTCATTGAGGAGGTTTTTGGTCATGAACCTCAGTCAGACTCCGAGCTTAGAGGTGGATATTTGCGCCTGTCTTTCTTTGATAGACATTTTGCGCATTGGGGTGAGGTACTTCCCGATTTGGTCGCTGTGATGCGCTTTACGAAGGCGCACATTGCGCGACTTCTTGGAGCATGGATGCTGAGCGACAGATCCGGGGGGGAGCATGGTCGTGGCGCGTTATGTCCCATTGCTTGCTGGGGACTTCGAGGAAATTGGAGGATATAGTTGGGGCTCTGCGGTCCTTGCACATTTGTTTAGACAAATGTGCGAGTGTACAGATCCACGCAGAAGTGACATTGGTGGGTGTAATATGCTGCTTCAGGTGTGGGCGTGGTTGAGATTCCCATCCATTGCTCCAGATATTCCGCAACCTACTCACCCGGAGTGGCATTACGAACACCGGTATGTGTTAGTATATTTTGTTTTTTAACAATTCTTGGAATTCAGTCTTATAGTATTCTAATGTCAATTATTTTTAAATAAGGTTTAATGCTTTAGGCCGATTTCGAGCACACGAGCTACTCTGGTATAGGATGAGATTGGAATCCCTCAATCGGGATGAGGTACGTTTAGTTATTTTTAAGTGTTCTTAACTGTGCATTTGTGGTCCATGTCGTTACATAATTGTGTGTTTATTTGGTTTGTGCAAGTGCTTTGGAAACCATATGAAGAGTACGACTTTCTTGGTGCATCTGAGCAGCAGCGACTGTTGTGGATGGCAACTACTCTATTATATACTTCCACACAGTTGAGTATTCGCAACCGGATAGATGCATGCGCCAATTTGGGAGGGATCAGCCAATCCCACGTACTCCGAGGAAGCTAAAGGGTGTACATGACCTTTCATTGCACGGTAAACGAGAAGATAACTGGGTCCGTAAGCTAAGACTGTTTATTAGACGCTGGGAGGTTAGGGACCAGCACATCTACCTTCCCTCTCTGGTTCAAGGCTTCATGTCACCAAACCATGAGTACATGGTTTGGTACAGGAAAAAGGGGAAGCGGTACATCTCGATGATTTATATTTATTATGATAGAGAACATGATTTACACTAATGTTTATATATTTTAATTTATAGTTTGATGGGTTGGAGATGTTGTACTTCGCGTTTGGTCATGAGCAGTGGCCGGGCTACACCCACGAGTGGGCGTAACAGGAGGTCGGTTGCATAATGTCTATCTTCAGAAAGAGTTGTCACCTGGAGGAGGCAGGGCCACATGCACCCGAAACCCAGCTTCAAGAGGAGCCACAAGTGTCTGTTGGCATTGGCCGTCGAAGACAGGAGGGACATGGGCTAGAGCGTCGACGAAAACAGATGCACCATGTTCCTGAGTCTATTGCAGGTCCCAGGCCTTGCACTCCGGGTTGGTTTAGGCCTCCAATTATAGCATCGACATACGACAGCAGCCCTTGTATTACGAGTCTAGTCAGCAGGGGGACATGGGGTATGAGGGATTCAGTACGCAAAGTCATATGCCTCTACCGGCTGACTCCCAGACCCAGCCTGTATATATGGCTACTGCAATAGCGATGGCATCAACGAATGTTGGGACCAGTAGTGACGTAACTCTTGCGGAGTGGATTGGTGCCGACATTGATGAGATGCTCTCCCAGCTTGATTATTCTGCAGGAGGTTGTGGGGGTTGGCCATCAGATGTACCATATGCCACCGCAGCGTAGGTCACTCCATGTCCAGAGCATCCCCGACACTCATCTCCAAAGCAGGCCACTCCATGTCCACCTCCCTATGTAGGCCCTTCTCAGCCAGGACGTTCTTTGCGACCGCGTAGACGGAGGCTACCTGATCGTCAGGCGCATCATTATCGTTGGCCACCAGAGACTTAGTTTTTGCGCCGTTTGTGTTTTTTCATTTTAGTTTGTAATAGATTTTATTTGTTAACTTACATTTGTTTTGAACATTTTTTGTAACAGTTATTTTAATTAGTCGACAAATTAAGAATTACTAACACCGTGAATAACAGTAATTGATATGAGAGGTAAACAGACAAACCACAATAAACAGTACTTAATAAAAGAAAATAATGGAACAAACATTTTAAATAACAATAACCATTGAAGATAACCAAACTTCATAAACACTACTTAATACAATGAATCATTCTAGTCACGCCCTATTGCCAACATCTGTAGCGGACATGTCTGATTCCATTTGGGTAATTGGTTTGTTAAAAATAGCTAAAATCTCAATTGGACAAAAACGTTTCCAGTAGTTGGATTCTGCTAACATCTTTAACACGTCTTCATCGCTTATCAACTCTATTATGTGATATTCAATTGTGTAGTCTGAATATTTTGCATGGGCTGGCTGTCGAAAAAACAATTTTCTTACCACCTATGAGTTGTGAATTCCATAAGGGGGAACCCCAACAGGCGCAACTTGCTTGATGACATCCTTGAGTGTTTCAATGTTGCATCCTGAAGTAATTTCAAACCTTATTGGATTTGTTCCAGTGAAGGAATAACCCACAAAACTGCCTTGTCGTGCTATGTTCCACTTGTCATTGTAATATAGCATTGCATCATGTGTAAGGACGATGGTGGATCAAAGTAGGTTGAGTATACCATTGGGTGTTCTGCTGATGGTGCATAATATTTCTATAGGGTCAACACTTGACATTCGGTCATTGCACATTAACATTGTGCAAACATCATCATCATTTGTGAGTTGTAGCGAATTAAAAAATATTGCTGACCTGCATGTAGGGATGACTGTCGGTAATAGATTTCATTAACAAAATGGCCATTAGTTAGCAGAAGCGTGTCATGTATCCTACTCTTGAGTGTCTGAAAAGAACACTCATTAGGAACTCGCATTGGTATTGGAGCAGGACATTGAAAAGAAACACCAGTTTCGTTGTGTTTCATTGATCCATTTGGAAAAATGAATGCTAATTTGGAGTTACCAATGGTCTGACTGCTTGTTTGTCCTAAGAATGTCATAGTATTCGGATTGAATTTCGATTGCGGAGGTATGTTGTGTTGGAGTAGGAGTGTCTGGATTATATAGGGTCAATGACGCCCAAATTTAGGCGTGTTGCCCTATTTGTTAGGCGTGTTCAGTCACGCCTTATTTGGCCCTCATTGACTCCCCATAAGCGTAAATAGTTACAAAACAACCCCAAATTTAGGCATGTTCAGTCACGCCCTATTTGTTAGGCGTGTTTAGTCACACCCTATTTGTTAGGCATGTTCAGTCATGCCCTATTTGGACGTGTTAAGTCACACCCTATTTGTTAGGCGTGTTCAGTCACACCCTATTTGTTAGGCGTGTTCAGTCACGCCCTATTTGTTAGACGTGTTTAGTCACACCCTATTTAGCCCTCATTGACTCCCCATAAGTGTAAAAAAAAATCATGATTGATCATTTTGACAAAGCAGGACAAAGAAGCAACGTACTAAGAAACATATAACCAAAGCATTAAACGTTATGCAACCCCATTCTTCATCTCTGATGTAGCTAAATTATAAGATGCACGGGTAAGAATACAAACCTCTCTCAACCAAATATAAGGGTAAGACAACATATTTATAAATGAAATACATTAACATAACATTAATTAAAAAAACATAATTACAAAATTATGAAGTACCACCACGAGTAGGACAATTTCTCCGATTATGTCCAACTTGCTTGCAAATTCCGCATTTAGCGCGTCTTTGACTTGTTTCGACTTCGTTCATCTTGTTACGTATTCTAGTAGACCTTGGACTACCCTTTGCACGCAACATTTTCCTGTCAGGTATGACAACTGGATCTTCACTTGGTGGAATAACACGTTCATTACCAATTGGCTGCCATGACAATGAATAAGCCTAAACCAAGTTGCTTACGAGAAAGACATCATCCACATACTGATAAGGATTTTGGCAAACATGTAAAGCAGCAGCTGCAGCGTGACTACATGGGTATTTGAACGCCTTAAACTTGCCATACTGACAAAAACGCTCTGCAAGGTTGACTGAATATGACCTCTCCCAGCTTTCCTCCACCTCAAATAATGTTTGATCAACATTATATGTGCGTACATGGTGGCTTGTAGCAAGGGGCTGATTATGCCTCATAGCATCAACCACATTTTTGCAATGTCATTGTGAATGGTCAAGCTGTGAAGCAGTCGCCTGACCTCTGCATACAAAATAATGAACCAATCGGGTGTACGTGTGCTTCACAAGAGCAGTGATAGGCTTGTTCCTTGCTCCCTTGAACACCTTGTTCACTGATTCTGACAAGTTTGTTGTCATATGACTATATCTTCTCCTATCTACATCATATGCACGTGTCCGCTTTTCCTTAGGGATGTCATCAATCCATTCTGCAACCTCAGGACTGGTGTCACGAAACCGTGCAAACGCTATGTCAAAATCAATCATAGATGGAGTATAACCTGCAGAATAATAATACCATTAACACTATTCCGTTTACAGATTTGTCTCAGTTTAATATATTCAAAATAATTGTTAACATACCTAAAGTCATGAGGGTATTCTTCAATCTTGCATTCTTGAACCTTTGATTAAAATTACTGGCAATATGACGAAGGCAAAACACATGATGCGCAAAAGGTGGTTGCCAACCGGCATGATTCTCCACAGCAGATATTATGCTCCGATGCTGATCTGAAGTGAGACATATATTTTGCATTTGGGTAATGTGGAAGCGAATGTTAGCAAGGAAGTATTCCCAGGCTTCCAACGTCTCCCCCTTAAAAATGGCAAATGCCAATGGCAAGCATTCATTATTTCCATCCTGACTCGTGGCAATCAATAATTTTCCTTTATACTTGCCATATAAATGGGTCCCATCAATTTGAATGATGGGTTTGCAAAATTTAAAAGCCTCGCAACACTGTCTAAAAGTTCAAAAAATGCGATGAAACACACGCTTTGCCCGTACCATTCGATGTGCCACAAAATAATCATTTGTTTGAATATCAAAAAAAGAACCTGGTGAAAAACGAAGCATGTAGTTAAGCAGCTGGGCAAAAATGCATAAGATTCTTCCCAATCCCCATAAATCATTGTCATTGCTTTTTGCTTCGCATACCAGGCCTTATAGTATGAAACTTTAAATCCATGCGTATTGGTGATCCTCTCCTGAATCAATGCAATTGACACAGACGGTTCCTCCTTAACCATTCCTAACAATGAAATTGAAAACATTGACATTAACAACATACCTTAAAAAAACAATATTTTTCATATATAGAAAATTTAATAGAAACATACCTACTACAAGTGAAGCAATAACATCAACATCAAGCTGTTTGTGACCCTGTGTAATATGATCATTCAGGCAATTGTGTTTTCCACCCCATCTTGAAACAAGCCACTTCTCACCGTACGTTGGTTTAATTACCCTAACCCTCCAAAGGCAACCATCATTGTTTAGAACACACTTCATGCTAAACTTGTTAGGCTTACTCTCAACCATAATTGCTTCTTGATGCTCCTTCATGAGGTTCTGCTTAATTGCAATTTGTGTGTCCTTTTTGGATGCAAATTCTTGTTTAACAAACAAATCATCCCCTAATTGCCATAGACCTAGCACTGAACCTGAACCCGAACCCGAAGCAAAATCGGTAAAAGATTCTTCTTCGCTTGGATGATTCCAATCAATATATGTGTAATGTACAATTCCATCCCAAAAAGGAATGATCTCAGCACCTAAACATATCAAGCAAATAAAATACTAGCAAATAAAATACTATAATATACAAATATACCTTCAACAGCTTGTTCTAGTTGAGTAGATCCAACGTCAGCATGATGACAGATTGGAGACGACCCCACATCAGTATCTTCTTGGAATGCAGTCGCATGCACACCACCATCCTCATTATTATCCGACACACTAGCATCCTCCTCAAGAAGACGATCTTCCATTGCGATATTTTCATCATCTTCATCCTCTTCATCGTCATCTATAACCAAAGTTGGGTCATGTTCAACTTCCTCAGACACGTTTACACCTGGAGCAGCATATGATGATGCATTATGTGCAGAATTAAAAGCGACTGGCCTTATGGGTAAAACAACATCCTCTGCTGCGGTAAAATCCACGTACAATTCTAAAAAATCCTTCCTTGACTGGTTGAAAAATTCCATTACCATTTCTATGTCTTCATCATCCAGTAGTTGAAACCCCATGTATTGTTCGTGTTGCCATAATCTTGCCATCACCAAAGTGATACGTTGGTTGTCTTTTAGACCTAATTTTTGACGTATCTTCTCATGCAATTCATCTAGTGTTGATTTTTGATTGATACGTGTTAGCCTATTATCGCCTTCAAAAACAACACCTCGTTGTCCTTTAACTATCTTTCCATTAAAAAATAGCACAACACGAACACTCTCACTAACTAAACTCATTTCTTGCCGTCAACAAAAACACGAGAGGCTGTTTAGAAGAAATGGATTTAGAAGATAACCTGTGAAGAAATGGATCATGAGAGGTGGTTTAAATAAAATCTGGGGGTCAAATTTGACAGCCCCAGATTTCAAAATAGTTTTCAAACAACCACAGATTTCAAATTATTTTAAAAAAAAGTATTATTTTTTAAAATATGCCAAACATAATTTGGTTGACAAAATATAAAATAAAATCATGATTTCATTTAATAATAACGGTTGTTGAAAAAAAAAACAGAATCATATTTTCGTTGTTATACAATATAAAAAAAATACAATGAAAAATGTGATTATATTGTATATTTTGTTAACTAAATCACATATTTTTATTGTGTATTTATTTTTGCATTTCGTTAATCAAATACATAACAAAAATATCATTTTGATACTTATTTTGTTCAACAAAAATTTATTTTCATTGTATTAAATTCTTGTGAATTTTTTAATTAATTATATATGTGTTATTTTTTAAAGGAATGAAATTAATGTTATATAAATTATCTTCTTTTCAAATTAAAATTAAATGATTAAGATACAGTTGACCTTTTTTAATAGTAGTTAGTATCATATAAATTATTTTTTGTTAACTAAAATTGATTTAATTATATTGAAGTTACCATTTATCTATAATTTATAATATAACGATAAAGGAAATATCCATTTTGTTAACCGCTTTTTTGGTCACTATATTTTTAAGATAATTATGCCTTAATTATTAAAAAGATAAACAAATGAAAGGAAATTACACGGTTTTTTAAATTATAATTGAATGTTGACTCTTTTGTATGATCTAATGTTAGTTATTACTTAACTTTAGAGATCTCTTTCTTCTCTTTATCTCTTTTGCCTTCTTCAATTTGTTTCTCTCTTTTTGTGTTTTTTTCTCACAATTTCATTGTCATTTTTGTCTTCTTCAATTGTAGCCACCGGGTCACTTTTCTCTTTCTCTCCCTTTTCCCATGCCAATGGGAGCCTCTTCAATTTCATATATTTTGGTTGATCAATTGTTGGGTATGGGTTTGATAATGTAAAAACCACGTTGCCTTCAAAAGCATGGAATATCCTATATCTCCTAATCTTTATGCAACATTTTGGGTCTTACATTATATAATCTGTATGTTTGTTGTAGACAGGCTTGAGAGAGAGAGACAATGGATGATGAAAATGCAAATCGTGAATCACATAGTTCTCCATTGATGTTCACCATCTTTCGTATTTTGATGTAACAATAGTTAATTTCTATATTTATTTAAAGGTTTTATAATTATGTAACAGTCATTCTTATTTTAATTAATTCTTATGTTGATTGTTTTATCTATGGAAAAGTGTTCAGAGGATGATATGCACAGTCCTCATTTCCAAGTTTGTTTCAGTACTAACATTTATTTGTTTTTTGTTTGTTGTGTATTGTTTTTTCAAAATAGATACAGTAGTGGAGATGGACCTTCATGGCATATCTTTGAAGTAACTGCTTTCATAATTGCACTCTCTAACATGGTCAGTTTTATTTGCATCATATTTTTTTATATTCATTATTGATTATTGAAGTTGTCTTTTTAGTGAAGTAATTTGTATTCAGGCTTTATCTTCTTGGTGTGTTTTTCCCGTATATTTTAATGACAGTGGACGAGAAATTAAGTTTGAATTCAGAAGGAAGTGGAGTCTGCACATATATATAATAAGTATATGTGTATCCTTTCTATGATCATATGATGCCCAATATGAACTTTCCTTTGTTGAAGTAATAGTCTACGTACATATTATATACTTAATTTTTTACTTTTGGTGATGTCAAAACATATGTGCAGACTTTGGGTTGTGAAAATTTTCATCCTTCCTTTATTCTTGCATGTTGTGAAAACTTTGGGATTGTGGATTTTAGATTGATTTGAAGCATGTGATTGAATTCTTGGTTAGTATAGCTTGGATACTCTTGTGAAATTCAAAGTGTTCAATGAGCGTGACATGAACCATGTTTTTGCTTATAAGACACTAAGCCTAAAAGCCAAACCTTTCTTGATTTGTCCACTACACCCCTTTGAGCCTAAATATGAAAAATTATTCTTTCTTGAATCCCCAAAGCCAAAAGAGAAAAGAAAATACTTTCCTCACCATTAGGATAGGAGAGCAATTGTTGAATGAATGAGATTTCATTTAAGTTTGGGGGAGTTGATTGTATGCAATGTGGGTTATGTTGAATGAAGTTTCAGCTCATGTGTTTGCTTGTAAAAGGGATTGTCACTCAACGTATTTCTCTCTTCTCTTCAAAAGGCAATAAATTTTAAAAATAGAAAAAGAAAAAGAAAAAGAATATGCTGAGAAGAAGAGAACAAGAAAAAGAGGATAAAGAAATATCAAGCAAACTTCATAGTGACAAGTGCTTAAATTGTTGGTTGATCATAAGTTTGGGTGTTGATTCTTTTGTTTAAGAAAGAGAGATGAAAGATTTGATGTAATTCATGATATAATTGCTCTCTTAGCCTCTTGGTGCTTTGCTGTGATCTAGAAAAATCATGTTTTCTTTGGAGCCTAGCCACGTTACAAGCTTTAAAATTCCTTAGTGATTCAATTGTGTGTGCTTGAATTTTGTTGAAATTGAGAAGTATAGCAAAATTGAATGGTGCAATCCCAATGTGTGTGATTGAGAGACAAACACTTGAGTGCACTTGTGAGTGAGTGAAACACTTGATTAGTGAGAAGTGTGTTCTTCTTGTATCAATGATGAATTGTCATGCTTGTTGTTCTCCTTGAATTTTGAGCTTGTGTATCCTTGTTGTGGTAAGGAGGACATCACTCTGAATAATTAAGTCCTTGTCCCATTACTTTTTTATGACCTTGGTTCTAGAAAATAATGTATTGGATATGTTAGGATGGAATTGATCTCAACTCATGTTAATGTTTTAGTCTTAGCACTAGTAGTTTCCATTTAATAGTGTGTTTACTTTTGCTTGAGGACAAGCAAAGTTCTAAGTTTGGGGGAGTTGATAATTGCAAAAAATACTTAACTGAGACATGTGAATTTAGGCAATTTTCTCATCTTTTCTCTTATTTAGGATTTTGTTTATGCCTTTTTATGTAAATTGTTAAGTTGTAGTTTATTCTTTTTAACTTGTTATTTTTTAAAATTTCACATGCTTATTGATGGACCATTTTGTAGGATTTTTGTATTGGATCAAATAGCAATTTTTTGGAGCAAGGTTCATTGAAAGCATGAAGTGAAAATTTTGGCTCAAATGTGCTTAAGTTGGGATTGGATGGCCTAGATTAAAGTTCCTTTTTGGAGAAGATGAAAAAAAAAGTTGCAAAGAAAAATTAGCCTCAGGAAAACGACTTTGGCTTAACTGAATTTGGACAGAGTTGTAGAACTACAGAGCTGCAATATTTGTTTAAGCGCGAAGTTTTTGGTTTGAACAGACATTCACTTAAGTGTAGATTTTTTGGATCTTTATAAATATATTGCCTCGTGCATTTTAGGGCAAGCTTCCTTATTTTGTAAAAACACTTCCTTTGAAAAAGTTCTTCTTCCGTAACTTTTTTCTTCCATTGTTCCTCCACTTTCCTTGCTTTTGGATGCTATTCATGGAGATGGGTAGCTAAACCTTCCATCGTTGGGGTTAGATTATATCCAAACCTTACGCTCTCATGTGTTTCTTTTGAAATAGTGTTATATATTCTTCTTGTTCTCCAATGTTAGCTTTCTACTTCTATGCTTCATGCTTGTTATGATTTGGTCAATCATAGCTTGATTCTTGGATGAGATTGCTATTGGAAAATACTTTTTATCTTGAACTATGGTAAAAGGCCCATTAAACCTCAGAGCTAGGAATAGGATGAGGGGTAATGGTTATCTTTGGGTCATTGAGTTTAAAGTAAATTCATTTGTTAAATGTTCAAGAGATTGACATTTAATAGAGGAACTTAAGTCTTTTCACTTAAGGAATTAGGGATGAGAATATCGGTTTTGAACTGTGATTAATATTAACGTTGGATTATGAGTTGAATATCATGTTTTAGCGTAAAGAGAGTTTGGTTCGAAGAAATCTAACACCGGTAACCTTTGTCATCTGAATTTACTATCATTTTGTTGCGTGTTTATAAAAAATTCCAAAAATATCGTAACCTGTAGCTTTGTTTTGTTTTTTTCTTTATTGTTGTATATTATATACAAATCATCTGTTTATTCGTTAGTTTAAATAGTAAAAGTTTGTGATATTTGCTAAAGTATTGTGCAAGTCTTCGTAGAACGATAACTCTTATTTATTGAATACTACTTGACGACTTGATACGCTTGTCAATGACTCAATAATAATGGTCTCACAAATTTAACGACAGGACCAATCTGTCACACTTTTACACATTCATAGATTAAATTGAATTTTTTATCTTTCAAGAATCAATTTGTCACTATCTCACTTTCAGGACCAAAATGAATATTTACTGTTAAAGATTGTTGGACTTGTAGGTTTGTAGCCCTATTGAAAGGATTGAAGCTTGGTTGGGACTAAGGTATCTATTGTTTGATTTGTAATTGTGATTCATTGATGACATTGACTTGGTTAATAAAGGCTCATCCTCCTATGCTAGTGTCGTTGCTATAGTTGCTTGACTGCTAATTGGTGTTACTTTGTTTCGGTAGGAGAGAGAGAGGAAGGATTGATGATTAATAGAAAAAATTTAGGAAAGAGGAAGGATTGATGAGAGATGAAAAAAGAAGCTTACAAGCAAGGAACTTACTATCAATGACGAACCTAGCTTATATTGAAGGGGTGCAAATTCATCCCCAGAAAAAAAAATATATATATATATATATATAAAATATATATATATATATATATATAATGTTATATATCTAATTCTTAAAATAATATGATTTTTAATTCATTTTATAATATTGAAACAACGATATAATATTAAGGTAATAGGTTATTTTCTTAATATTTTAAGTTTTTAAACCCTCACATCATATTTTTACTTAAAGGTATTTGTCATTTTTTTCCTTCTCATTTTCTTTCTAATCAAACAAGGAAAGATTATATCTCTAATTTTTTTCTTTCTATTTTCTTTCCTGTCAAACAACTAAAAAATCATTTTATTTTCAATTTTTTCTTTCCTTGTAATTCTTGATACGATAGATCTCAACATCAACAAACTCAAATCCACGTGTCAAAGTAGCCAAGGATCAACATACAATAAAACTAAAGGATTTAAGTTAAACTTGAAAGACCCTCTGGGTGTCCCCCACCAAAACAAAAACATCGATCCAGCTAACCGTGAACTATTCCTAATATGCTTCAAGTGAAAATTAGTTTTGTCTTGAATTTTATATATATATATATATATATATATATATATATATATATATATATATATATATATATATAATTGTCCGCCATTGTCACATGTCAATGGCCGGAGAGTTTACACTTTTTTTTCTTTAATGCATTTTATTTTTTTTTTATACTAAAAACCCTGTATTGCACAGGTTCCCATGCTAGTTTAGTAGTAAACTGTGAAACACTTCTATCATTTTAAATCAGTATTTACAAACCAGAGGGGTGGGCAATAATGAAATGAATTCTTAGATTTAAATTTTCTATCCACGATGAATTAGCTATCAAAATACAGTGCTTGTTAACAGTTACATCTTACAAAGATAAGCATGAGATTCATCAAATGCAATGGGTGAACATACTACTAGATCATTAGAGGTTTGATGTTTGAATACATTAAAGCCATGGCCAGCCTTTCTCGTCAGATTCCCCAGAAACTGTTTGTATGTCAACTTGTATTAGCAATTCTTGTCCTTGCTCATTGATTCAGATTCTTCTCTCCCTTCTCAAGAGATGCAGTGATGGGCAGAAGAATGAAGCAAATGGCACTCCCAAATTGAAAAAATATTTCATCTAAGGACTTATATAAGTTATTTGCCAATGAGCTTGTAGTAGGCGTATAAACTAGATCCGGCAAAACCGAGACATTGCCCAATTAAATTCCACTGAAATCACATTAACACATTCTGTCATCGGTAAAATATACTCAATCAAAAACAACAGAAAATCAGCAAGGACAAGAATACTCACAAAATCAAATGGTAGCCCACCAAAAATTATCCAGCCAAGGCCAATAGTAAATAGATCCTAGACATCAATACAGATTAATTAAAAAGCATAATCATTTTTTTATAGGTGAAAGCATAAACTGAAAGCTGCATAAAACAATCATGACTCTTGAGAAGCATAATAGAGCCCAAATTGGAGAGAAAGTAAAAAAGAATTATTAATACGGAAAGAAAATCAATGAGAGAATGGAATACAGAAAGGGAAGTGAGCAGAGCTGAGAAAGTGAGGAAAGCGCGAAGAAAATGTGCTCACGGGATCTATATGCAGCAAAAGAGAATTTGCGAGAATGAAATGGAGTACAAATTACAAAATGAGCTATATTTTGGTTTATATACATGGAGGAGGAGACTAATTATTATAACCATCATCTTAACTATTTCAACCAATCCAACTATCTCTAATAGTGACATGAATATGAAACAAATAAAATCAGAACATATAAAAGGGAAAAATGAGTGCACATCAGACTCCATGGCAATATCTGGAAAAGGTATGTTCTTAATCCAACTAAAATCAATATATCATGTTATGTCAGCATGATGTCCTAATCAAAGATTTTCAACGTCAATCCAATATCTTAAGCCTAATTGATCAGAAACAATTATCTGTAATAAAATATTAAGTTCTTTTTCTTTTCCCCAACTGTTAATGAGTCAAATATAAACTCGAGAAAAGACGATTTCCCAAGAAAATCACCAGATTAAGCTCATTTTTTAGCGCTTGCAAGCAAAATTTATGCCATTTTATTAAACTCCCCCTATCTCACTCATCTGCATCAGTATCAACAAGCAAACTCGTAGTTGATTACACTTAAGGGACATTTGTTTACAGATAATTTTTTTAGTCTCGGCAATTATTCTCAGGTATATTATAAGAAATGTGTTTTTTTAACTATTAAAAATGGTTGGGAATATTTTTTATATGCCCAGGAAAATTTAAAACATGTGTTTGTTTGACATTTTTTTCACTTAGGAATATATATAATAATTACTAAATTATCATTGTAGCACACTTGGAGTATATGGAAACTGCCCTACAGACCCTTGGAGAAAGAATTGTCTATTAAAAGAGGAGCATTGGAGAGAAAGCCAAAAAATATTGTAACATACAACAAACTGGCGGTAAATGAAAGGAACGAAATTTGCGAGAATGAGAAAAATTATTATAGCACGTAAAGGAATGGAGCATTAAGAAGGTAGTAAAGAGGGTATTTGTGTATTTTTATTCACCAAGACAGATTCCTATCCCATGGGAATAAATATTCCTACCCCCTCTGGCGGGATTAAATATTGGTTGAAGGAGGGATTAAGACTTACCCAGGGTAAATTATTTTATTACCTAGTAACAAAGGGAGGAAAAATTTTCTCCTCCTGTATTCTTGGGACTAAAAATATTATCCATGAAACAAATGCCCCCCTTAGTCTTTCATGACACCAAAATTTACTAGAAGATTCTCCCCAAATTAAAATAAAATAAATAGCCAAAATGAGCACTAATACCGCCATTTCTCCCCCATATATTGGTCAATTATGTAAAAATTCCATTGCACACATAGAAGTTCATACTATGCCATCATCCGCCTTATGGCATCATCACTGACAACCTATAAATCTTGTTGCACTATTCATGCAAGGTAAAACAATAAGCAAGGCATACATACCTTCAGATTACCACAGATTGTTTGTGTCACAGCTGAATTTAGTGTTGTGTTCAGAAAAATATAGTAATTCAAGAAGAATGCCAGCATGCAGGAAAAAAAGCAAAATAACCTGCATAAGAAAAAAAAAATACAAAAATTACAACTTCTCATAATTTCAAATTAAGAGGAAACCAAGTTTAAAGCTTGGTGCAGATTGATGATATAGACAGAAGGCAATTGCTTCTTTGTGAACAAAAATGCAGACCATTAAATTGCAAGAAAAAATGACTAACTTCACACAATTCTCACCCCATCCAATCAAATAAATTAAAGGAAGACCCAGACAGACATGGAATGATGGAGCATTAACAATATTAAAAGATAATTGTCAAAACAGAACATTGATATAACTTTTGGATGAGATATATCCCATAAGTTCATCAGACATACTACAATTTTTTTGGGGTGTGTGGTGTTGGGAGGGGGGTTACATTGGAGGTGCATGCACATTGAAAACTGGAAGGAGATAGCCTAGTGGACGATCAATCCTTAAACATCAACATCAAACACAATTGGGCCGTTGCCAGTTGGAAAAAAAGAATTATATGGCTTTTTTGGAAGAAAAAAATTGAAAAATCAGATGGAATAATCCAATTGCAAATACTGATCAACTAAAACGGATATAACATATTTATTGTATTATATTATTATATTATACGATTTCAAAATTGGACCAATCATTGAAACAATGTAAGGAGAATTTTAAAAGTTTGAGGTTCAGCCCAGGGGGTCCATATCCATATATACAAATAAAACAATAAAAAAAAAACTACGTATCTCATTGCCCAGAGGCTCAACGCTATGCGCAGGTAAGAGAGAGGGATATTGTAAGCAGCCTTACCCTTACATATGCAAAGAGGCTGTTTCCGGATTCAAACCCATGACCAACAAGTCACCAAGACACAACTTTACCGCTGTGTCAAGGCTCGCCCTCATATACAAATAAAACAATATGAAATAAAAATATAATATACATATGTTAAATAAAATCATGGAGAAAAACATTGAAATATATTTCTTGAATAATTAAATTAATTTATCACATGAACAAATATTAAACTAAAGTACTATACTAATAATGACCTGTTTTTTTAACCCATATTAAAAGCCAAAAAGTGGAAAATATACACATGTTTCCTCCTTACTCTTCAATTCCTCTATTTGAAAGAATACATCCCTGTCTCATCTAACAAACTCATCTCCCCTAAATCACCCTCTCGGGCCTTTTCTCACTGGGTTTAAATGAATCCTAGTCTGCTAGATTAGTTGGGTCAGGATTCCTTTCAAAATATACCATATGTCTTTTGGCAAGTAACCAAAGAAGGTCCAACAATGAATAGTGAATTATTGAAGGAGAAAGGCTACAAGCAGAACATACTATAAAACCAGGTGAGAAGAGATGTGGAAAATTGATTGTTGTCATCAAGTCACCACGAACAAATGTCCAGATGAGCAAAACAGGCCCACATATAATACCTATAATAAAATAGAAAAGTATTTCAAATAAAATATACTGTTATAATAAAAAGGGTAAGAAAGTTTAGCAGGCCATTGTACAATATATAAGCTTACCATTGCACCACATTAGGCCAAAGCTATTAAGACCACTAGTTTTCCCTGATAAAAAGACATGATACCATATAAATAAGAAAATGCAGGCTTGGAAGAAAAGAAGGTATAAAATTTCACTTTATGTGAAAGAGTGGAAGTATAGGAATACAACCAATGCGGGCTATGGTTGCAAGATATATTGCTGTAGCGATGTTTGACATGAAAACAACAGCATAGCCATAAGCATCAAAAGATAAATCCCGTGCTCCAGCAACAAACGCACCAAAGACAATCAAGCCAACACTGATAACATCCTTATAAATTTCAGTTAAATGAAGGATCAGACAGATGCTCATTCAAATAACAATTTGAACTTTAACTTCATTGTGTTATGTATGAAAAGGGGGAAATAACCAAAAGAGCAGCAACGCAGTTATGCTTAATTAATGCATATCATATTATTTTAAGAAAAAAGTTAATGCAAGGGGCAGTGAGGGATCTAAAAATTTAAGTTGTGGGCACAGTACTTATATATTTAAATTTAGTTATATATTATATATGATCATTTTTTATTTTTATATATAATAAATAAATAATTTATAAAATTTAAATCACTTTATAATTAAAAATTATAATAAATAAATATATTTAAATATATAAATTAGATTTTATATTTATAACGAACAATTTAAAGTTTGATAAAGATTATTTTTAATTATTGATTTTTTTTTCAACTTATTAAAATTTAATTTTAAAAAAGAGATAAAAGAGATTAGAGTGAAAGGTTTAGACGACTAAAAAATTCAAGTATACGGATAAAGAAAAAAATATAGATTGAAATGATTAAGAGAGAATTTTTTTGTTTATTGTAGGATAGTGCGTGAAATGCACATTAAAAAAATATTAAAAGTATCTAATTAAGATAGTCAAAATAATAAAACTAGAAATAAGTTTGTGGGGTCAATATTCATATTACAAATTATTTTTTTACTATACTTCTTAAGTATGTAAACAATTTATAGTTATACATGTTATTATATTTACAAATGTTAAAATTTTAGTGGGGGTAGATGCCCCCACACTGCCTAACATGGATCTGTCATTGCAGAGGGGGCATCTGACATAACTTAATTTCCAATGTACCAAATACAGATAGCATATACTAAGTGTAAGTGTAATGCACAACATGTCCCAATAAGTCTAAGCATACAGCAGAGCAGATTATATTATGCAACTGAGAAAAAGCAATTTACCTGAAAATAACAGAAGGTGTATATCTCTGCCCCACCAGAACAAACTCTACAAGCATTGTAAATACCACTGTGGTCCTCCTAAGAGTTGTGTACATTGGAACATTTACTCCACGAACAGACTCCATGGTGACTAGCTAAGAAGAAGTACAGGGGTGAATGAAAAAATAATAAACAAAAAACTTATTAAGTATTTGTCCTCTTTTTCAGGGTGGAAGGGGAAAAGAAGGGCATACCATGTAAAATAGATAAGCTCCTGACAGAGGAAGCGTGTGCTTCAAAGTCTTCAACGATACAAATTTTGATGAGTTATCAGATATATGTAAGGATTCGCCTGTTGAGAAAGAAATCATCCTCCAGCGTCTCAATAAATAGAGAAAGCAACACGAACATACCATCTGCAGAAAAACAAGAATAGAAGATTATTTAAAATTGTGAAATGAATCAAGTGGATCTTCACAACAATAGATTGGCAATTGTTAGGCCTTAGTGGCCAATAGAAGTGTAGACAGTGCCTGACATCCTAAAATTTTAGATTCAATACAATTCTCTCTCTTCTACTCTTCTCCAATGCATGCAATAAAAACTCTTGCTTTCTTGCATTATTGCTTCAAATAAGTTTATTAACCCCCAATAAATTATCTTGAAAAACTTAACTCTTAAAATATAGAGACTTTGCTAAACGTATGGATCATCAAAGTGTTAATTGAGTATCAAAGAGGAAAATAATGTAGAGCAGCAGCTCAATAGAAAAAAGTAAACATAAAAAATCAATAAAGCAAGTTTGGAGCAGAACTACTAATTTAGATAGCATTCCATCCTCTATGACAAAGAAAATATGGACTGTTAATAATGTAAGGCTGCGTACAATATCCCTTACCTGCACATAGCGTGGAACCTCCGGCCATTGGGGTACGTAGTTTTTTTTTTTTTTTTAGATGCCTAAAATTTCTAATTGAACACAAACCAGTGGCAAGTCAAGTCTAGACTCATAACAAAAGCATGGATACTGTACTGGATACATCCATTAAAGGTACTTACTAGATACACATGGATATTTAAATACTTGTTTTCTTCTTTCTCTTCTTTCAATTTTCACTATCAAAATATGTTCACATATGTCTTTGTCAAGTCAATAATTACAATGAACCAATAACACTCACGTACAAGCCATTCCAATTTCCAAGCAAAACATTAAGTTTTGTTACTAAGTTGTCCGGTATGGTAAGTTGGTAACTAATCAAACAAAATGCTACTCTACCCCTTAAAATCTTGTGCTCTCTTTAGGTATCTTTGCTTTCTTTATATAATGATATAATATATGGAGTTTCATTGGAAACTAGGAGGTAAAACCTTATGAAATAGTATTTATTTCATGACTCATTTGCTACACATGTCATTGCACATGCATACACTCAAGGTATCAAAAAACGATCTGTGACTACAATTTCAACAGCAACATCAAGATTTTTGTGGTGTCTGTAACTGCAACAACAGCAACTGAAATTTAAAACCTTGAATTTAATATATCCTCCCGTACATTAAATGTTAAAAGTTTCGTCATAATACAGACATTAACCCATAGTATTTTTTGTTTTCACCAAGGATTTCCCTCAAAAAATAATTGGAGACTAAGTTTTTTGAGGCATAGAAAAGTGGGTTTTGCCTTTCCTAACAAAGTATTCACCATACACATGGCCATGAATCGAACCTTTAGCAACATGCTTAAGGAACTTAGCTAGTAGCTATCTACCAACTGTATTGGACCTTGTTCGTAACATGAACCAATTCTACATTATAAGTGAAAATTACTTGTAAGCATATCCATGCAATTTACAGTCCATGCCATCACCCCACCGATAAACTCAAATTTTAGGGCATAGAATATATTAATACAACTCTCTTAAGTCTCAATAATTTGGAGAACTATTACCAATTACCAATATATAACAAACGAAAAACTATAACATGTATAAAAGAAATTACGAAAGATTTAAGTACAAAACCTGAAGAAGTGTGATGACATTAGCGGACGGAAAGTTATAAGACGAAAGCGCAGCTTTATTGAACATCACCAACAGAACTACATAAAAAGAGAAAAAGGAAGATACTGTTAATTTATTATGTAATTGAAAATTAAAAATTTGACGATGAAAGAACTTTGCGGAATTGAGAGAAGAGGAGAGGTTACCGGCGCAGCACATGTAGGAGACGGCGGCGAAGGCTCCTCGTTTGGTCATGGCGGAGCCTTTAACGAGCTTGTTGTCGGCGTCTTGGGTCTTGGGAGGATCGGACACAGGGAGCATCAGATTATCCGACGAATTCGACGGTCTCAGAGACATGGAGAAGGCGAAATTGAAGAGAGGGAAAGGGTTCGGTTTGGATTTTTGGTTTTGGTTTTGCGATTTGGTTGGAATTTGAAGGAGAATTCGAGGAAGTAAAAACCAATGGTGGGGAAAGAGAGAAATAGAGGTTAGAGTCGATCAGACACAGACGAGACGCCACTTGCGAATCCGAACTCCTCAACTTGACGACTCGGTCAACTCCGATGTTTCAAACTGGCTCCTCTACGCTATTTTTTTTCTTTTCAGTTATGGTTTTATACGTTTTTTTTTTTTTTTTTTTGCATTTGGTTAAAAAAAAAATTTAACCGGCCTTAAATAATCTATTAGACTTTAGTGCCTATGAAATAAGAAGTTTTTTGTTTTAGTATTTGATGTTAAGTGATTGTCTAAAACAACCATGTTGATATTGATATTTAATTGATTTATCACGTTATTTAAAAGTCTGATAGGATAGATATATGTATTTTTGTTGTTAATTGTAATTTGAGTTTTTAAATTTCTCTTTAATTCAAAATAAGTAATTATGTTAAACTAGTCAAAAACAGATTTAAAAATACATTTTAAAAAAAATTACATAGTGTCAAACTCCTAAATAATGTATAAGTGAGTGAGTTATCAACATCATTATTATATCTTAATAAACATGGTAACTTTACAACAAAGATTAAATAATATTTGGTTTAAATCTCCTTAAATAAATTTGATATGAAAGTTTTAAAAATTGATGTGAGGCTAACACCTTTACACTTTACTTTTCTTTTTATCTCTTTTCACTTTTACATTTCTTTCATTCATTTAAATCAAACATATACTAAAACAAAGAATTTTTAACTTTAAAGTACAATAGAAAAATAAAAACTTTAAAGATAAAAAAAAAAACTCTATTATATAGGGATTAAAACATTATTTAAGCCAAGAAAAAAACTTTTGTGCGAGATTGTTGTTGTTGTAAAAGAAATATTTTTACAAAAAAAATACATTGTGCATTACAATATTCTTCAACGTAAAATCCAGGCACATTCTGGTGTGTTCTTCCAGTTCTGAGTTACTTTTTCCTTCAATATCAATCAAGTTTTACCAATTAAATCTCCGAATATACTCCCTCTAACCTATTTTTTTGTCATTTACACCTTTTTTTTTGCATTTTTTTCCAGTTTTAGACTTTAGTTATTTTGATGTTGAAATGGTATGCCATAAGACCACCAGTACTGTGTGAGTAGGGCTTAGCCTGACTCATTTTGTTGAAATGGTATGCCAAAAGACCATCAGTCTTGATTTAAAAACATAAAGTTTAGTCTAACCTATTTATCTTTTATAGGTCTTTTTTTAGGCTTGACCTGGCCTAATTTGACCTACGAGTCTATTAAAAAATCTATTTTACAATAAATATTATATATAAAGAAAATCTAATGACTAGTGAAATTTTGAAAATTCACATAGTACTTTTTAAAATTTAATATAAATACTTCCCTTTTAATTTATGCGT
>CM023954.1:14690493-14736571 GCA_013407115.1 Glycine latifolia
ATATATATATATATATATATATATATATATATATATATTAAATAGGCCAGCCTAACAGGTCTAACAGACTTTTTTTAAAATTTAAACCTAGTCTTTTTATCTAAAAAGGTTTTTCAAAAAGTCTTAGTCTGACCTTTTTAATAAACAAGTCAGGCCAAACTAGACCTTAAACAGGTTAGGCCAAAGGCCCCCTAATGGAAAACCTAATCCATTTCCATCCCTAAATGTGAGGCATCCTTTCTGACACAACAATAGGGCCACAACTTCTTAAACATCGACAATGTGTAACCAAGACCTAGCCTAGAAGCACAACTATTTGGATGAGTAGAGATCCTTCGACCACCTATGTAAGACTCTAGCCTAAGTGGTATAGATGGTCTCTCTCTACTAGTGGCCAACCTAGTTATTTGGGGTGGATAGATGCACTCTCTTCTTTTAATAAATACACATGTATTTTTAAAAATATATATATATATATTTTTGGATTCCTAATTTATGTATTTGAATCCATTGACTTATTCTCATCATTATTTTAATAAAATTACTAATATTTATATTAAAATTTTATAATTTACACCTCTTATTTTTTATGTATTTGAATCACTTCTTCATTTTTATGTGTTAGATTTATTTTTTAAAATAGTTTGACCCATTGACCTGAGTCTTAGATCCACCACTGCTTTCTACAAAGGCCAAAAGGATTTTTGTTGTCCTAAAAAAGATGCTTACAAGTGCATCAGGGAGCCAACAACCCTAAAGCTTGATGGGCCTGTTGGTGTCATAGTGGGACGACCCACTATCAATATCCCCTGCTTCAAAGGGAACCTTGCCCTTAAGGTTCATTGGTGGAGTTAAAGTACCAATGATTGATGACATGGATGGAGAATGAGTAACACATGGGGAATTGAATGTGGTATAGGAAGGCAAAACCGTGGGCTCTAGTGGGCTTGAAAGGGTGATTTGGTCTTAATGGGAAGGAGAGAGTCGTTGGGAGTAGGAGCCAACTGTATTAGTGTTAGTGGTGATTTCCAAGGGGGTGGCTAGGGACAGTCCAATGAAGGTTGGACACATGGAAGGGGCGCAGAGGTTGGGGAATGGGAAAGGGAATCTAATGGTAAAGATGTGGGCATAAGGGTTTGAGAGGTGTTAGGCACAATGGATGGTTTTGGAGATTTCGATGAGTTAGGTGAACACAAAGGGCTTTGTGTAAGTGTTTGGCAATAGAGAGGGTTAAGGTTTTTCACTCATGGGACAAATTTTGGACTCCCGAGGGTAGAGAAAGATCATATGTAATACGAACTTGGAAGGGAACAAAATAGCGTTCGGCCAAATTTTGAGAGTTCCTTCTATGCACTAACATTTGATGATATGGTTGAAGCTGAAGCTAGACCCAGTCGCCTTCAGCAAAGGTATAGTCCCTTTTGTGTTTGGTGGCTTGTTCTACCATTTTTTGTGTGGATTTATGTAGATTTGCCTTCAATGAATCTAAAATATCCTTTCTTCAGCGTATGTTGATGTCCAATGTCAGAACCAGAGTTGATCTAGGGACATAGTCTATAAGGGCTGGCAAAGGATAGCATTATAGGGCTTTAAAATGGGTTATTCCTATTGCAGAGTGGTATGTAGTATTGTGCATAGTTATAAAACCCGGTTCGCCCCGGCCAGTTGGACCGATCCAACCGGGAACCGATGGCATGACCAGGCGGGGTTGGTTATCAGACCGCTCATGCATGTGACCCGGTTTGGCCCGGAGAAAACCAGCCGGTTTTGGGAAGAACCGGAAACCCGGGCGGTTTTAAGGACCCGGACCGGGTTGTGCATGTCGTCGCAGGCCACTCGATTCAACCACTGTCGCAATGCTCGCCATGCCGGCCTCACCTCCGATAACGCTTGAACCGGAAGCGGAAATGGAGGAGAGAAAATGGAGAATAGAGGCGCATCTATAGTGTCGACGAAAATGGAGAAGAGAGGAGCAAGCAATGTACGTAAGCTATATATATATAATTAGGAATTAGGTTTATGTTTACTAGGCCAAGATTCAGATATCAGTTTGCTTCCTGTAGCTTTTTGTACTCCTTCTTTCTCATTTTTTTTATTAAAAATTGAACTTATGTTTTAATTTAATTAGTTGTTATTTACACTCTCTTTTATTATTAATACACTTTACTTGTATTATCAATTTTAATACTTCAATTGTTATTTTAAATTTTTTAATATATTTTTCTAATCAAATAATGTTAGTTATATACTTATATATAATATAATTTTAAAATTTGTAATATAGACCGGGTCAAACTGGACCAATTACTGACCCACCGGTTGGACCACTGACCCACTACCTCGACCGGGTCAATGACCGGGCCAGGTTTTATAACACTGGTATTGTGCCAATATTCTATTAAGTGTAGAAATTTAAACCATGTAAGCGGATGTTCACCCGCAAAACATCCTAAATAAGCATCTAATGTACGATTAACCACTTTTGTTTGTCCATCTATTTCGGGATGGTAAGCAGTGCTGAACTTTAGGGAAGTCCATCGTAAGAAGAACAAATCTTTCTAGAAGGAACTCAAAAATAGGGGGTCTCTATATGAAATGATGGATTTGGGAATGCCATGTAGGCGATAGATGTCAACAGAAAAACAAGTAGCCAAGGTCAGGGCAATGAACTTTGTTGGAAGAGCAAGGAAATGAACGAATTTGGACAAACAATCTCAAATAACCAAAATATTGTATGACCATATGAGGTAGGAAGGTGAGTGACAAAATACATGGATAAGTCTTCCCACACCTGGTTGGAAACTAGTAATGGCTGAAGTAACTCGGCTTTTGTTGTGACAGGCTAAGAAGCACCGATACCGATACAGGAATTTTGATACGTTCCCGATACGAGACTTCGATACGTTACTTCAAAAATACTAATATTTTGATACGTTCCCGATACGTCTTAATATTAAATAATATTTTTTTATATAGAGTGTAAGTAGAAATTAGGGAGGTGTAAGTAGAATTTTTCATAGCACAGCATATAGAGACAACAAGGAAAGTCCATTTGCGTATATTGTAGAAAGCAATGCTAATAATAGCACAGCAGATAAAGTCCATTTGTCTTAAACCTCGTAATAGCGTTTCTCTCTTCTTCTTCGCATAGTAGCAGCAACAAAGGAGAGTGTAAGGTGACAAGAGTATCAGCCGGGTCCGACTCCAGTTCAAGATGGGCTTGGTGGATTTTCTTCTTCTCCCACTCCTTGTCATCGTGATGCCGCTCGAGTTAGTCGACCAGCAGGTCGAAGGAGACGGTGGAGGAAGTGTCAACCTGGTAGCGTCAGCGTCCTTGGTGGCAGCCGGCGTCAGCAAGCTGGTCGCAGACGGAGAAGGAGCAGGGGACAGAGGAAACGGAAGCGGAAGGGGCCGAGTTGAAGCGAGCGGCATGCGATGGCGAGCGAGCGGCGTGCGATGGCAAGCGAGATGGAGCATGAGTGGCGTGCTACTGGATACGCGTGTCTGATACGGTGAAATTATTTTTTTGCACGTACCCGTGCTTCGTAGGTGACAAGTATTTGTTTTGCTAACAAATAGTGTAGTTGCGAAAAAAAGCTTTGGTGTCAAAGTACATTCTTGACCAGGAGAAAGAGGTGGCAAGCCTAGCCAAAGTTAGTTGAAGTCCAGAGTGTCCTGTTGTTGGGGAGGAGTGGCGAAGATTGGAAATTTGAGGCACAAAGTCAATTCTAAAAGTACAATAAGCCTTTTGAGACTCTGAAAGTTGTTTGCATGCTTTCATCAATTTCAACTTTTCTAATCAGTTATTTGCCTTCATCTTATAAGGAAAAATACTTGTGTAACTAGACTACAATTTGTGGGACTAGAGAATTGAGAACTATCAATAAAGCACCTTTAGAGAATTAGCAAGACAAAGCATCTATATCTGTGTTATTGCTTCCTAGTTTGTTAAAATATGTCAAAATTGTACTGTTGTAGTTTTGATGGCCATTTCTGTTGTTCTGGGCTTTATATAGTCTGTGAGAGTAAGGAACTGAGGCTTTTGTGGTTAATATAAATTTGAAAATATCTCCTTACCAAATACTGACACCATTTATTTATGCCTTTTGTGAAAACATATAATCGTGGATATAGGCAGAAGCAGACTCAAGGTGGGGACACATTTGCTTGCTGAAAAAGGCCAGTGGGTGACCATTCTAAGATAGCACTGCTCCAATGGCTACAGAGGAAGCATTAGTTTTAAGTTTGAAGGTGGTATTGAAGTCTGGAAGAGCAAGGACTAGTGTTGATATTATAAGCATGACGTTTCAATAATGGAGGTTGCGTCATCAACAATTGTGCTGGTGGTTGTGGAGGACAAGTGGTGTGGTGTGGTGAGTTTGGGTTATGGTGGAGGTGTTTGAAGGTAAGTGGCTTAATTGATTCTGGCAGTTTTTAGCTACCATAAATTATAATTTTAATTGATGATGTGTCTGAGGAGAGTGAGGACTTGACACTAGGAAAGTAAGAAGGCTTAATTAATTCTGGCGGGTTTTAGCTATCAGAAATTATAATTTAATTTCAAAATGAATACTTGCGATTTTTGAACCACCACAAATCATGTTATCAAATATTTAATAGACACACCATCACTTAATTGATGATAGGAATCTAATACAACTTTTCAAATATCAGGAGACAAATGTAAAGAAAAATTTATCAGGGATAAAAATAAAGTCAAATATATATCAGGAATTACAAACATATTTTAGCCAAGACTATAAAAAAGAAAGAAGCAATAAACAAGACAACTTGATTAGTAGGTGACAACATATCATACTCTAAAAAGTATATTTGTTCACCTATAATACAAGTAAGAAAATATAAGCAAAATGTTTTATCAAATTTACAAGACTAGAGGTGAAAGCATTAAATGAATTATTTAATGCTCCATCATTCAAATCAAGGCAAAATAGAGAGAACTCTGCAGCAGTCCTTAACACATAATCCCAAAACTCTTTATAATAGTGTCAAAAGACTAAGTGAAGACATTGACTCTAAATAAACATCTTGTGCAAATTTTTTTAGGTATTTTTCTTTGTATCTTAATGCTTTCTTTCCAAGTGTAAATGGTAGATAAAAATATTAACTTGTTAAGTTTCAAAAAATGTTTTCTAATACTAAGACAATTTGTTTGGCTGTTAATTAAAATTTAAAATACTTTCAGAAAAGAATTTGTAAGTATTTTTTTGCTTAATTATCAATTTGATAAGGAAACTTTGAAAAGGATGAAAATTAATAAAGCTTTGGAACCTGATGACGTCTCTATTGAAGTGTGAAGAGGCTTGAGAGATGTGACAATGAAATTGTTGACCAATCTTTTCAATAAGATTCTTCAAACAAATAAGATGTTTGATACTTGGAGGAAAAGTACGTTTGTGTCTATTTACAAAAATAAGGGAGATATCCATAATTGTTCTAACTATAGAGGTAGAGGTAGACTGAAACTTATCTAGGAAAAAGTAATTAAACAATATTTAATGGAGTGAAATATAGATTGATGAAAGATGTGTCTTAGGACGAAATTGAGAAAAACTATAAGTTTAATGGAAGGTTAGACCAACTATTATCTCTATGTTCCAAACAGTCAATTTTTAGCTTTTTTCCTTTTTATTTTTTTCCTCCTTCTTTCACCCATCTTTTTTTTATCTTATTTTCTGTTCTTTTGTCTTATTTTTCCTTTTTCTTTCCCTTTTTTTTTAACTTTCTCGTATTTATCATTGAATTCATCTATCACCGACCCCAATTAACATGGGTTAAAGGTATTGTTGATGTTGATGTTGAATTATCAATTTGATTCCTAAATTATTTACAATGCGCAAATTTGGTCCTTAAATTTTAAAATGCTTCAATTAGATCTTTCAATTGTTAAAGTTGCATTAATTAAGTCATTTATATCAGTTTAATGTTAACGGCGTTAAGTTAAATACACTGGCATGTGATATGATAATCCTAAGTGAGTGTCACTTAAGTTGATGGTTCTTCACTAAGTAATATAGGTGATTTGGGTTTTGGAGGAATTTTTTGTGATTCCTTAGAGCAATGACGGTTGGGTTACTCTGGGTTTGTGGTTTCACTACCAATGTTCATGCTGAATTAATGACACTTTTTCAAAGGATGTTGTTAGCTTGGAGTTTGGGTTACACAAATGTCATTTGTGAATTTGACTCACTGATTGCTTTATCTTCGATTCACAATCAAAATTCTTCATTGCATCCACATGCTTCACTCATTAATCGTATTCGGTCGTTCTTGGAGAAGCCTTGGGTTATCTCCTTTTGTCATTTGCTTAGGGAAGGAAATCATTGTGCTGATTGATTAGCTAGGCAAGACTCTTTGTATAGAGATAATTTGAAGATTTACCATCTATGTCCTCCTACGCTGCTATCCTTTGTTTTGGCATAGAAGTAGGAACCTCCTTTATTAGGGAGTAGTTTCTTTTTTTTTTCCTCAACGATAAAAAATACTATAGTTTGATAAATTTTCATTCATATTGCTTAGCTTACCCAAAATCCCCCCCACCCCACCAAAAAACAAAATAAAAAAGACATTGGCCCGTTTATGCCTTCTGGAAAACGCAACATGAAACTGCAATATAAAAGAAAAGTATGAATGCGCGTGGGTCGATTGTCAAAGAAGAATGAAGATAATATATTGAGATTTGTGATGCGCAATTCAGGAACAGAAAAAGTGAGATGTTTGTAACGATAAATTGAAGATGCATAGACAAAGTCACAAATTTTTATTCTTCTCAAGTGACAATTTTGTTTAATAATTGATAAAATATATTTTAAAAAGAAAAAAGAAATATTTATATATAGTATATAAATATAATAATTCTTCTCTTAGTTTTTACTAATTATGTTTAATAAATATAATATTTAATATTGTTACAAGACAAGTTTTCTTATAATAACTTAATTATAATATTTATTATATATAATCTATAATTTTAGGAGAAATAATTATTACAATAACTAAAACCTATATATATATATATATATATAGACATACACTACAAAAAAATGACATTTTTGTGGTGGCTAAAAATTCTATTTCTTGAAGTTAAAAGTCGTCACAAAATTAATTTCTGACGGTCAGGATTAATTATTAGAAGTAACAATGTTAGAAAAAATTGTGGCAGCTTTAGATGAATGCTGGTAAATCTGTCAAAAAATTGTGACGGTTAAAAGCTGTCACAAAATTTATTTTTCACTTTTTTATTTTATTTTTTTCATGTTTTCTATTTTTGGCGATTTAAACCGCCATAAAGTAAGTTTTTGCTTTTTTTTGTTGCCAAAAACATTATTATTTATAAAAAAAACTCATTAATATTTCTCTAGTTTTAATCATTTCCATTAGTTCTATAATTATTTTCATTCCTATTTTATTAAATATAAAAGTCCAAGCTTATACTCAAATGCTTTTTTGAATGAATATAAGAGGCAGGGATACTTATCAATTAAACTTAATTGCTTGGATATTATTCACAACACTTGACCACATGCATCTTTGAAGAATGTGTATCATCCAGGAAAATATTATAATCCTTGAATGTATTTCACAACGTCAATAGGAATTTATGATGACTTTTGTCATTAATTTAATGAAATTCAACAAAATTTGATCACAATCTTCCATACTTATAGCCTTGTCTTTGTCAATATATTTATTTATGCAATTAAAAATATCAAGCATAATTTCAACATGCATAAAACTTAGTGTAATAACAAGCTTCAAGTTGAAACAATGTGCATGCATAATGTGTTAAAGTAAGGAAATCTAATTAGTTAAACCATTGAAATTTTGAAACATATATTACATCCAAATAATATATATCAAAAGGAATTAAGCAACATATGTCAAGTTGCATGGAAATTACTATCTAATGATGATCCTCCTCTTGGTGTTGGCCCATCTTGTCCACTTCCTTCATCTTATGAAATAAAAATCATAGCATGTCAAGTGTTAATAATATATTAGATTTAACAAATAAGAGAAGTACTTACAACTACGTTACTAGTATTACGATTAAACATAGCTTTCAGCTCAAAAGAAATATGTCCTTCCTTCATTTGGATGTAAGCAAGCATGACATTTTTTAATGTCTTAACATTCTCTTCAGAAGTTGTCAATTTTTTCCTAAAACAAGTAACCTCTTCTTTCAATCTAAAGCACTCGGCTGAATCAGAATTTGAAAAACCAGATCCTGAACCACTAAAGCTTGTGGTGGATCGAAATGCAACACTGTGAAGACCTCCTAGTCCTAAGCAACGCACACACCCAATATGATCCTTTCCCAGTACTTTACCCACACTATCATTACCTGAAATTTCTGTAAAGTTGTCACTTTGACTCATTTCTTGTGTCATCTTGTCCTATAAATTAGAAAAAACTTTCAGCATATTCATAAAAAAACCAACGCAAGCAGTGAATGAAAACCATGTCGGGAAAAAGGCATATGCAAGCAATATCTATGCACATTGTATGTTGCAACAACAACCAGAGAGGGCTTAAATCTATAGAAACAACCCTCCCTTCACTACCCAAAACCCCACCAATACCAATAACAAGAGCACCACTTCTAGTACATCTCTAAATCAGCCTAAACATCCATTGCATAACAATTTTCTACCTCACACCAATATCCATACCACACACTAACACACAACATAAAGGGAAACATGCAAGAACAGTAAAGTTTTTGGGAGTTGCAAGTTTCATGACTAGACTCATCAGAACTGAGAATTTATAAAATTAGAAACATATGAAATTAAGAAATAGAAAGGAATCTGATAAAATTACCCCAATAGACCTTACCTCCTCATTGACATATGATCCATTTTTCTTCTTGTGAGTCACAATGTACAGTTCTCCTCAACCCACAGCACGCCCAAGATCTACTTCCTAATACATGACCCATGTAAGTCCAAAAGAACAAAAAAAATATATTTATTAAGACTCAAGAGCAAAACACAAAATATTTACCATCTCATGTTGTTTTGTAGACAAAAGTTTTGACCCACCCGTATGAGGAATTTTTTTCTTTTTTCTAACTTCAGTATTTTTCCTACATAATTCTTATAAAATAAACAATTTATTAATTAAAATAGAAGCTAAAACATTAATAGTAACAAATATTTGTTAAAATTACCTTATATTCTGGCCTTAGATTCTTTCAGAGGTTACATTTATATCATCAAGCAGCTTCAAAATGTCTAACCCGGATAACAACTTTGGTGTATTCAATTGTTCCATCAAAGTGCATCTTCATCAATCTAAATCTATGACCTATCTCCAAAAATCTTCGATGACCCATGAAACACCATTTACTACTAGAAAATAATCGATAAGGGAAGCATCAAAATTACAAGATAGACAAGCGTATCTAGTATAAGTATTCCACCCAAATAAATTACAAAGTCCAGGAAAATCACTGATTGTCCATGTGAGAGCCGTTCGCATTTTAAACACTTCTTTCAAAGAAGAACCATAAGTTTCCACACTTTCTGTCCATAGCTCATTCAACTCCTTGATTAGAGGTTGTAGGTACACATCTATCTTATTCCCTGACATTTTTTTACCTGGAATGACCATAGAAAGAATCAAAGAAGATTGCTTCATGCACTCCTGAGGAGGTCGGTTGTATGGAATTAGAAGCACCGGCCATATAGTATGCTTATTATTCAGGGTTCGGTATGGGCTGAAGCCATCACTTGCAAGGCCAAGGCAAACAATTCTAGATTCTAAAGCAAATTCAGGGTGAATTTGATTGAAACTCTTCCATGCATTAGCATCTCTTGGATGCCTCAACAATCCATCTGGGTTGCTATTTAAAAAATGCCATCTCATGGACTTTGCTATTTTAGAACACACAAATAACCTTTACAACCTTGGTTTCAAGGGAAAGTAATGTAAGACCTTGCTGTTACTTTTTTTTTTTTACCATTAGTACCTTTTGCTTTCCATCTAGATTTTCTGCAATATTTGCAAATCTCCAAATTTTCATCTTCTCCCCAATACAACATGCAATTCTTCGAGCAAATATCTATCTTGGTATAATTAGGACTAAGCTTGTAGATCACCTTCTTTGCCTCATAAAATGAAGTAGGAATCTTTACATATTCAAATGCATCTTTCAATAACTCCAAAATCATCGTCATTGCTTTATCAACACAAATATTTTATATGATACAACCTTAAGAGAAAAGACAACTTTGAGTACTTTCGACATCCTTCATACAACTCTTCGTTACCATCTCTAAGCAAATCAGCAATTTCTTCATTTACTTCATTAGGCATAGTCTCTACAAACTCAGATGCTTCTTCATGCATATCAAGCTCCACATCATGGTGTTTATTGTTCCCAAATGCATCATTTATCATATCTATCACTTGATTTTCATTTTGCAATGGTTCATCGATTGCTTCAGTGTCCCTTAATTCTATTATTTCATACGTTTCGCCATGCCATATCCAGACTTTGTAATTTTTTTTTGGAATTGCTTACAAATTAAGTGGTCAAACACCACATCTCTAGTTTCCCATCTATCACAGTGACATTTAGAACATGGACACCTTATTGCACCAATGATGGAGCGGTTCTCAAATGAAAAATCTAGGAACTTATTTAACCCCTCTAGATATTCAATTTTATTTTGAGGCATATCAATTCATGATTTATCCATTATTCAGCTATTATAGTAAAATCAATAATTAGTTTATAAATTAGAACATAGTAAAGACAAAGAAGCATCCTAAGAATTGCATTAAACAAATCCAAGATTTAGAAAAGTTCTTTACTTGAAATTTTTGGCTTTACATTTGCAACCTTAGTATGACCAAATCATTTGAAAAAGCAGTCGTTAACATGACATGCACAATAATTATATTGCCTACAAAAATCAGAAAATATTTCAGCATTGGTGGTTTGATACTATTGCCGACAATAATAATTTTGTGTGAAAGATAAATAATAATAATAATGATGATGATGAAATACATTTTAACATTTCTTTAAATAAATAAAAAATACAAAAAGTACTTCTTTAGATAATAATAATAATAATAATAATAATAATAGGGCAAAGATTCCTTTATATTATTTTTTCACTTTAATAAAAGCTTGATTTATTTTTAGTTTTTTTATCAGCAGATATTTAATTAATTATTAAATTGAAAGATATAATAAAGATATCACTTTGTCCTTTTTATTCTGTTTTGAATTTAAAAGAAGCATAAAGATATAATAAAGACACAAATTGATTGCCAATTAAAAAATGCCTGAATTATTGTGCCATGATTTATATGCCGTATACTATGGAAAAAATGTCATATACGACTGGCATAAAGTAGGTAACGTGTTAAGCAGCCATTTTGGCAGCAATACTCACAAACATAGACATTAGACACAATATGTACGTGAAAAATAGTAGAAAGCTCCAATTTGTTTAAATAATTACAATAAATGGTATGTGACATTAAACTCCTTGAAATCTATACAATGAGAATAAAACCCATAAAATGAAACCTAGAGTCTCGGGCCCAAAGGTACATAGCATATGCAATTGCCCACTCCTCCATATAGACATAATAAATGGCAAGTTTATAAAAACCAAAATACATGTATGGAAATAAACACAAATCATAGTCAACAAGAACACAAGATATCCCATTTGCAGTAGTGTGAGAATGAGTTGCTGACAAGAAATGAAAAAGTATGAGACATACAAGGTAAATTTAGTACAAGAATCGAAGTCAACAATATTAATTTAGTCATCATGCCATAGACCCACTAGAAATATATAACAAAGAGGATACGAGCTTATTGGTAAAATGCTCAATTAATATATAACAAATAAGATAAGAGCTTAATGTAAAATGCTCAATGCAATGTTGTTCAATTGTGAAAGAGATCACCAATGCAAGTTAATGAAGAGAAGCAAAACACAATCACAGTCCATGATCAAGTAACAGTTAAATTATAAAGCCCTAACATGCCCAATTAACCAATCCCCACACCTCTTTTTCCCCAATGGAGGAGAACTAGGCTAATCACTAGAAATCACTCTTGACCCTTCTTGACACTAGTGTACTAATAGGAGCGGACTCCTACGGTTATACCAATTAAAATATCAGAAAACTAGTGTAACAAGTATTATTGGTTCTTCCTTAAGTAGTTATTGTATGATCGCATAACTCTTATAATAAAACTAATCCATCAGCACTTCGTCATCACACATAAAACTATCAATGGAAGATAAAATATGTTTTGTCCATTAGTTAGGCTGAAGTTGTAAGACTAGAAATACAAATATCCAATAAGAAGAAAATTAGACTAACCATGGCAATGTCGGGTAACACCAGAAGAATTGAGACTTTAGTTACTTTAGTGAACAATAAATTTTCGTTGGCACTACACCCTGCAACAAGAACTAAGTAACAAAACCACGTGGAATGATAAGCTTGGGCATAAACCCTGCAACAAGACTTCAGTTTTTAAAACCAAAAATATAATGAATTTATTCATAAATTAAATGGTTAATATAAGTACAGGCTAAAGTCCACTAGGTAGGAAACTAAGACTACTTTGTGCAAGGCTTGACTAAGGAAAGTAGCAATAGATAGACATAATTTGAGAAGAGTGTGCTAAAAAATTTGGAATGGAAATTTACACTTGCTTGGCATTACAAAAGTGTGGAAAGGATGGATGGTAGAAAGTGGACTGCAATATTCTTCACTCCACCATATTTGGCCTATAGTGGGTAATCCTATTTATGAAAATGTGCCAAGAGCAAGTTTGGATAAACTTTTCAGCAAATAATTATAGAAGAAGAAGAAATAAAGAACCAAGGAGATAAAATGAATTAGAACTTATTGCATAAGTAAGAGTCAACTTACACTACTTAACTTTTTCAAAATGTCCATTGTTTAACTTCTCCATAAACATTTATAAATTAATTGTTAAATATTTATCCAATTGAAAAGGACATGTAAGCTAGAAATAAGCAAATCCAAATTGGGCCTAAATTACCAATCTAGAAGTGCTTGTCCACCTACTTGAAACTAAGAGTGAATATTAAAACCTTTTTGCCTTACTTCATTTCCCATCTCCTTTCTACTATCCAGACTCAATAATTACCAAATACCAATAGACAGTTAGTTATGCAAGCATATCTAACGAATTTGTCTAGAACAACAAGATTAGCATTAGAACAAAATAAAAAGGAAATTGGAAGTAACAACTAAATTGGATAATAAATGAATGTAACAGCTTAAAAAGATTGCTAGTAAACAACAAGGAAAAAAGACTCATAATTCTAAGATCAACGAGTGGAGTATCAAAATTGAGTACTAAAATTAAATTGTAAAAGGTAGAGAAATGTCCAAAACAATTTGAAAGTATGGGACAGACCTCCAAAACCCCATCCTATACCGAAATTAAATTGGAAGGATCTTGACTCTTGAAATGGAAACAACACCACTACATTTTTTAAAGAATTTTTTAAAATAATTCTCAACAAAAAAGATTCTTTACCACTAACCAGCCATGAGCATTAGCACAACCAATGACTTGATAAAAGGCTCTGTCAAAGACTCAGACCTCAACTCTATCAAATTGTATTATATATATTACAAACAAATGCATACTTGTTTAAAAATGGCAAAACTTGGGTAACTATAGAAATTCAAATTCAACCAAAGAGGCATCCTAAAAAGGCTGAATAGTTAGATACAAGCTTACTCCTTTTGCTTCAACTGCTAAGCCATACATAGACACCAACAGAATTAGCACTTTCACCCTCCCATAGACCCACTATTCCACTTATCTTTTAAAGTTCACAGGACTACCTTTCATTTAAAGGTAATCAGTCATTCTACCAATCATATTGAGAACTCCCTAACTTGCCCGGTAGTATAAAATTGATTTTGAAAACAATTTTTAAAACCAAAAACAGAGAAGTGAGTCAAACAGGCCCTTAATGTTTCTCTTTTTCTCTCTCTACACAATTACACATACTCTGATAACACTCACTTATGCTTCTACTATATGCAATCCAATAGATTACGTGTAACATTAAATTCATCATGAAGGAACAGACAATAATTGTAATATAGAAACAACTTAAATCCTATTTCCTTTTCTATCATAGAAACAACTTATACATAAACACTTAATAAATAAGTTGTTAAAATGTTGATGCCTTTTTTTGTTTTGTTTTGTTTTCTTGAAACGAAACATAAAATTGAAAAAGAGGAAAATCATGATAAACAAATATATATTAAAAAAAATGAAATAATACTTGGTAGCATGAGAATGAGGAATATGATAATAGCCAGCGCGGTGAGGCAAGTCGTCGAGGGAAATGTTGGAGTCTAAAGGCACTAAGTTTGGGAACCTAAGCGTTTTCTCGACGGTTTTGTTGGCGTGAGAATTGGAGTGGTGAATAACGATGTTGAAATCTTCGGAAGGGAAAAGGTTAAAGTCTCTTATTAGCTTCTTTGCCGAAAAATTGAATCTAAGATCGTCGAAGAGAGAAGGCGAAGTAAGAAGAAGAACGCTTCTAGATCCATGAGTTGAGTCAATGATTCCAAAGTTACTATGAAGAAACCTATATTTCGGCGCTATGAGTGTAGGTCATGACACTTGCAATTTTTTTTAAAATAATTCACTGCATGGTCTGTTGCAATTTTTTTTATAAAAATTATATATTAAGTTGCAATTAAAAAATTGTACTTAAAATTTTGAAATTGGTGACCGGTAAAAGACACGCGTAATTGATGACCGGTGGATAGCTTTTTTATAAAAAAATTGCAACATTTGTGGTGGTTTATTGAGACAGCCAAAATAAAACCGCCAAAAACACTATTTTTTTTTAGTGAAGTGTATATTAAAATATCCAATAAATTTTTATTAGTTGTGTGCTTGTAAAAAAAGTTTATGACACATATTTTTAAATAAAAAATTAAAATACTTTTAATATAGCATTGATAACTTAATATAGTAATTAATCTCTTGATTTTTTATACTTAATAGTTTAACTACATATTTTATTTCAAAAGTATAATATTTAATGTTGTTTGACTGCCAGATTTAGCAACAATATATTAAATGTAATATTTATTACATAATAATATGTTTATTAAATTTAACAAATATAATATATGTTTTAATACATTAATCTTTTATTTTTTAATGTTGTTAATTTTTTATTGGTACAATACATATTTTTTTTAAAATGTAATAATATATTATAGAAATTAACAATAGTTTATCTCTTAATTTTTTCGTATACAATTTGATTACTATTATATTTAATAAATATGATATTTAATATTATTAAACAATCAATTTTACTAAGAATATACTAATTATAATATTTATTATATGTGATATATTTATTAATTAAAAAATGTAATAATTATTAAAAATAATATATATATATATTAAAATATACATTATGAATTCTATTTTTTATTGTTTTTTAAACTAATTATTTTCTATTTTAAACAACTATAAAAGTAAGATAATTTTTACTGTATATCTTAATAGATATAATAAATGTATAATATTAATAAATTGATTGATATATATATATATATATATATATATATATAATTATTTCAATCTTATTTCTATACTTAATTTTTTTGACTAAATATATTATTTAAGTAATAATTCTTAATATTTAATAAATTATATATTTTTATGAGTAAAATAATTATACACTATCAATACATTTTTTTTAAAATGTCATCTAATTCGTAATCTCATTATCTACGGTAAATTTATTAATTTTTATAATAATTATTTTAAAAGTCATATGTTAACAATAAATTATGATTAAATGATAATATAAATTGTGTTAAAATATAGTTGTTACAAAATTTACTATCTATCAAAGGAGAGTCAAAGAATCAAAGATGTAAACGCCAATCACTTTCCTTATTTTAAATAGAAATATCTATTTTAAACGCTTAAATAAAAAAGATGAAATATCTATTTTAAATTAATTTATACATTTCATAAGCTTGGTTCCTTTCTTCCAGTAAAGAAAGCTTGGTTCCTTTCTTTCTTTCTTCATTGGATATAAATATATTTAGTCCCTGAAGATGACGCCGTTCGCAATTCTCATCAACGGTTGCAACGCATCCGGGGCGAACTTCCTCGCGAGCAAAAACAGATCACTTCGTCCGCCACTGTTGCCGTTACAGTACCTTGGTCTATTTTTCCTCATTCTCCGAATCAGTTCGGGCCCCACTTCCCACGCTTCGTACGTGCGAGGATGCCCGTCCAATTTACGAGCTTGGCCGGCACGCACCCCTGCGGGTCCCTCATGCTCAAAAGGGTAGGAAAGTAATTCTCCTCGGGATAGCACAAGTCCAACTGCACGCATGACGTGTGGAACTTCGGCCACCTATGTAGCACCGATACGACACGGCGTTTTCGATACGTTTCTGATACGGAACTTCGATACGTTCTTCAAAAATTCTAGTATTTCTATACGTTTTTGATACTTCTTAGTATTAAATAATATTTTTTTATATAGATGTAAATGTAAAACCTACACTAATGGGAACATTTTACGTCATGAGAGCGTACTCGTTACTATACAACATCAACTGTGATCGGCCATATCAACCGTTTGTTCTAGTTATTTATTTACAAAAGGTCAAGTAGAGCAATTAAAGAAATAAAAGGAAGTGCAGGAAGCAATTACCAATTTAGAAGGCTAAGGCCCAACGAAGCCCAAGGCAACTGAGCCCAATTAGCAATTACCAAGTGATCAGCATATTGATACGTTTACGAACTCTCTTCTTCTTCTTTCCCTCCGCAAATCCCTCGTCGAGAAGCACACCGCAGCGGAAGCCTCAAGGTCGCCAAAACTGAGATCGAAGCCGTAATCAAAGCCCAAAAAAGCGACGGTGACCTGATGCCGCTGTGCCAAGACGGTGAGCTGGGGCCTGGTTGTCGAGCTCGAGGAAGGGGGACGCGCAGGGGGGCGGGTGAGCTGCGACCAGAAAGCGACGGCGCGCGAGCGGCGACGAGAAGCGAGAAATGCTTTGAAATTGGATATGCGAATTCACGTGTCGGCAACGCGTCTGATACAGTGAAATTTATTTTTTGCACGTATCCGTGCTACATAGTCGCCCATAACACGCGGTCACTCACGACAAGCCGCGCGTGCCGATGTGTTAGCGCCCAAAACTGTGACCCCACATGGAACTCCTCAAACCTCACCTCCGGGAACATTGTGTGTGATCCACGCACCGCCCAACGATCATAAGCGATTTCTTCATTAGCAAGAATCTTAACAAAGCTCTTGCCATAACGGAGAAGCGAGTGGAGAGGGATGCAAGAGGGAGAGGGTAGCACGAACACAGAATTTGACGTGTTGTCTAGGAGCACGTGTGCAAGTAGGTGACGTGCTGCTGCGATGAGAGTGGGTAGAATCTCCTGGTGGATTGTGAGCTAATAATGCGATTGGAGAACATGCCGGAGAAGGGCGCGTGGTAGGGGAAAGATGGGTCTGCGTGAACGTAAATGTTGAATAGATTCTTTGATGTTGGGGTTTAGTTGAAGTAAGATTCCCATAGTGGCGCGAACGGGAGGGGTTTGTTGGTGAGGAACATGAACGCTACCTTCTTAGGCCTCGTGGGTTTTGATTTCACGCGCATGGCTAACTTGAAAAGCGCCTTGTTGTGATTTTGTTGCATCGGCGCAGTGGTGGTGGTAACGATAATAATAACAATGTTAAGAGTTGTTTTTCGTTAGGCCTAATAGGCCTTCCTTTTAAGCAAGTGGTTACTTTGTGTAGCTTGTCATCTTGGATATTTAATGATGATGATAATAATAACAATAATGATGATTATAATTTTTTGTTAGGGTTTTCGTGGATTCCAATGTTTGTGGGAAGAGGCATTGGTATGTCAAGGATGATGGGGGAGGTGGTTGCCGTATGGGTGGTGTTGGTGGTGAAAAATATGGCTAGAGGTAAGCGAGAAGGAGTGCGCAAAGAAGAGAAAGTGGGTTGGGAGATAGCAGTTTTTCGAGAATCTTGTTGGTTTATTTAAATTTGGTAGTATTTTTTTAATGTTCGAAATTGGAACTGTGGAGTCATGAAGATTGAGACGTGAGAGTGAAAGGGGTTTGTTGTTGATATGAATTGAATTAGATGTGGGTTCTCTAATTTTTAATTTTTGGATTTTCGGATGCGTTGGAATCGTGGATGTGCGTTGTGAATTGTGGTGTGGTGTGGTGTTGTGTTGGATTGTGCATTCTTGTAACACGTACCCAAAAGCTGTCCGTTCTTAATTTGGTCTCGCAAAAATACAAAAGTGTGTGTTTTAAAGTTTATTTCTGAAACGAGCGCGGTTTGACTTAAAATAAATACTAGTACTATTTATAATCAAATAATCAATAACATATTCTCTCCATTTTTAAATTAATTGACTTTTTAGATTTTTTTTACACAGATTAAAAATAATGTTATATTATATATATATATATATATATATATATATATATATATATATATATATATATATATATATATATATATATATAACTGCAGACCATGGTAAATAGCCATAAGCTCTGCCAGCAAAATGGTTGTCTAATCCATCACACTAGATCAACCTCCAAAGATTATTTTTAAGTATTTAGGATAATAATATTTATTAGTAAAGATTAAAATTATAATAGAAATTTCAATATTTTTTTAAAAATTAAAGACATCAATTAATAATATGAATTCTTCTAAATACTAGAACATCAATTAATATAAAATGAAAGGAGCAAATTTTGGAAAACAAGGTGGTGGTGGTTGCCATGTTGGAATTTGAACCTGACATGAGTTTGTTTCGTGTTGACTTAGGATAACTTTCACCGATAATTATATTGAGTTCTTTGGATGTGTAATCAACGATATAGAAATTGGTTCTTTTTCTTTGGTAAGGGAAACATTGGTCGAAGAGTGCATTGCTTTGGCTATGTGACTTGATCAGGTTCAGATTTATTTTATGCATTCAGTCGGATTAAAGACATCGTATTAAAGCCAATGCTGGTTACCTTTCTAGATTTGGAGCCAAGAATTCAAAAGCCATTTTGTGTGTATATATTACCGTTCTCCTTCATTATATATTAATATAGCTAGATAAATGAATGGAGGCATGCATAATTAGGACCTTCATCAATCATAAGTATAATGTTGAGTACGTGTGCAGAATGACCAGTACACTTGCAATAAGATAGGTGTATAAGAAATGAACTTGGGTACTTCAGTACAATGATATGTCATTAAGGAGATAGAATGGGTTAAATAGAAATTCCAAATTGCAGCAAAAATTGATGGTACACAAAAATTTGATAGAATGAGGATTTCCACTCATGGTTTCCCCTTCTTTGTCGGAAAATGATGGTGCACAAAAATTGGATGGGAAAATTTAAAACAAAAAATGTACTAGGAGTCTAGGGACTAGGGCAATAGCTTGTGTACGTATAGTATTCCAATTTCTTTTCATTTCCATTCAAATCCACTATCTACTAATTACAACATCGTTTACAAGAACCAGCCTCAGGTTCTGTTCTCTGAGCGATGTTCATGGATTTTTGGGTTACTTGATCTTCAATCTAGTAAAGTCAAATAATAGTAAATGGTTAGGAGTTGTCACCAAAAAGAAGCTCCAGAACTGTGTTAGTAAAGAAGCTGAGTTGTTGCTTATCAAAGTTAGTCTAGTTGATAAGAATAAAACTTATATATCACAAGAATGTGAGTTCAAACTTCATTGCTGATGTGATTAACTTGTTGATGAATAGTTTGCAAGTATCTTTATAAATGCTCTTTTGAACCTTAGGCCTTCCCTGACCTTAATAAACCTCTAGGATTCACAACTCACCAAAACTTTATATTTTTCTATTTTAAATTAGTCCTTCCCTGACCTTAATAAGCCTCTAGGATTCACAACTCACCAAAACTTTTTTGTCTTTGGACAAAGAAGCCATGCTTTTGGGTTTTCTAATTGTAACAATTGCTCAAGACTCACAAGGTTAGCAATTGAGCTATACAACTAATGACTTGCTATATGTAGTAATTGGGTTATAAAGGTTCACCAATAGAAGAAGCTGAAGACATGGATGATAACAAACTATAATGGAGGTCAATCTGCAGTTTCCTGTGAAAATAAGGATTATAAACAGTCCCTTTATTCCGCTCTTCCTCTTCTAGTTGCCTAAGTGGTATGGCAGCAAGAAAGCGTTTGATGAACTCTTTACAACACTCTTTTCCTTTGCAAACTATCTCACCTCTTTCTTTCTTACTTCCCTTTGCATGCATCAAACTTGAACCATCAAACTTCAATATGAAAGCCTTTCTGCATCCCTCAAAAAGCCTCTCCCCCAAGGTGTCAATCACATAGCAAGCATCGACTTCCACCTTCAGAACAAAGAAATGGTCATTCCAACTCACTATGTAAATTCTTGGCTCATGATCAACCACATCATCATTTCTAGTTATCTCATCCCAAATTTCATCAAAGGACATGGCTCCTTCCAAGCACTGAAACTTCTCAGGGGAGAAAAATCCTGTATAGGAGTTTTGAGGGGTAACAACTAGAGGCCTAATGTTGGCTTCCAAGACTGTCTCTAGATCAAAATGCTTATCTGGGAAAAGCTTTAGGTAGTGATCACTGTGGCTTAGCCTTCTCCATTCAGAGGAACCCCTTTTGATGAGGCTGTCAAATTGGGCCCTTGTTGGCATGTTATGGTTGGAATGAAGCCAGTGAGCTATGCACACTGCTAGTGCTGTACATGCACTCTCACCACATGCTTTTTTGCTCCTTTGGTCAAAGGAAGCAAAGAACACATTGGTTTTGAGCATTGCTTGCGCATCTCTACTCCTAAGTTCCCTAGTTTCCCACTCACTTGCGCTGCATTTATTGTGATCAAAGTATGGTCCCTGCAAGAAGTTGACAATATCAATTAGTAATTAGTCTACAAAAGTAACCATTGTTTAAGCTTATTGAAAAATGTTGACTAATGAGAAGATCCACAGAAGCTGTTAAATGCCAGGATAAATATGATTAGAAAAAGAGAATTTAATAAAATGTGCCGAAAGTATATTGTCATTTAATTATAAATCACATTTATAATAGTTAGTTGAGTATTATACTTACAATGTATGACAACTAAATTCAAACAATTTTTTTTATAGATATATAGATCGTGGGTATGTTTTACAACAGACAATTCTATTCAAGTTGGATAGGACTATGGTAGATAACCAAGAAAATTAAATGATGTCAATTACATTGTTACATACCATGGAATGACTTGAATGTGAGGTCAAAGGCTCTTGTTTCCTTGAGGAGGTTCTTTTAAAACTCCATCCCTTGAAGCTTCTATTCCATGGCAACATGGACCAATTCCTCTGCATTGTGTCCAAAAGGGTCCCTGAATCTGAGGTCACTAACCTCTCTGACCCGTTTGTAACACTTGACCCTTCACAGTGAATTGCAGTGCCAGTGCTGCTGCTGCTGCTGGTTGTAGTGGTGGACTTATCAGATGAGTCATCTGAATCATACACAGATAACTCGTCCCATTCATAAGGGTTTGGTTCCTCAACTTGATCATCAACTTTCCAATTATTTTTGTCCTCAAGGCTTATCACTTTGTTTATAAATGTTCTTGGCAAGTCATCATGAAAGTTTCTCAGTTTCAATAAGCTCAACGAAACCTGGTCATAAGTATTACTTAATAAATTAATTATCCATAAGAATTGCTTTTCTGAGTTTCTATACGTTTCAGAGTTAAATAGATATTGGAGCATACCGAAAGTGTAGCTTCTTCCATGAACAAACCATGCACCTTCAATTGGATTGGAAGGGTTCTTTGAACCTGACAAGAATTTGACTCATTCTTCATCTCCTCCCCTTCCATAAACTCAGCCATAGTAACGCTCATGGAAACTTCTCCAACCACCACCATTTCAGGTTTATATTCTCCTATATCACCCTCCGCCTGCATTTCATTTTTGGACAAATTTTAATCAAACACACATGAAGACGAGATTTCAATTGGAATACACCTACACTAATGTTTTAAAACTTTTATCCTATCCTAAATTGTCAGGTAACTGTAAACCATTTAACTTTTATAATAATTACTACAAAATTACTACAAATTAGCATAACAATTTTACACTGATAACAAGTATTACCATTAAGAGTAAATAGTAGTATGTGTTCTGATAGTATAAAAACTTGTCTAATTATAAATTAACAAGTATATTTTGAAAGTTATATGAACTATAATTTTTGATCAGTGAGCAATGTGGTACTATAAAAATTAAGCAGGATTGTGATTGGATGACATCATTAGTGCATAGTCATTTTTCTCAAAAATTAAACCTTAAAATCAAGCTGTTAACTAAAAATTGAACAAATAAAAATTTAAAAACATAACATGTTCTTACATGTAAGACATGAAGTGTCAGGTGGCACGTGCCGTGTTTGAGGACGAGATGAAAGTCGCAGAGGTCAAGTGCGTCCCACACGATTGTTGGTGCCTTAGAATTGGTGAATCTTTGGGGGAAGGTGGTGATGTGAGTAGATCCTAGTTTCTGGCTACGATGAAAAGGAATAAGAACGCTTTTAGAAGTTGAAGAAGAAGAAGAAGAAGAAACTTTCCCTTTCTTTGTAGCTGTTCCCTTAATCTGAATTGCTATTATCTCGTCATTTGCAGCATCCAATGTTGGTCCAAATTCCAACATCAATTGGCTCAACTTAACAATGTAGTACTTGTCGGCGTGCCCCCAAAACCATGGTCTCCAATACTCCATCACCATGGTAATGTACTACTCATACATATGAAAAATAATGCCTCAATTGGGTCACATGTTGTACTAACCAAGGAACTGTTGCATTTAATTTATAGTAATATGATATTTGATATATCTACCATATTTGCATGATATTCGTCACGTGCTTGTTTATGGTCTTTTTTAGTTTTGGACTTTTGGTTTAGATATATTTTTTAATTCTCGTTTTGTCGTTATGAAGGCTGAAATAAGGTAAACGTTCTCCATAGAAACCACGTGGATGAAATGAAAGTGAAGTGGGAGAGGACCAAAATTGAAAGAAAAAAAAAGAAGATAATGATGTGGGTTACGATGATTGGCCAATACTGCACGATTCTATGAATGAAGAATGAAAAAGATATGAGCCGCGTATACACGCTAAATCCTCACACCAATGATACACGGAAGAACCACTTGTTCTACCACACGGTGCTAGTGCATCCAACAACACCTTGCTCCCAAGAAATTCGGTTATTATGTTACATATGTTGTTTAGTTTTCTAATCTAATTCTAAAAGAAAAATTAAGGACCATCTTTTTGTATAAAAAGAAAAAGAAGAAAGAACCATGTTTGACCCGTGGGACGGAATGTTTGTACTCAATTTGGATTTGTATATTGAACAAATTTTTGAGTTGAGGTTAAGGAAATTGTATCCTATTCAAGACTCTATTTTTTAAGACGTGAAAATCAAAGTCAGTATTAATAGCTTATAATAATTTACCCTATTACACTACATGTTTTACCAATTGGATTAAATCTCTTTGACTATCCTATTCAAGTCTAATGTCCTGGGGTATAGTAAACAATGATTGTCTAAATCTAACTACCCCATTTTTTTTAAAATTCATATAAACATTAACAAATTAAAATGATAAAAATAAACATATAAGATTAAAAAAGATTAAATTTGTAATTACTAAATTAAAAGAATAAAAAATGGAAATAAAAATGAAAGGTGTTATTATGTTAGGAGAAATTGATTGAAAGATTAGCCTATTATATTATGTACTTCTTAGAAAAAAAACCCAATATTTTAATAAATAAGTGTATATTGTTATTTTGTATGAAGGTTTTCTTTTGACATTTTGGCTCTTTGTTTGTGTCACCGTTTAGGTGTTTATCACAAGGTTACTTTGTTTGGGGAGTGTTGCTTTATACACTATAAACTTTTCTTCATACACTATATCCGCACAGTGAAAATCCAAAATTACCCTTTTTAATTATTTTGCTTAAATAAAAAATGTTTGAAAAACATAAGGCGCTTCCGTATACTGCTGTTCTTATACACTATATGCCTTGGGTTTCTTTTACTGCTCTTCTCCTCTTCTCCTAAGGCTATTCATTGTCTCCCACAGCAAACGCAGTCCGTCCGCATTGTTGGCCGGGGGGTCGTGGTTGGTATTGCCGGTGGTAGCTCCATTATCGGCGACGCGAAGAGGTAAGTATGTGCTTCTGTGCTGATTCAATTCGTATATAGTGTATGAGTAGGTGAATCCGTATCCGTCACCATTTAACGGATCATCTAATCCGCTAATACCATGGTGTATGCGGATGGTGTATGCGGATCCTTTCATCCGTGAACAAGCTTACCAGGCCATTATACACACACGGATGCACTAATCCGGTGGCCATAAAAAATGCATTACGGATCCATTGATCCGTGTTAAGGCCATGCATTACGGATCCATTGATCCGTGTTAAGGTTGGCCATTAAAAATTGCATTACGGATCCATTGATCCGTGTTAAGGCTTGGACATAAAAAATGCATTACGGATAACTTGATCCGTATTAAGCCTGGGACGCATTGTGCAATCACGGATCCGCTATTCCGTGGGCAATATACATTTACGGATACACCAATCCGTGTTTAAAAAAAGCAAATACGGATCCGTTGATCCGTACTATCCCTCGCTTTATTTGTTTTTGAATTAGGTTTACATGTCATTAGTGGATGTATATTAGTTGCTAACAATGTGAATGTGTGTATATGAATGTGAATGTGTGTATATGGATGGTTTATTAGGAAAATAAGATACCATTGTAGACTAGGTTGTCATTTATGTGAATAATTGAAAATATTGCATGTTCCTATAAGTTAATATTCAAGAAAGACTTAGAGCAGTATAAGTTAACATTTTCATTTTGATGCTACATGATATTGGTTAGTTGTGTATATGCATTGAGTAGATGCATTCGATTATGCTGGACTTATAAGCAATTTTTCATTAAGAGGTAAAGGAAATCAAAGAAATATATAGATGCATACTATGTGACCAATGGTATATATATGAGTGTTATTTATTTGTTTTAAGTTAATGCCTGAATTCAGTAACAATTGGTACAGATTATGGCAAGAACCAGAGGTGGATTGGGTCGGCCTGTAGAGGGGGGTGAACGTCGTAGGCCGACAGCCTCCGCAAGAAGACAACGGGAAGCTGAGATTGCTGCTGAGGTACCTGTTGTGGATGAAGGAGTGACGGAGGTAGAAGATGTACCAGTTCATGAGGATGATGGTAGTGCATGTGAAAGTTTCCCAGGTGGCCCAGAAGATCTTTCGGTGTTGACAGATTATGGTAACCATGTAGCAGTGAGAGTGTGGACCGGAGAGGTAATGAGTTTTTTAACAACCATTTGGTTAATAGTTAATTGTGTATGTATGTATTTGTTGAAAGTTAGAAACATTTTTTCAGGAGCGGTCAGAGTTAAAATTAGCATCCCACGGTCGTAAGGTAGCAAAGTTGGGAAAGCCGGCTCTAGAGATTGAAGGTTTAGTTGCAGCAATCGGGTTAAGCCCGTTGATATCGACTTCCGTGGACACTGGTGACAGGGGATTACTTTCTGCGTTTGTGGAGCGGTGGCACGCCGAGACCAGCAGCTTCCATTTTCCGATAGGAGAGCTGAGCATCACATTAGATGATGTAGCAGCATTGTTGCATCTCCCCATCCAGGGAAACTTCCAGACTTTTGATAACATTGACGTGGGGGAGGCGATAACACTCATTGTTGAGTTGTTGGAGGTATCAGTTGAGGACGCGAGAGCTGAGACAGAGCAATGCCATGGGGCATATGTTCGATTGTCTTGGCTTCGCGAATTATACGCTGTTAAGTGTGAAGCTAGGCAATGGATAGTGGCGGCGAGAGCTTACTTGTTGCATCTGGTAGGTTGCACTATATTTGCGAACAAGAGTTCCACACACATCAGTGTGGTATTCTTGGACGCATTTCGCGATCTAGACCAATCGGGCGGATATGCTTGGGGTGCAGCTGCACTGGTACACATTTATGACCACTTGGGCTATGCATCCCAACATCACGGGAAACACTTGGCCGGCTACATTTCATTAATACAGGTAATAACACTTAACATATGTTTAATTTTACTGTTTATGTTATGTAGCCATTAATAGTGTGTTTGTTGTTAATTAATTTTGTTTGTTTTGATGCAGTGCTGGGTGTATGAACATTTTCCCACCATTGGCAGTGTCATGCCAAATCCCGATTACGAGGAGAGGGCCCCACGTGCATGCAGATGGAGACCTGGGAAAGCTTTACCAGTTTCAACCTATCGGAAGCGGTTAGATAGGTTGACGCTTGATGATGTTGTCTGGTCACCATATCGGGAGCACCGTGCATATAGAGAGTTCGAGACCATTTCATTGTTCTCTGGGTTTATTAGATGGGGGCCATTGATGGTCAGACATTTACCGGAGCGGGTGATGAGACAATATGGGTGTGTTCAGGGAATTCCACATTTGTCTCGGCCTGCGTCTATGTCCACAGAGGAGGTTGACGAGCGTTGGGGACACTTTTTGGACTACGTAGTTACCCCAGAGCATTTGGTTACATATCCTGCTCAGTGTGTTAACGAGTATATGCCATGGTTTTACAGGATATCGCATCCATTTATGCGTCCCGCAGAGTCTGGAGAGCCGCCCCGACACCCTTTTAGGGTTACCACCATATTACATTATCACCCTACACCTGCTCGTCCTCCAGGTTCCCCTCCATCAGCACCCCGTGTACCAAATGCGGATGACCCAGCCGCTGATGTTGGTGATATGGCTCCACATGCTGTGGTACTTATTTGTCATTACAAGTAGTTCATTTTAAAATTAACATTCATTAGAAGTTGTTATTAACACTGTATGTTGTTAAATTGTTTTAGGGAATGTGTCGATGGATACGCAGAGGCTTACAACGCATGATTGACTTGAGGATTGTCACCCCAGGCACTGATGCCTACGCCTGTACACAAGAGCTGTTGGAGTTAGCCAGTAGTGTACACGACGATAGAAATGTATATGTGCGCTCCAACAGGAGGAGGGGTACCATCAGGAGACGGCATCACGGCCCAGATTGACCACTACTTTTCATTTTTTGTTGTTTTGTTATATACCACCCACCTTATGGGGAATAGTGACGTTTGTAGTTATGTTGGTACATCAAACATTACAAAAAGGTTATTTTATATTCTATATAACTAAAATTAAATTTTCACAACCAATTATGGAACTCACAGTTTAAATTTAAAAACATTGACACGTAAAAAAATAAAGATAAATGAAAAGTCATCTGACAATTTCAAATGATAAAATTCATAAAATTATAAAAGTGGACACATTGATGTTATATTGGTACATGAAACATTACAAACAACATAAAACTTAAATTGTCATCCTAAATCGACATATGTTTGTGTTGTAGTGATCGATGCAGCATACATCCACTGTCTATGTCTATAATAATTTGGCCAATGTTTTGCTTCTGTAAAACTATGCCTCGACCACAACAATGCAGTTCCTGGGATAGGGCAGTCATCTGACAATTCAACCTGTCACATAAAACAATAACTTAAACTATCCATTGGCCTGAACAATGAAGTAACTAGAAAACTATAAATGTCCTTAAGTTTAAGGTAAAAGTTGTACCTGTACAAAATGGTTACCAAAAACGTGACCAATACACATAATGCGGTGCATACTTGGGTCTTTCGGTGGTTGGCTTCTAAGAGGGAAAAATGTCATACTTTGTTTACGAGAAAGTGACACAAGAATGACATTATACCTTGATGCAATCACGTAACCCATGTCGGTGATATCCATCCACTTATCAATTGTTACCTACACAACCATAGCTTAATAATGCGTCGACGATTCATGGGTGAAATAATAATCAAAGCAGGTTAGGTGTTACCTTTGATAAGCCGTCAACAAGAAGGGAACGCTTCAACTGTTCAAACCTAGGGAATCCACCAAACAATGCTACATATTGATCAGACCATTCTGAAAGTTCCTTAAGCAAATGATTGCGGACCACAGGCCAAGAATCTTCACCGTACCCTAAGAGGCCAGCAATTACACGGTATCCACAATTACCATCAGCCTTAACATCACTGATGTTAACAATAAATTTCTGCATAAAAGGAACAAACTGATCAAGCATAGGGAGTTGGTTGGTCTGCTTTATTTCAACATTTACTGAAGGTCCCATATCTTGCGTGGAGCAACTGTTTTGCACTGAATGCAATTCATCAACATATTCAAAGTATGACGGATCCCGCTTTGTTGATATTTCATGTCTTCTATGTTTATTTTTTGGAGCCCCTTTTGTTTTGACCTTTTCAGGGGGGGGATGCATGGATGTCTGATCAGGAAATGCAAGTTCTTTAAGTTTAGTCTTCAACTTCATTTTTCCACACAGGTCAAGCTTATGAAAACGGTTCGAGATTGCCTCCATCTCTTCCGTAATTTGAATTTCCTGGCTCATAGGATCACCTTGGTCTGAAAAATTTAGTCTGCGCCAAAATGCATGAACACATGATAGTGGTATGCTTCCTTGGACAATCTTAGCTAGCTCACATGCACATGGGAGACCATGGGTAGTTCTCATAACACAACCACATCGCTTGGGATTTTTTCCTGCATAACGAACTCGTTCATATTCAGCCGCAATCTGGTTTAAAGCATACCTGGACACCATGCCGATGAGTCTCTTGTACAAAGTGACTTTAAAAACATGACCGATGACATGAGTGCTTATTTCCAAAGATGCCTTTATTTCAGTATGTTGCAAAGTCATCATGTTGTTCATAGCATCCCAAACAGAACATAAATCTCCAATGCTGTTTTGTAGAAGCCTTTTTAAAGTAGAATGTGCATTCTCTACCCTGCATTTAATAGCAACAGGTTAATCCCATATAAACAAGTAAAATGTTAGTAATCAACTTTAAACCATCTCATACCTATTACTTGTGGTATTACCAAGATGCATAACTTTGTTTGTCCATGCAGTGACAAATTTTTCCTTGTGAGGATCCAACCATGTTGCTTTAACATAATCAATAAATGTAGGCCACGGTGAACACACAATTTCAAACATCCTCAGACAATCATCATATGACTTCTGATTAGAACAATCAACAACACTTCCCCATGCATCAATAACATAATCCCAAGCATTGCTCTGCCGAATATAAGTTTTGCATTTTGCCTTCACATTCTTGTCAATGTGAAAGCGACACAACAAATTGGTACATTCAGGAAAAACAACTTTTATAGCATTCATCAACGCCGCATCTCTATCAGTTATAATCACTTGTGGGAAAAATTCACTTTTAAAGAAAATCCCTCTGAAGCGTTCAAGTGCCCATACAAGATTGTTTGTACGTTCCGCCTCTAAATAGGCAAATGCGGCAGAAAACGTCATCCCCGTAGGTGTGACACCAACAATGTCAAGTAAAGGCAATCTGTACCTATTAGTTTTGTATGTACTGTCAATCAAGAAGACCAAATGGTATGCATTGCTCAATTTCACTGCATCTGGATGAGCCCAAAATAAGTCACGTACCACATTTTCCTCTTTCATTCTATGCCAATAAATATACATGTCACGCTCAAGAAGTTTCATCAGCTGTTGCATTTCAGACTTATCACCTCTAATACGCGTGCGATATGCATATCTTGCATTGTATATTTGCTTCAAACTAGTATAATTATTAGCATTGTGGTCCTTCAAAGTTAAGAGAATATTCTTGGGTTTCACCATGGACTTTGTCATATCACCAACAATTATCTTCTCATCCTGAGTTAGCCTACCAGCATATGGGTGTCCATATAAAGACTTTGCCAACCTATGATTATGACTGCCACAAATTAGCTTCACTATCCAACCTTGCCCTCCCGGCCCAGGTTTTGCTCTCAACTTAAACGGACAGTCACATTTTCTACTGCTTCCCGTTGTTAGTACAATCCCTTTTTTGAATGATCTATATTTTCCACTTCTTTCACAACCAATTATAACATATGATGTTGTTCCTACCTTTGCATTTGCTATGCCGCTCCTCATTATAACAACAACAAATCCATTATCATATGCTACACTACGAGCCCATGCCAATACATCATCACGCGAATTAAACACCTGCAAATATACAACAATCAACCTTTAATAACATTTTTATTTTTCAAACCATTCGATAAACAAGTTTAACTACAAATATACCTTTGATGTATTGAAGGCTAGTGAACAATCAACTGAATAATTAATGTCTTCAACACAATCACCTTCATCTCCAATATCTTCTTCCTCTAAATTAATTTCTTCTGACATCATAATGTCATAGTACCATTCATTGTTTTCCATCTACACAAATGCTATATACAATGATTTCAATTTGAATACCCTAAACACATAATAATATTCAATAACATAGGCATTTATATACATCAAAACAACTTCAATCCTTTATTTTAAATTCTGATAGCAGTAGCAGCATGCCAACACATAAAATGTACATACGGATCATATAATCCGTATAGGGTTCACGGATTTGCCATATACGGATTATATGATCCGTATGTACATTTTATGTGCCAACGGATCCTTCAATCCGTGTAAACAAGCCGTCCCTTTACGGATTAAGCAATCCGGCCCCATATACGGATCATGAAATCCGTAGCATCATATGGATTCATTGATCCGTAAGAAACAACATCAACAACTTGCGGATCCAAGGATCCGTATCATAGCAAGCATATAAATCTTATGGATTTAAGCATCCGTCCGACAACTTAACATTACTTACCTTGCACCCACCGCTGACCGCTAAAAATGGCGTCTCCGACGACTCCCTCAGCTCAACTCAGCTACCACCGAACACAACCACCTCCTCCAACACCAGCAGCTCCAATGCAAAACAAAATCGCAACAACGGAAGGGAAGTGTAGCAGTGTAGCAAACAGTAAGTCATCGGAAAACGCAGCCATAATAAAAAACAAAGTGAAGGGCAATTTCGGATGTCCACTGTAGCTATATAGTGTATAAAGAAAAGTTTATAGTGTATAAAGCAACACTCTTGTTTGGGCTTGCGTTGGGCTCAGAGATGTGTAAATGGACCACTTCTTGCAATTATTCTTTGAAAAGATTACTATCAGCACCTGATATTTTGTTAACTACACCATGACCTTTTTTCTGTTTGTTTTCTTCTAAATTTGCTTTTCATAACACCCTTTAATCACAGTAGTCATCCCCAATCGCCTGAGAGACTACCTCTTCCAATAAGTTACTTTTCTTTTTCTCCTATTACACACTTTGTTCTAGAATTTAAATTATGTATATATCTAAAAATATTGTCTTCCATAAATTAAATTCTGGAATTCAACTGGCATACTTTTGGGAATATAATGTGTTCCGGAATTATATCTTTGGAAGTACCAATACTAACATCCTTTTTCCATGAAAGAATTGCTGAAGAATTAGCTGTCACTCATCATATCATTTCTGTCGATGATGATATTGCTCTTATATGTTCGACGTATTGTTTATTTTTGCTTTAGTATTACTTAATTATTCAAATTTCAAAATACACTTTTGAATGATCAAATATATTGATTATGGAATTTACTAGAAGAATAAAGTCTAGTTGAGTTTGATCCTAAGGTTCACTAGGATCAGGGTATGTCTCAAGACTAATTTTTTTACATAAGTCTTACAAATTGTTTATCAACAAAGTACTCACGTTAACAACGGAATTCGAATCCACATCTTTATGGTATGAGTCTTATCCTAACTAGATGGATCAACCTTTGTTGGCTCATTGATTATGAAATATATGTTTTTTTTTATTATGACACTTTACTAATTAACAAAATTTTAATTGAGCTTGTTATGGATGGTCTTAAAAATGGGTTAACAATTCATGTAATACTTGTTAAGATGTTTTGTCTCTCATTATTCCTTACCCTCTTTAGTGTTGGTATATTCCTTAATCCTAATTTCCTTATTATTGTGCCATTAAACATGCCTTAAAGAGTTAATTGAGATTTTTTCAATTACCATGAAAACTTAGGTATACTACAAGATTTTTCTATTTCTTTTCAAATGGGATTATCAAGCTTAATTTAAATTGTGAATCCTAACTTTGATCAAGCCCTAATTTTAAATTGGTTTGATTTCAATTCAAATGAAGGTACAAAAAGTTGGGCTTTTTGTCTATACTACTATAGATTTTATGTCTAATTTTAAATATATTTTTGTCATTTCAAATGTTTCAAAATTTAATTTTAGTCCTTATAAAAAATTTAATATATTTTAATCTCTGCATTTACTAACATTATGTACTAGATTTAGATCCCCTAAATTAAATAATAATATCTTAGTTTCAAGTTCTCAATATGAAAAAATTGGGATTAAGAAGAGATTTTACTAAAGGTAAATTTTTCATGGGAGATTAATTGTTGATAAAATTAGTAAATATGTCATATCTAGGATATGATAGCTAAAAAATATCCCTTCATTTAGCCAAAGTGACATGATTTTAGTCTTTCATGAGAAATCAAAAACATATATTTCTATTTAAAATATATTTTATACAATACATAAAGAAAATTTTGACATAATATTTTTGCCCAACCTAACGATACTTTAAGATTTTTTTTTTTGATTATTTTATATATGAGTTATTTAATAAATTCTATTATTTTCTACGCCATTTAGTGTGTATAGTGAGTTTTTCATGCGCACTTAATAAACAAATTATTTTTTAAAATGATCAGGTACTAGGGAAAAGGTATTAGGTTTTAATTGTTTTAATATTGGGTATTTTAATTTGTGAATTTATTTCTTAATTATATTATAAAAAATACTAATTGGTTCCCTTAGGGCATTAGGTTAAAGAATCAAAAATGATTTTTTTCCCGAGAAGTGTAACGATGCACTCCTCCATAATTTCCAATACAATTCAAATATAATCTTCAACAAAAAATTTATATTAGCTTATTACAATGCTAATAAAAAATATAGGTCTTGCTAAGTAGTATTGACCTTACATATTAAATAGAAAGTTTTTTTTTTTTCAAGTTGAAATTACATTGAAAATCACAGTAGCATAAACAGAATGTACTATTATATAATTCTTCCAAGTTATAGGTTAAAGGACAGTCAAGTTGGAGACTTGGGGCGAAATGATTGTTTAGAAGTAATTTTTTTACTAAATTATCAAATGAGAGTAAACTTTACATAAATATGAAATAAGTTATAAAATATTTGATGACTTCTAAATTTAAAGTCGTAAATTATTTTATGATTTTTTTTTCTACTAAGTTATAAATGACTTCTTAATTTTTAAAATATTTTTTTATATATTTTTTATAGAAGTCGTAAATTATTTACAACTTTAAAATCGTAAATAATTTATTTAAATTAATATTTTTAGTTGTGTTTAATATTTTATATATTTTATTTAATATTTTTGTATATATTTTTTAATATTTTTTAATATTTTTCTTTTTTATATTTTATTTAATATTTTCTATAATTTTCCTAATGTTAAGGGTTTTTTCCCTTAATTGTAGTACATTACAATGAGCTCGACTTTAAAGTTGTATTTATAACTACAATTTCATTTTATTAGTGCTTCATTTATAGAAAATATATCAAATAAAATAATATAAAATATATATAAAATTTTAAATACAAAAATATAAAAAAATTAAATAAAAATATACTAAAATATAAAAAAATGAATAAAACTAAATAAAATATATATGACTTTGAAGTCGTAAATTTGGTCAAAAATATAAAATAAAAAATTACAACTTTGAAGTTGTATTTTTTTATTATAAAAAAATAAGTAGAAAAGAAAAAGAAGAAGCAAAACTCATAAAATTAATTTACGACTTTGAACTCAAAAATCGTGAATTACTCTACGACTTATTCTTTTCTAGATATTTAGTTAAAATTTATCCTATTTGATAATTTAGAAAAAAAAAAATCCCTAAACAATGGTTTCGCTAAGGTTTGAGGCAAATTCTAATAAGAAATTGGTTTTTTTTAGGTACACTAATGAAGCAATGTTTAAGATCGTACTATATATTATTAAAATAATAGATGATCCAGATTGATGACCGATTATCGGCTGAGTGTTTTTTTTAATGTAATTTTGATTTTTTTTGTCATTATTATTAATGATTTTATTTTCGTTTGAATTAAAAAAGTCATTTTTGATAGCAAAACTGTACAATGATGGTTGAGTTTGTTCTGTTGTTGTGGTGATCGGTTTCTTTCATTGTTGCAGTGATCGATCGATCTGGCAGCTTGACAATTAAGAGAGATGACAATCCGAAATCCAATTATTTGTGGCGGTACCCTACTCCAAAGTGTTTGGTATGTTATCTGTTTGGTCTGAGAGTGATATGGAATGCATCCAAAGTTGTTAGGTTTTGGAAGAGGTTTGGTGTTCTTTGAAATTGGGTAAGTCACCTAGTGGTGACGCTGGCATAGGTGGTGATTTTGGACTGTGAGATTGCTTTTATGGCCCCAATAGTGAAGGCGTGGTTTATGCGAAACTGAAGTAGGTGACTTTGGTTTTATGTCTTGTTAAACACCTTAATTATGTAAATTGACAATTGTTTGAATATGATTTCAACGATTGGTGAAGTCATTATTATGTGGAATGTAAAATTTTAGTTAGCACAATATTGCTATCTGTTTGCAGGTGTTTTTGGGATTTTGAAAATGAGTGATTTGAATGTGGGGTTTATTTGGATAGTGTAAGGCAATGAAAGAAAATTCAATGAATTGATTTGTACTGTTAAGATAAGTAAATAGACTATACTTAAGTAATATATGCCTCTTCGAATGAGGTAAACGTGTTTTTGTCCCTGGCTTGGTTCTTGTTATAGTGACGTTGACGACGATATTCCTTTTTTATATGCATACGTGATAGGCAATAGGTTTTGTTGAGCACAATTCATCGATTTTTATATGAAAGAAGAAAGCATGTGAAGTAAGTAGTGATTAAGGCAGTAGGCATGTGAGATGGTTGGGGCTGTTTTGTTGAATTTGTATATCAATGTATAAATGCTTCACGTCACTATTGATTTCTGTTGATCTTTGTTAACTTATGAGGGATTGGCTTACTTGCCATTGATGATGGAGCCAATGATCTTTGTATATTGCAGAACGAGGCACTAAATTTATAAGACAGTTAAAAATGTCTGGGTTACTTAAAAAGGATTGGCTTACTTGCCATTGATGATGGAGCCAATAATGTTAACATGATTCAAGTTGGTCATGTTGGGGTTGGCATAAGTGGGATGAAGGGAATGCAAGGTGTGATGGCCAACGATTTTGCCATTGCACAATTCTGTTACCTTGTAGATTTGCTTGTTGTTCATGGCCGATGGTCATATTTATGAATATGGACTTGAAAAATGTTTTGTTAACTGCAATGTATACTAGTGTTACTGTTTATTTGTAATAACACTTAAGTTGGTTAAGCAGGTTGTGATATACTTCTTTTACTAGAATCTAACTTTCACACTTACCCAGTTTTGGTTTCGTTTCAAACTGGGTTTTCTGGTTAGAGACTCTATGATGATTGGTTTCAATCATTATATAATGTTATCTTCACAGCGCTTCCTGTAATGATTGTCGAATTATTTGACAAGGTAGGATATTCGTTTCGGCAGTTGACTTTTGCAGTTGTGCTTCACTTGTTACATTACAGTTTTTTGTCATGGATGGCATGTTTTCATTAGTTACTTGTGCCTTTGCTAGGATGTCAGTTCATGTCTATCCAACAAGTATCCTCAACTATACATGGAAGGAATTAGAAATGTTTTGTTCCAATTGAAAGTTTTGGCCATATGGGGCTTCTTTTCTGTATATCTGCACAACATATTTTTCTATTTTGTGAGTTCAACAAATTTAAGTGCTAAAAACTCAGCAAGCAATGTATTTGGACTCTGGGTTTTCAGTAAAATGGCTTTCACTTGTGTTGTAATAACCATCAACTTGCAACTGCTTATGATTTGTAATTCGATCACTAGATGGTACTATATTAGTGTTGGTGGAAGTATATTATTCTGGTTTCTTTATATTTTTATATATTCGGGGATTACGACTCATTATGATTGTCAGGTGAATTCCCTTTCTACTCTGGGTGTGTTGCGTTGAAAAAGAAAGGTAGGAAGATACGTACCCTAGTACTAAGACTTGAAAGAAATTTGATTTGTTTCTTTCACTTTGGATAAAGAAAAGTGTTAATTACTGTATAATAATATCAAAATAAGGTAAATGAAAGGGTTAAAAAAATAGACATATACCAAAATTTGATGGCTGGTGATATAGATAAGAGATTAAAGTCAACTAAAGGCATATATTTATAATGAAAACTAAGCAACTAGTTGTCCCACTTGCATCAACCAAACGATCCCAAAAGCTCAACACATGCAAGTTGGAGAAGCAGTGGAAATGTAGTCAAACAACACCACCACTGATATGTAAGTAAGTTACAAAAAAAATCAAACTTTTATGTGGGACATGATCATTAATTACCAAAAAAGTAAAAACATTTATAAACATTATCAAATGACTTTGGATGGAGTGCCAAGCTGGTTCCAATAGGCATTTGCATTAGCCATGAGCTGTTTATTTTTCTCGTTATGTTCTCCCATAAGCAATTGCATTGCAATCTCCATACACAATAGCCTAGGATTGAACTGCGAAACAAAAAGTCTTTTGAGATCATGTTACATTAAGGGCAATCTGCCAATATGAAATAAATTAGGAACCAAATTATTGTTGTATTAACCTCTGGGTTGATATTAAAATTGAGATAATCTTCCATCATCATCCAATGCATTACCCATGTTGCAGAGTTGTCACTGGACTTTTTAAGTAATTAGTTAATTATTAATATTGTATGTCTTAATCGATACATTGCCACTACAAATTGGTTAAGTTTAACGTATTGTTTGCAATAGATGGTATCCCACTTCGGTCATGAACTTCCCATTCTTGAATATTTGGTGTAGTCTTCAAGGAGACTTTGTTAGGGTACATAATTCCCATTATTGTAGATAATGCTTGACACTAAAGGACGAAATGAATGTTTTAACATTGCATAGACAATTATGTCATTCAAATAAACCTTTAAGCAAAGTGTAAACTATATAATGGTTATTTAGCTTACCACCATATGCATGTTGCCATTTGTTTGTTGATATTCATCTTTGTTGAGGTCGGAACGGAGATGATATACCTTGTGTGTCTTTATAGATATCACCATCAAAGATAAGTGATTTTTGTTGTCGACCAATGGCACATAAATCTACAACAACAACAGAATGAATTTAAGATAAAACACCAAAAGACCTTCATGTTGTAATTAATAAAGCACTTATAAGCCAATACCAGTGATAGTTCTTCATATAGAGGCATCCAATGGTCAGCATACTTAACCAATAATTGGCACATGGTCTTTCCATCCAAGATGTCCTTCTGTTAATGTGAATGGTTAGGAGAGTTAAATTGTACATATAATTGTAGCATGATTTTTACGACTTAAGCACAAAAGGTTGGCATAATATATTGTAAAAAATGGACTCATCCACCGCACTGTCCTCTTTTTCTTTGATGACTGGTTTTTGGTAATGACCAAGGACATAATATGCATTATCTATTTCAAAAGCATAATTATACCAGCCTTTTATCCAACATCTGTACATTGAAAGTTTAAAACAAAAACACTTTTAAGTTGGTCAGCTACTACATACCAAGGGCCTTATTGGCTTCAATGTAGATAGACTATTAAAATCAATCCTGTATAAAGCCTATAGAGAAGAGGATGTCATGTAGCATTACATTTTCCACAAACAGAATAATATGTTAGTTTTACCATTGCCATGTGAATTAAATGGTTATGAAGAAAAGTATATAACACACATAAATGTACTACATTAAAGTGCATGACATAAATATTTTTGTAATGTTAATAACACAACATAGCTTACTAGGACAATTAACTTACTATTTTGGCATAGATGGGTAAAGAAATATGCACACACACAAATTCCGTCTTTTGTGAGTTGCATGTCCTTTGTGGGATAAAAAATAGACATGATATCCTAATAAAGAAGACAAATAAGTTTTCAGCTTTTTGTACAACATAAAAATTATGCAACATTAACCACAGTGATGCTATGTACTAACCCCTGGGATGTATTGAACGTATTGTAATGCTGCCTCTAAGCGAATCCAATCCCTCTTGTTGTCCATTGCCTCCATTGGTGACTTCCTTTTAAGTGTTTTGCTGTTGGTTTGTACTTTTTTCATTGGTTTCAGTTAAAGGTGATTGGAATGAAAGTTTCCTTCTAAGGTTTCCCATTTTGTGAAGGTCGCACGTACCCATTACACCCATTACAACTTCCTATATCTATCATTTGAAACATATTTGGTTATTTGTGCAGTTATGTTGTGTCAATCAAAAACAAGAAAAAAACTAGTGTTTACATTAGTAAAACGTACCCCATGGTCATTAATAGAAACCACATTTGATGTTTTCTCAATGGTACACGTGCTAACGTTGTGTTGGTTTGTCGAACAGTGTGGTTCGACATTTGGAGTGACCATATCTTCTTTTGTTGTGGAATTATACTTCTGATAGGGTATTGTGCTCCATGAGCGTAAATCATTTATCACAAATCGCGTCATGAACTTCAGCAGTGCAATGTTGCTTTTGTCTAATTTTTGCACTTGAGTCTTAAGTTTTTTCAGCGTGAGAACCTCAACCTTTAGATCCTGATGAAAGTGAACACACATGTTTAAACATGGCCATGATAAGTTAAATTTCTATTTTGCCTTAAACAATTAACAAACCCCCAAGGTTGAATATGGTGAAGAACCTGAACGGTTTTGAGCATATTTCTGACAATGTCCTGAGTTGCTAGGGGTGTGTCTAAACACATCAAACATTTGTGATTGTCGCCTTTCACAGAACCCTACAGAGGTTGATCAACATGAAATGTTTAGGATCAACATCTTATATTTGTCCTCTCAAAAAACATGAAGCTTTAGAATAGAAATACTCACACTTGAGGGTGTTAAGACAATGTTCTCAACCGCTTCTATCTTTGTGACTGTCTCATGACCAACACTATGTGTTACATTGGAAACAAAATCAAATGATAAGTTTCATATGTTTAGCAATGGCTGAATGAACAAGTCATAGTCATTGTTACTAATCTTACCCAGTGGTACCAAATGAAAACTGCTATGCATGGCAACTTCTTTTACTGTTTCCACCTTTATCCATGCTTGTTGTTATCAAACGGAAGGTTGGTCTGTGAAAATGAAGTTAAATGTAGAGGTTTTTAGATAAATAGTGATCCATGTAACCCTATGAATAAAATGGGTCGTGTTTTATTCTGTCGAAGTTAAGTCATGCATCCTCAGGTGTGAGCTTGCGTGCGTCAAAGTGGGATTATTTTGTGACTTCCATTTGGGCACGTGGGGATTCGGTTTTGTATTGAATCTATGGTTCCCATTCTCAATAAATTTTGTCAGTTCCCATACTACCCTAAAATTATATCACTTTAGATGGATGTGTGTCCTAGGTTTGGATTAATCTACTGCCATATGGCCATAGATGTTTAATATAGTATATATGGAAATTGAAGTTCAACAGTAATCGTTACAGTTAAGGCCATAATTGTTTTTTTTTTTTTTTGTAAAAGTAGGCCATATGACGTAAATTTTTCTTTTTGTTTAATAAACCAATTTGGATGAGTATGATAAGTCAGATTGGGTTTGTTTCCTACATATTTTTAAGGTACAATAACATTTTGGACATGACTATAATAAATATTATATTTAGTTTTGAATTTGGGGGAATGATTTTTTTCAATTACTCACGAGCATATGTATGAATTTATACATTGAACTAGTACAATTATTAAGTAATGTAAGATAAAAGTTGAAATCCTTAAATCTTAAATCTGGACATGTTATTTTTGTACTTTAAAAAATATATGGTTAGACGATAGTCATTGTTATAAATAAAAACAATGACAACTGATTGAGTATTTTTAGTTTAATATTTTTTTATTATTCTTAGCTTATTTGAATTCTCTTAGACTTTTATTTTCCCATTCTAATTCAGTTTTTGCCTTAGGCAAACAAGTGGGCTTAATTAATAATTGTTGCCTATTTTTGGATTTTTTGCTTACTTGACCTATCTTCCTTATGCAGGATCTAGAGAGCTCTACAGAACTCCAAATGATGCATATGAGTAGTCCCTGGAAAGATAAGGAAAAGATATACAATTTTGTCAAAGATAAGCCCAAGCCAATTCTATCATTTTGAGGGTAATTTTAGGCTTGGAAGTCAGAACCACTGCACTTGAATTTTGGGTTGCGAATTGGCGTAATTAGTTAGATTAGATAGGCCTCATCATGACCCATCCTTTCCTACTGACTCAGTCACTATATATTACTGCAATTAGTTAGTGGATTTTAGACACTTCATTTCAGCACAAACATATTTGTAGTGACTTTCAGAATAAAAATCCTTTCTCTTAGGAGAAAAAACCAAAATATTGTTCTTTTTAAAAAAAATTACGAATTTATAGTAGTTTTGAGTGTATTTACCAAAATACTGCTTTCAGTCACGCCCCACCTGGGCGTAACTCACCCTGTCGCTAATTCGATCGCTAACAGTTTTTGTGACAGAACATTGGGCGTGACCAAAATATTATGTCTCAAAAAGTGTTAGCGACTGAAATAGAGATCGAAATTATCCTACGACTTTAAAATCAATTTTTTAATTTATAGTATATTTTTTTTCAATTTTTTAAAATCGTTTAAAAATTTACAGTATAATTTTTTTTAAATGTACGACTTTAAAATCAATTTTTTTTACAAATTCATGACCTTTTTTAAAAAAAATTGAAAATTTTTGTTTTTTAAGTTGTAAATAATATTTTAATATAGAAAGCATTTTAAATAAAATATTATATTAAAAATCAGTTATATAAAAAATCGAAAAAATATTAAACAAAACCGTATAAAAATTTAGAAATTATATTAAATAAAATAATATTAAAAAATATTAAAAATATATTAAATAAAATATTATATTAAAAATTAGATATACCAAAAATCCAGAATATATTAAATAAAATCATATAAAATTAAAAAAATATGCTAAATAAAACAAATATTAAAAAAAGTGAAGAATATCATATCTCTTATGAAGATCGGTATAAAATACTTTAAAATTAGAGAAAATAACAATTAATAATATTAAATGATATTTTACGTCAAAAATTAAAACACTCCCAATTTCGGTCTCTATTTCAATCGGTAACACTTTTTGCGACAGAATATTTTGGTCACGTCCAATATTCTGTCGCAAAAAGTGTTAGCAACCGAATTAGCGACCGAATGAGTCACGCCCAGGTGGGGTGTGACTGACAACAGTATTTTGGTAAATACTTTCAAAACTACTTTAAATTCGAATTTTTTTTTAAAAGTACAATATTTTAAATTTTTTGCCTTTATCTTATTTTCTCTCAATTGTTCTTCATTTTCTTCTTTATTTTTTATTTCTGTTCTTCCATTTTGCTGCACTAATTTTGTGGGGCTTCCATTGATGATGATCATGGAAGGCTAAACAATCAATCAATCCAAGGGTCCAGTCCAAGCAAGGAGAATTTGAGTTCTGGTTTGGTATTTCAATTTCTGTGTGAATGTTCACTTTTTTCTTCAATCCTCTATTCGATTTTCATGATTATGAATGTGTTTAGGATTGAAAATGGATTAGGTTATGGATTCATTTCCTAATTTTGAATTTTAATCACAGATTATTTGGATGATATTTCAATTAGGTTTGTGATTTCAATTAATTTATGGGTTAATTCGATTGAACTGCTTCTAATGAAATTGACTAAACTTTCATAACAAGATCATTATCTGAGGACTATGGTAATTCGAATTACTTGTTTTTGTGAATTGGATTGATGTTCTTTAATCTGTTTTACAATACCTTTAATCAATTCTGTTAGTTTCTTCAATTGTAGTTTATGTTTTCGCAATTTTTGTTTATCGCATGCAAATTGTTCGATAAAAATCCCTCTATTATTTACTAGTAAATTGAAGTTGGAACCATATTGATCGTGTCTCTGAGTCGACCTAGGTTAATCTTGTGCTACAAAATTAGTGTAGTTTAATTGTTTTGAAGCTATACGATATCGGTTATCAACAACTTAATTTTTTAATTTATAAACTGTAATGTTTGAAAAAAATTTGTAAACATATAATAAATAAAAGAAATCAGTTATTTTTTTGTTTAATATATGTTAGGTGTTCCTGTTGTTCCTATAACTTTCTTGGTAATTTATTATCAAATTTTTAATGAAAATTAACCTTACTATAATTGATTTGTAATGTATTAAATACATTAGCGCTTGACTATATAATATATTGTTGGAGATAAGTCTGGCATTGACTAAGATCATCATGCGCACCCTCCATTCATCAAATAATAAAATGAGATTTTTGATTTTTCTACAAATTCCTTTACTGCCAATTTTACTTAATCCCCAGTGGACACATAGTTGACAAAACACCCTCAAATACAAAAAAATAATTAATGAGCATATAATATGAAGAAGTTGTATGTACACTAGCTACAAAAAGCTTTTTAAAAATGTTATGGTGTACCATAATCTCCAAATCATGGAATTAGGATCTACCATGACACAAAAATCAATAAAAAAGGATGCATGTTATTGATATCAAAAAACACAAACAAACCATTCATATTACTACAAGATGGTGAGCAACCATCTTCCAGAAGACTTCAACCCTCTTTTGTATTTCCTTCCAGAATTACTTGTGTGCAGATGATAACAATTCAATTGCCAAATTTATGCAAACAATCCTTTCAGTTACCTGGTGGTTAAAAAAATATAACCCAATTTATATTTGAAACAAAACGATAGCAAATATGTGATATAAAATAATGGTAAATAATGTTAATGACTGACCAGGCCTACAACATATGTTATGAAACAGTACTCCATGTCCATCCATTTTATTACCCATAAATCAGAGTTGTTGCTAAAAAGGATAACACTTCAATGTTTGACAAGCGGAATAACATTGAATCAATCCATATTTGTTTAGTCCAACACATTTATAAAGTATTTACCTGTGACCATAATTAGGAATCTCCTTGGCTTCTTTCAGTTCCTAAGTTGCTTGATGAAATGTAGTTTTCAAGTAATTAGCAGGGTAGGTGTTGGTGTCCACAATCTGGGCTATGACTTCACACTACAATTGAAACAAGTAACTAGTATTTAAACAAAATAGAATCATAAAAATATTACCAAAGCAAAACTGTTACAACACATACCACGTTCCTCAACACTTCTGTCCTACTATTGATGACATGAGGATCCATGAAAGAATCAAAGTAGTATATGGTTTTCTCATTAATGTACATCACATCAAGATACCAATGGTCAGAATTTTGCTCTTGAACTGGCAGGTATATCTGACAACAAAGTAATAAGTTATATTCCCCTTACAATTTATTTTGTGGGAAGTTACAATAATTATACTGGGCAATGCAGGATTTGACACTAACATATTGAAGTTCTTCATAAGGCTCTATCCAGGCTTTGCAGTATGTGTCGATAAGATTACTAATTGTTGCACCTTCATTTACATCCCTCTATTTGCATATAAACTTAATTAACCAATGTTTTTTACGACATTTTTTCTGATAGGAATAGTTTAACACACGATGAGCTTACTGCAAATCATGGAGGAAGGCTCCACATTGTTTGATGACTGACATGCTTTTGCAACCAAGTTGCCTTGGTAGCCATCCAATTAATTACCTGATTACAAAGATGTTTTAACTAGGTTATATTAAATAAGTAACGATGAATATATAATAGGCAAATCCAGTATAATAATATTATATTTCAAATGTAAGGCATTACTATTTTTGATATAAAATGTACCTCCTCGGTTACACTTTTTCCATAGAACATGCAATTGAAATCCTTTCTCTTTCCAATTGTGGTATCAGTTTTTAAAATCATCTCACTGCGACAACATCAAAAATTAAATCCATGCATAATGACATTAACACATTTATGGTATACCATCACATACTTAGGATCAGCATCTGGATACCACAAATAAGCACAAATTTTAACTTGGTCTTGGGTTAGAGCCATGTCCATCATTGGCCTAAATTTGCATTTAACGTCTTGCATCAACAACCATTTAAAAATGTATTCCAGAAAATAACGATCAACCTCTTAAGTGAAAATGACAGTTTTGACATTAAAAATTATATGGAATTACTGGTGGCATAGTGTAGTTGATGGCACTACTATTGTAACTAACGTCCCCCTCTATGTTTTCCATGCTTTTATCAAATTGGGCACTGCTTTCCATTTTTTTGCTGAAACTACCAAATGTTTCTTCATTAATCTTTGTTTTTGTATTCTTTGATGCACCTATGTTAAATATTTTGCGCTTGCCAACAATCAACTTAAAACACTTGTCAGACTTAATCACCTTCAGTGGCTGCGGTGACATGGATGATGAATATTTTAGTTTTCTCCCACCAATGGTGCTTAATGATGACGGGGATTTTTCCTACACCAATGTCAAAAAACCCTTATTTAAATTAGCAAAGGTTTAATGGTTATGACAATATGGACGGATGTGTATCAAAATGCAATATTGTGTAGTACGTTTGTGAGGCTTGGTGGTCCAAATATAAACTTGTTTTGAATTGGAGACATCTAGAAGGGGGTATTCATGTTCAACCTTGAGTTGCATAAATTACGGTGCAATTTTAAGGAATGGTTAACTTCGACCGTATTATCAATAGTAACATTTGCACCCTTCATTTCATCCTCATCGGAGGATACGTGAAGCATAACACTAGATGTCTGAGGGATACCTTGAATGTTCCCAGTAAGGAGTGTTGCCATATCAGTTTTCAAAAACTTAACCAATACAACCTCCCCTATTGATGTGAACACCTCTAATGGCAAATAGTAAGTTCTTTGGTTGTTTAGGGTCGTTCAATATTTTTAATTCCAACAAAAAACTAATCTGTGCATATTGACGACAAAGGTCTTCGTAGTGTGTTTCCATCCTGTGTGCACGTGCATCCATAGTCTACAAGTATGACAACTTTGTATAAGCATGATAACAATTCTAAATGATGTTACCTCCAACCTTTGTCGCGTCCGTCTTGTGTGCATGTCCATACTGTGTGCACATGCAATGTAATACCAAGTATAAAAAATATGGCTAGTTTGCATTGACTTTACCTCCAAGCTTTGACTGAGATGATCTATCTTAGTGTTTAAACATTCTAAATAAACTTTATCATTGTTGCTTTCAAGTTTCTACAAAAAAAAAAAATTCGCAGGATCATATAAAAAGGTTCATGATATGGATGAGTAAATGAGTGTCAACAAGTTAAATAGTACCCTATCGTCGTCAACCACAAAATCAAAAACATCACCCCTGACATTAACCTCATCATCTACTTCACAAGACCTGTGTGGCATGAAAATTAAAAATGTCGTGATGCTACATCAGTTTGCACAACATAAATTTAGCATTGTAAGTTACAAATAAAACGAACAGTAATGACCTTGGTTCCTGCAATGTGCAAGCATTCGTGTGAACATGTTCTATATGACATTAACTTCTATCTGCAATGATAGGGGTGACCTCTAAAAAATCGTCCGTTAACAACGTTGCGGACTCCGCCAGAGAGTAGAGTTGTGAAAGTATCTTAGTTATTTAAAATATAATAATAATAATAATAATAATAATAATAATAATAATAATAATAATAATA
>CM023954.1:14736581-14758844 GCA_013407115.1 Glycine latifolia
TATAATATTATTAATTTTTGAATAATATCTTAGAATATATTATCAATAAAAAGTATTTTAATTTGTTTTTATATTTATATAATTATAGAAATAAAGTGATTCATTGATATTCTTCATAACTGTGGATTTGTATTCCATTTTTACAATGCAATTTTCCCATCATATGGCCACATGTTCTATTTTTTGAAAGGAGTGTAATGTCCCATCCTCCCATGTCTCACCCTCCCCCAGTGGTTTTAGATAATGATGATACAGATAAAGTAAAAGTTCCATGATCCTGTGCCCAAAGATAATTTGAATCCAAAGTTTCTTCTGTGCTTGTCTGCCATTGTAATTGAAGGCAATCCTTTGCGATGTTCAAACCAATTTTAAAATGTCATTGAATCTCTTGTTTTCAAGTTTGGTGGTACTCATATTTATAAAATCTGGTCCGGTCATTGATCATATGGAGATCGTAGATCAACGAGTCAATGTTGAAATCGGTGGGTCAATAATTATATATAAATATATAAATTATATTATTTGAGTAACAAAGTTGAAAAATACTAAAAAAATCATATATTTTATTAATTATAATAAAAAATCGATAATGGTAATATTTATTTTTTAAAATAATAAAACCCAAAAAATTGTTGTTTTAAAAAAAATGTAAAAGCAGTCGGACCGGGATTTGCTAAGCGAACTGCCTCGATTTGATCAGGGTTTATCTCGAGTTAGTTGCATTACCGGTTCAGTAGCCATATATGTGCCCGATTAAGGCACTAGGTTCCGGTGTGATAGGTCCAACTGACCGAGCCGGAGTTGGACGTGATTTCACATGATTGTAGTAACTTACAACTTTGTAAATTTTGCTTAATTTTTTTAATAACAATTAAGAATAAATTGTATTTCTAATTTAATTACCATTACTTAATTAAGACATTGTTACATTAAATAATATAACCACTTTGACCAATTAAAATCTCTGATATTTACTAAAAGTGACTTTTTTTAACAATCATTATTTGTACATTTTTCTTCAAATAATTGTTTAATTTTTAAATACAGGTAAAATTTAATGTATTGTGTTAGTTTTGTAGTAACCATCATCATGACCTTATTTCCATATGCTTAGAGTACCAGTAATATTAACTATATTGCTAACACTACTAAAAAAACAGCATTCAACATCGGTTATTGTTGACATTCCACATCGGTTTTGAACCGATGTTGAATCAGGTGACGTTAAAAGTGTGAAAGTTAACATCGATTTTGAAAACCAATGTTAACGAAAAGTATACAACATCGGTTTTTAGTAAAAACCGATGTCGCTATGTAATAAATAAAACGTAAAAAAATGTAAAAGCTGGAACTTCAACATTGGGTTTGCCTGAAAATTGATGTTGTAGTGTAACTTAACATCAGTTTTCTGATAAAAACCGATGTTTTTTTTATTTTTTTAAAATATTTTTATTTTATTTTACCAGTTCTTCAACTTGTAAATGAAATATCAGACATCCCGCCAATTTCAGAATACAATAAAATAAATAAAATTTCAATAACAAATAAATTTCAATAGTGTCAATGTACCTAAAAATGATTTCCTAACCTAATGTTTATACAATTGTTTAAAAATCCCTTAACCATCTAACCTAATATTTCATCTCTAACTTTAAGATAAAATTTAGTCCATTGAACCCTAATAGCCTTCAATCTCTAGGCTTTCAGTGGTCTTTCATCAGTGAAATACTGTATGACATAATAAAACATAATTTAATAAGTATAAAAAAAAACAAGTAAAAAAATAAAATTAGTTTTGAATTACACAATTACCATGTCCCAGTTATCCCTGAAGCCTCCTTGGACCATCGTCAACATCCAATGCATGACATAATAGCCACGCTCAATGCTTCCTTTTTGCTTATTACACTAAATTCAATAACATGGTCAAAGTTAAACAGAAATTAGTGTAAATAGTAATAAAAATTATTTTGAATACATAAACCATAATTTATTAAAAGACTTACTTTAAGCGCAATCCATCTAGTAGTAGCCTTTGATTTATTTCCTTGAGTGTCATGGACTCCCTTCAAAGCACTGCTTAAGAGAAACATGCATGCATATTGTACAATTAACATATTCATGTGTTAGAAATAACAACAAAAATGTCTTACAAATTACAACCTAACTGTTAATAATTCCTTTCAAGTAGTTATCAGGCTTGTTGTGTAATGAACATAACCACACGACAACATTGGCCTTAGGACATATAACAATCAATTGCCAATGTGCACTACATTGGAAAAAAAATAAGTTATTATAATGAATACATTAATTAAATTCTTTTGTACATTTTTACTTACCTATTCAAGTACGCTGCAAGGTAGACATCTTTCTGTGAACTCTGCATCCATTTCTTGATATAGTCCTCAAATTCAAATTGAGATTGCCCAGATCTTTGTATGGACTGTGACTCGATGAATCCATACACATCGGCATCATCCGATTGCAGACATAAGTCATTCATATGCCTATTGTTTTATAAATAAAGTCAATTATGCATGAATATAAAACAATGAAATGGATGAGAAACCAATTGAAAGTGACTTGTAGGATTCAGGGGGAGCTACTTAAAGAATGCAAAGGAACTTTGATTCAAGTATTGGTTTTGAGCTTTTAACATGCAATAGATGCCTTGAAGATAATTTAGTGTGAAATGTGTAAAAGAAAAGCAATTCTGGTGATCCAAGTGCATTGCATTCATTTAATCCATAATTAAATTAGTTGGTTTCATAAAAATCACAAGGCTTTGATAATTTGACTAAGTTTTCAAACTGATTCAATTGTTTTTGGAAAAATGCAAAGTGCACTGTAATAATCGATTACATAACGAATTAATCGATTATTTGCTTCGTTTTCAAACCTGGAAAAGCTTTCATGAACACTTTAATCGATTGTCATTATTTGTAATCGATTACATAAGATTTTGAAAAATATGGTTCTACTGGAATAATCGATTACCAGTATTCATAATCGATTACACAACGTTTTAAGAAAAACATGTTGCACTGGAATAATCGATTACCATGTTTCGTAATCGATTACACAAGCCTTTTATAAAATACAGTGCTACTAGAATAATCGATTACAGCTCGAAATAATCAATTATTTTGTTTGTTATTCAAACACAGAAAACTCATGAACATTTTAATCGATTAAAATGGTGATTTAATCGATTACATAAGTGTGTTAATCGATTATATGGTGCGTTTAATAGATTACAGATAGTTGCAAAAAGTTGTTATAAATAGGATTGATGCTCAGCTGCTTTGATAACTTTGTGGAACATTACCCATATGTATTTTCTGAGCTTAAACAGTCTTGTGAGCATTCTAAAGTGTTTTCTAAGGGTTTAATTCTGTCTTGCTCCATTGTGCATTGATCATGTGTGTTTAAGTCATTTTTGGAGCTTGAAACCATTTTAAGATTAAGGAAAGCTGTGCTTATTGTCTTTTAATCATTCAACCTGATCTGGTAACTTCATTTTGCATTGCATACTTTGGATCATCAGGTTGTTTCTCTCCTTAATCTGAATGTAATTTTAGTTTTAGTTTTTCCTTGTAATTTGACTATTGTAATTGAGTTCTTGCTTGTAACTAGAGAAGGGGTTCTCTAGGTGGAAGAACTAAGTAGTGTTCTCAGGTTCTTGTCTCTTAGAATCTAATAGGGTTTTAGATTTTTGTACTTTATCTAGGGTTGATAAAGGGAGACATTGTAATTGATTGTAAGAACTGAAAATTATAATAGTGGAACTCTAACCTAGTGTTGGTTGGAAGAAACTGGATGTAGCTTCATGGTTTTGAAGTGAACCAGTATAAATTGTTTTTGTATTGATTCTCTATCTCTATCATCTTCATTTTAATTGTTTCTTGATTCATTTGCTTGACCAACAAAGTCAGTTTTGATTCATTGAATTCCTTGGGGTTGAGCTACTTGATTGAATAAGGTTTCTTGGTTTTGAAAAGTGATAAAGATCCTAGAAACTCTGATTTTGATTAAAGAAATTTTTAATATACCAAAGTTTAACCAATTCACCCCCCTCTTGGTTAAGTGTGAAGTATTCATATTCTTTTCAATTGGTATCAAGAGATGGTTCTTGAAAGTTACTCAAGATCACTATTTTCTTTCAAAAATGAATACCTCACAAATAACTTTCAAGGAAGGTGCTTCTTTAAACAGACCTCCTTTGTTTGAAGGGAAGAATTTCAGTTTTTGGAAAAATAGGATGAAGATCTTTATTCAATCAAATGACCCAGGTGCTTGGAATGCAATAGAGAAAGGTCCTGTGGTGCCCATCAAAACTGTTGGTAATGATATGGTTCCCAAAGAATGGGATGAGATGAATGATGTTGAGAAAAAGGTTATTCAATATGATTTTAAGGCCAAAAACATGATAACCTCTGCACTTTCCTCTGATGAATTCTTTAGAACAGTTAGATGCACAAGTGCTAAGGAGATGTGGGAGATGTTGGAGATTACTCATGAAGGAACTGAAGAAGTAAGAAGATCAAGGAAGCATTCATTGATCCATGAGTATGAAATGTTTAAGATGAACACAAATGAAAGCATTTCCCAGCTCCAAACAAGATTCACACACATTGTCAATCATCTCTTGGGACTTGGAAAGACTTTTGATGTTGAGGAACTAAACATCAAGATCTTGAAGTGTCTCACTAGATCTTGGCAACCAAAGGTGACAAAAATCAAAGAATCAAAGGACTTGTCCAAGATGTCAATGGCTGCACTTTTTGGTAAGTTACTTGAATATGAATTAGAATTGTCTCAACTAACTTGTGTTGAAGATGCAGAAAAGAAAGGCAAAGGAATTGCTCTAAAAGCTGCAACATCTAAAGTTGAAAAAGAGGAAGAATCAAGTGATGAGGAAGAAGAGGAAAACTTGAACTTAATAGTCAAAAAGTTCAGCAAGTTTTTAAAGAAAAACAAGGGCAAAAGATTCTCAAGAAACTCCAAGAATAATAACAGAAGCAACAAGAAGATTGATAGCAACTTTACATGCTTTGAATGTGGGAAACCTGGCCACATCAAGTCTGAATGCTCAATCTACTTGAAGAAGCAACAAGGGGACAACAAAGCAAAGAAGGAAGGGAAGTCTAGAAGAGCATATATAGCTTGGGAAGACAATGACTCAACAACTTCAGAATCCTCCACTGAAATTAAGGAAGCAAACATGTGTCTTACATCCATTGTCAATGAAGATGATGATGATCTCTTAAGTGAAGAGGATGAGGTAAATTCTGAACTTGATCAAGCTATTAGTGCTTTTCAAGAAATGCATAAAGAGGCACAAAAGCTTTCAAAATCTAACAATAAGCTTAGAAAGAATATTGAAGATCATCTTGCTAAGATTATTGAACTACAAGATAAGATTTGCAACTTGAAAGAAGAAAATGAAAAACTTGTTTCAAGTTACAAAAAAAAAATGGTTGTGTATGTGCTTCTTCTTCTACAAGTGTTGACAAATATGATATGTTGCAAAAGGTCTTTGATGAGTATAGAACTAATCAAGAAGAGATATATATGCAGCTCCTTTCAAAGAATAACAATTTGATTGATCTCTTGCAAAAGTTGTACAAAGGAAAATGTGATCTCAATGAAATGCTTAGTGTACAAAAATATGCTGGAGATACTTCTGGATTGGGGTATAAACCAAACTCTAAATCTGTCCAAAAGACAACATTTGTGCCCCCAAAACAGAAAAATAAAAAGATGTCAAGGATCAATCAAAATGCCTTCTTTAGAAAATCACCAAGAGCTGTTATTTGCAACTATTGTATGGAGAGAGGACACACATCCTATAAATGCTTTGCAAGAAGATTTTATGTGCCAAATGGAGAGTGCATTTGGGTGGAAAAGAAAAAGAAAGTCACTAACCCCTATGGACCCAACCTCAATTGGGTACCTTATTTTATAAATTGATTTAATTTTTGCAGATATGTCTTAGAGTTGGATCCTCCTTATGGTATCTTGATAGTGGATGCTCTAGACATATGACGGGTGGCAAGTCTTTGCTCACAAATCTTGTTCCTAAAGATGGAGGCTTTGTCACTTATGGAGATAACAATAAGGGTAAGATCATTGGTGAAGGCAACATGGGAGATAACTTCAATACCAAGATTAGCAATGTTCTTTATGTGGATGGATTGAAGCACAATCTTCTAAGCATAAGCCAACTGTGTGACAAAGGTCTTAAAATTTCATTCAATGAGAATTGTTGTATGATATGTGATGGCCAAAATGGTGAAGTAATCCATATAGGAAAAAGGAAAGGTAATATTTAAGTACTTTCTATTGACCATGCACTCTTTCACAAAACTTCATGTTTAATGAGTAAGTTAGATGAGTCTTGGTTGTGGCATAGGAGAGCTAGTCACATCAACATGCACCATATGAACAAACTTATTAAAAAGGACTTAGTGATTGGTTTACCAAAACTCAAGTTTGAAAAGGACAAACTTTGTGATGCATGTCAAAAGGGGAAACAAACTAAAATCTCTTTTCAAAGCAAAAATGTTGTTTCCACCTCTAGACCACTTGAATTACTACACATTGATTTGTTTGGTTCTTCTAGAACTATGAGTTTGGGTGACAATTATTATGGACTTGTCATTGTTGATGATTACTCTAGATTCACATGCACTTTGTTTTTGAAATCCAAGAGTGATGCTTTCAATGCTTTTAGAAATCTGGCCAAACTTATTCAAAATGAAAAAGGAAGCAAAATTATCTCAATAGTGGAGAATTCCAAAATGAACATTTTAAAAAATTCTGTGAAGAAAATGGAATCAACCACAAATTTTCAGCTCCAAGAACACCTCAACAAAATGGTGTTGTGGAGAGGAAAAATAGATCCCTTGAAGAGGGTGCTAGAACTCTTCTTAATGAGACTAATTTACCTAAACATTTTTGGGCTGATGCAGTAAGTACAGTTTGCTACACCTTGAATAGATTGCTAATAAGGCCTATTTTAAAGAAAACTCCTTATGAGTTATACAAGGGTAGAAAACCAAATATTTCCCATTTGAGAACCTTTGGCTGTAAGTGTTTTGTGTTAAATAATGGCAAAGAATCACTTGGAAAATTTGATACCAAAGCTGATGAAGCCATTTTTCTTGGATATTCACTACAAAGCAAAGCATATAGAGTTTTCAATAAAAGAACATTATGCATGGAAGAATCTGTTCATGTTATTTGTGATGAATCTAATTCCTCTAAAGAGGAAAAGAAGTGTGATATTGATGCAGGTCCTATGGAAGATTTCATTCAATTAAATGAATCATTGATGAAAGAAAAGGAAGAACCAAGGGCTGAAACAGAACAATCAATACCTAGACATGTGCCTAAAGATTGGAGAACAACAGGAGATCTTTCCCTTGATAACATCATTGGTGAAGTTTCAAAGGGCGTTTCTACTAGATCTTCATTAAAAAATCTCTGTTGTGACATGGCTTTTGTATCACAAATTGAACCAAATAGTATTGATCAAGCATTATTAGATGAACATTGGTTAATGGCAATGCATGATGAGTTGAATCAATTCAAAAGAAATGAAGTTTGAGAGTTAGTCCCTAGAACATCAACTCATAAACCTATTGCCACTAAATGGGTTTTTAGAAATAAGCTGGATGAAAGTGGAATCATAGTAAGAAACAAAGATAGATTGGTTGCTAAGGGATACAACCAAGAGGAAGGCATTGACTATGATGAAACTTATGCTCCAGTGGCCAAATTAGAAGCCATTAGGTTATTACTTGCATATGCTTGTTTGATGAATTTCAAATTGTTTCAAATGGATGTCAAAAGTGCTTTCTTAAATGAATACATTGTAGAGGAAGTTTATGTAGAACAACCTCCTAGATTTATTGATTATAAACATCCAAATCATGTTTAAAAACTAAGAAAAGCATTCTATGGTTTGAAACAAGCACCTAGATCTTGGTATGAAAGGTTAAGTAAATTTCTGGTTGAACAATATTTCATAAGAGGTCAAGTTGATAAAACCTTGTTCATAAAGAGAAAAGGAAATGATATACTATTAGTTCAAATTTATGTTGATGACATAATTTTTGGTTCAACTAACACATCAATGTGCAGAGAATTTTCAACTACTATGCAGGGTGAATTTGAAATGTCAATGATGGGAGAACTCACATTCTTCTTGGGATTACAAGTCAAGCAACTAAAGAGTGGAACCTTCCTAAGTCAATCAAAGTACTGTCAAGAGATGATTAAAAAGTTTGAAATGGAAAGTTGCAAGGAAGCTGCAACACCTATGGCAACTTCTACTTATCTTGACATAGATGACAAAGGCAAAAGTGTGGATGAATCCAAATACAGGGGAATGATTGGTTCCTTGCTGTACCTCACTGCTAGTAGACATGATATAATGCTAAGTGTTTGCTTGTGTGCTAGATATCAAGCCAATCCCAAGGAATCTCATCTAACAGCAGTTAAGAGGATTCTCAAATACCTCAAGTCCACACCAAAAGTTGGACTTTGGTATCCAAAGGGTACACCTATCAGCTTACTTGGATATTCTGATTCTGATTTTGCAGGGTGCAAGTTGGATAGAAAAAGCACAAGTGGAACTTGTCACTTGCCAGGAAGCTCATTAATCTCTTGGCACTGCAAGAAGCAATCATGTGTGGCATTATCCACTGCTGAAGTAGAATACATATCAGCTGGAAGCTGTTGTGCACAAAGCCTTTGGTTGAAACAACAACTTTAGGACTTTGGTGTTGAACTAAAAGAAATACCTCTGCTGTGTGATAATACAAGTGCCATCAACATTTCCAAGAATCCCATCATGCACTCCAGGACAAAGCATATTGAAATCAGGCATCACTTCATCAGAGACCATATCCAAAAGGGTAACATCAAAATTGAATTTGTTGAAACTAATTTTCAATTGGCTGATATATTTACCAAACCCTTAGATAGAGATAGATATTACACTCTAAGAAACATGCTAGGCATCCTTGATGAATCCAATATTTGCTAATGTATGCTTGATTTGTGCCAAAACATGAGAAATACTTCAATGTTTGCTTGATCATCATGTGCATTCTGAAATTCGAAGTTGTGCTGCATAAGAACTGTTCAATCTGCATATTCCACTGTGATAATCGATTAAGTCTCGGAATAATCGATTAAATTCATTTAAAAAAGCCATTGGGAATGAAATTTTAGCTTATGTAATCGATTACACAAGCTAAATAATCGATTATTCTACATAGAATTCCTTTTCAAACAATCCATTCCACTGGAATAATCGATTAAACCAACGAAATAATCGACTACACAAGCTTCCAAAGGTTTTACAAAATATCACTCCCACTGGAATAATTGATTACCTTATGGAATAATCGAATAAATTGCTTAGAAACTTATTGAAACTTGCATTTGTACTGAGATAATCGATTACATTTGAGGATAATCAATTACTCTTCATCTTCTTCAACTGTATTCTTATGAATTAATCGATTACGTCATGAATTAATCGATCATAGCATATTGTAAAACTGATTTTTCTAAAGAAATAATCGATTACTTAACGAAATAATTGATTATTCATGGAGTTACTGCAAAATCTAAAAGATTTTCTTGGAAATTGTAACTGCTCAACTGACACCAAATTCAAATTTTAAATCTTCTGTGCCTTCAATTATGTGATCAATGCATGGTAATTGTTTTTCATTTTCAAATTCAAAACTAGGAGCCTCAGATTGGTCTATAAATAGAGCCTTGCATCCATGGAAAATCTTGCACTATAACCTCTTCTCTCTCTTACTATTTTTCTGAGTTTTCTTTGTGTCTGTGTGTTTAGAATCCTTACCTAAGATGTCTACCCCTAAAAGAGTTAGGACTGGTAAGAGAAAAGTTGGTGAATCCTCTTCCAATCCCCCTCCTCCTCCAAATAGACTTGACCTTTGGTTCACCAATGAAACAGACAAAATGAACTATCTTCAGTTCAATGCCACAAAACCTATTTGCTCACCCAAAAACCTAGACCTGACCTGGTTTATAAGGGAAGGCTTTCAATTCCCTGCTTATCTAGAGACCCAAGGTCTTAGGATGTTCTTAGAGATGAAAGGTACCTTTTACCCTGAATTGGTAAAGGTATTCTATACCTGTGCCAAGGGTTCCATGAATGGGACAATGAAATCCCAAGTCAAGGGTGTCCCTATGGAGATTACCCATGAAGTGTGGGAAACAGTGGCTGGGGTCATTTGTGAGGGTGAGAGAAAGCTTGAGGAGAACCCTGATGGCTATAACAAAATTGATACATATAGGGACATGCTTTATGATCCCCAAATGCAAATTAGGAATAGGCTGGGTACTGGCCCAATGACTCCTGAAGATAGGTTGCTTCATTACATAATAACCTATGTCTTAACCCCTAGGGCGACCAATTATGCCCAAGCCACTGATGAAGACTTACAATTAGTGTATGGCCTGAAGCATTCTATACCCATGAATTGGGTTCTTATATTTGAGGAAATTATGTTAAAATCTAAGAGGCTGGTCAACTACCCCTTTCCCTATCCTGTTCTGGTGTCTAGGTTCATAGATCACTTTAACATTGATGTTTCTGATGAGGTTGTGGACCACACAAACTCCAGTAACAGCCTCATCCAAGACAAGCACCTCTCAAAGCTGGGAATGATGAAGACACCACAAGGTTGGGTGATGGCAGATCAACAACCAGTGCCCCAACTTCCTGCTACTGTTGGTGCTGAAGAGGAGGCTTCTGAGGATGAAGAAAGGGACCCCAATCAGCCTATGTACACTCAATTCAAATCCCTGACGCTGTAGAAGATGGATGGGCTGCTTCAAAAACATCATGATTTTAGTGTTGAGACTAGTGTCTCTTTTGATGAAATAAAAAGTAGACTAGATCTCATAGAGGCCACTTTAAAGTTTGATGATTCTGGCTCTTTCTAAAAGGCCTTTGTAGTGTTTAACTTTTTATGCTCTGTTTTTTATTTTCTTATCTTTTTATTTTAAGCTTTGTAATGGTTCTCCACTCAATATATAAACATCCATTGTGTTTCTATTCTCCATATCCGCTGTGCATTATACATTTTTGACTTTGATAAGCCAAATAGGGGGAGAAATAATTGATTTTGGACATGCTCTGCCACTTACTCTGTTCTACCCTGTTTTTTGTTCAAAATTATGCCTAAAATTCGACTTGAATGGATTGTGAAATTTAGGGGGAGCTGAGTGCTTAAAATGAACTTATTAAATCTATAAATCTTGTAAATGAATGCTGGACGAATCACAGATGCTTTTAACACTTGTTCTTGGCAAAGGATTTGGAAATTTTTCAGGTTTGTAAAGCTCAAGCTTTTCCCAATTTGGTTCCTCAATTAACTTCAAGTCCAACTGGTAATCAATTAAAGATTTGGCATGTTCAAAGCCAAAGAGGGGGAGATTGTTGGATTCAGGGGGAGCTACTTAAAGAATGCAAAGGAACTTTGATTCAAGCATTGGTTTTGAGCTTTCAACATGCAATGGATGCCTTGAAGATAATTTAGTGTGAAATGTGTAAAAGAAAAGCAATTCTAGTGATCCAAGTGCATTGCATTCATTTAATACATAATTAACTTAATTGGTTTCATAAAAATCACAAGGCTTTGATAATTTGACTAAGTTTTTAAACTGATTCAATTGTTTTTGGAAAAATGCAAAGTTCACTGTAATAATCGATTACATAACAAATTAATCGATTATTTGCTTCGTTTTCAAACCTGGAAAAGCTTTCATGAACACTTTAATCGATTACCATTTTTTGTAATCGATTACATAAGCTTTTTGAAAAAGATGGTTCTACTGGAATAATCGATTACCAGTATTCGTAATCGATTACACAAGCTTTTTATAAAATACCGTGCTACTGGAATAATCGATTACAGCTCGAAATAATCGACTATTTTGCTCGTTATTCAAACCCAGTAAACTCATGAACATTTTAATCGATTAAAATGGTGATTTAATAGATTACATAAGTGTTTTAATCGATTATATGGCACGTTTAATCATTTATAGACAGTTACAAAAAGCTATTATAAATAGGATTGATGCTCAGCTACCTTGACAACTTTGTGGAACATTACCTATACGTATTTTTTGAGCTAAAACAGTCTTTTGAGCATTCTAAAGTGTTTTCTAAGGGTTTAATTCTGTCTTGCTCCATTGTGCATTGATCATGTGTGTTTAAGTCATTCTTGGAGCTTGAAACCATTTCAAGATTAAGGAAAGCTGTGCTTATTGTCTTTTAATCATTCAACTTCATCTTGCATTGCATACTTTGGATCATCAGGTTGTTTCTCTCCTTAATCTGAATGTAATTTTCATTTTGGTTTTTCTTTGTAATTTGGCTACTGTAATTGGGTTCTTGCTTGTAACTAGAGAAGGGGTTCTCTAGGTGAAAGAACTGAGTAGTGTTATCAGGTTCTTGTCTCTTAGAATCTAATAGGGTTTTAGATTTCTGTACTTAATCTAGGGTTGATAAAGGGAGACATTGTAATTGATTGTAAGAACTGAAAATTATAATAGTGGAACTCTAACCTAGTGTTGGTTGGAAGAAACTGGATGTAGCTTCATGGTTTTGAAGTGAACCAGTATAAATTGTTTGTGTATTGATTCTCAATCTCTATCCTCCTCATTTCAATTGTTTCTTAATTCATTTGCTTGACCAACAAAGTCAGTTTTGATTCATTGAATTCCTAGGGGCTGAGCTACTTGATTGAATAAGGTTTCTTGTTTTTGAAAAGTGATAAAGATCCTAGAAACTCTGTTTTTGATTAAAGAAACTTTTAATATACCAAGGTTTAACTAATTCACCCCCCCCTGTCTTGGTTAAGTGTGAAGTATTCATATTGTTTTTCACATGGGTCTAAGGAAAAGATCGGGGATGGTCAATGCGATCTGGTACAAGGGATCGGCAATATGTTCCGGCTTATTTACAAGTTTTGTTAGTCCCTCAGGTCCCTGTTTATCCTACACAGTTAACAAACATAAGTGAACAACCATCTTAACTTTATATGAGACAAATAATTCTTAAATGAGAAGAAAAAAGGCAAAAATGAAATACCTTATTCACAATAGGCTGTACAAGATGTGTCGGCCAAGCAAGGAAAGTGTTAAGGGCCTGCCCCACTAACTGAACCTCGTCAGTGCAGACAAGGACACGAGCATCAACATCTCGAACTTCCTCAACACCCACCTTGACCTGATCATTGGCAAGAGGGATGCTGTGCACGGTTGTCGACCCCTCATAAACTCTTTCAAGGGCAACCAGGCGAGGATGATTGTCATTGACATACAACCCACACCTGTCAGATGCACCCGTGTCTGGGTCATTCTCCGAGGGATCGACACAACTTTCCTTGGTGCTGACACGGGCACCAAAAGGACATGATTGAACCTCTGAAGGAGGCATGGCACCCTGAGACTGCATCTGGGACTGCAGGTGGCTGAACGACATCATTATTTGCTGCGTAACTCTTTTAGTGATTGACTGCGTAACTCTATCAGTGATCGACTACTCTAGCTCTATCCTGATGTTGTCTTTCAGTTGATCCAAGTCTTCAGGCGCCATTGACTTAAACTTACGAGAGGTTGATGGTGCCAGTCTAAAGTAGTGTGTGATGGTCACACTAGCTCCAGTAGTACGAACACAGTCGGGGTGCTCTGGTCGTCCAATGGCAGCAGTCAGGACATCCTGACATCCACTGGGGACAAAGCTACCTTGTTTGGATTGCTCATCCAGGGAATCCTGCAATCAAAATAAGTAGAACATTAGTTTTGTGATTTGTGAGGAAAAAATTCAGTAAAGGTGTATGAAATCATTGTTCGACTTACAATCCTCTCTGCAATCTCACGTGCCACCTCAGAAGTCATTTGTCCGATTTTTTTCGTGCGAGCCAGCTTCCACTTCACGTGTCGTCTAACAGGGGACGGAGGATGAATGATGGTATCTGTGCTATCATCACATGCTGTTTCCTTCAATTGTTTCTTTTGTTTTTTCCTCCATCATTTTCTTTTCTAACAAATCGTAACCCCCGTGAGACAACACGTGATGGGCAATGTTCATCTTCTGGATGGCCTGAGCCTTCTTTCTAGCATCCTGTTAGAATTACACAGATAGTAGATGTAAAAAAAAGTGCTTCAAAGACTCTATATCATTGAAATTGCAAAACAATTCAACTTAGCTAACCTCCCATGAAGTGGCTCTATGAATCTCACAGAATTGGTGCCACTGTTCCTTACTAATATCGTATTTTTCACAGATAGCGTCGACATCATCGTCCTTGCCTTGTGCCAGCACCTATTTGGAGGTCAGATCTGACTTAAACTGCCTCCATCGCTCTCCAACTGTCTGTAGAATTTTCTTTTTGGTCCGTTGGTCGGAAGCTTTAGGTATATCAAACTCAGCCTGCATTACAATCAAGTGGGTTTAACAGTTACAATAACATTTAAATTGTATAACTACAAGCAATCACATTGGACATTTAATTGTAATACCTAAATGTCCTCCCAAATCAACTCATTTCCGCTGCAGGAACTTCCTTCCAATTAGCAATGGTGACATCCACCTTGTCTCTAGCCACGATCCCTAGATATGTCCTCAATTTCTTTGCCTGAGGACCATCAGCCTTCCCAGCGGCAGGATCGACATGAACCACTGGTCTGTCAGCACTAGTAGGTCTGGTAGCCAGTGACCTCAGCCGTGTTGCTTTCCTAGTCTTCTTCGTCATAGACGGCGAAGGTGTTGACTCAGGACATGGAGGTGCTGACTCGGGAAGAGGAGGTGCTGACTCAGGACGAGGAGGGGAGCTCGGTGGTGTAGTCATGATCCTGTTAGAAACAAAAACAAAAATAAGTAAAGTTAAGTGACAAGTTAGGTTACTTATGAAATTGTAAAAATGCAATCAAGCTAATAAGGCAAAAAATTACATTAAGTGATGTTAATTAATTTTCCTTCATCATGATCATTACGATTTGCATGAACGTTGTCAACTTCATCTTCTCTGTTGACGTCAGGCATTTGTGTTGAGAATTGAGTGACACCAGTATCAATGGTTGAATCATCATTGTCAAGATTAATACCAATGATTTTTCCATGTAGTACCATTGACCACCTTTCATCACATGGATCTTGAACATAAAACACCTGTTTAGCTTGTTCTGCCATGATGAAAGGTTCATCTTGATAAGCTAGTTGTTAAGATCTACCAAATTAAATTCCAAGTCCTCAATCTGCACATCGCTATTGATATCAACCCACTTACACTTGAAAACACACATAGTGAATGTAACATAATTAAGCTCCCAGATGTAATGAATGATTCCAAAGTAAGGCATGCACGCCAAATGTGGGTTGTGGTCATGCACAATAGCGAAGTGCTACGACTCAGCCCTAAGGCTAACCCCACTATTTTGCATTATGCTTTTTTCATCTTGTTGTTTGGTGTAGAACGAGTACTTGTTAATATCGTATCCCTGCCAACTTCTAACATTTCTTTTAGTCCCATTTGCTAACTTCCTCATTGTTTCAGATGAAGATTCATCACTAAATATTGTATCTTTAAACCAATTTAGGAAAGTCTTGTTATACTCTTTCAACAACCTATTCTTCGTCATTCTTGGATTACTTTCCTTGACTAAGGCTTCATGACGAACTATGTATGGCAGGACCTCTTTACTATTATTCTGGACATAAAAATGAGCTTATTGCAATTCCTATAAACCAGACGTTATAACATGTAGCCCTCGTGAACCCTTTCCTCCCACTCTGTCGTCATGTCGAGCCTTGGGAAGCCCAATAGGTTTTGCCTTTTCAAGGTACTGTGAACAAAATTCTACAGCTTCTTCTGCAATGTACCTTTCAACTATGGATGCTTCAGGACAGTGAAGATTCTTCGTATACCTTTTCAAGATCTTCATGTATCGCTCGACCGGGTACATCCACCGTAAATAAACGGGACCATTATGTCAAAAAATGAAGGAGGAAAATACATCTCCAACTGACACAAGATAATTGCCGCCTCTTCTTCCAAGTCATCTAACTTTACAGGGTGCACGACTTTGGTACAAATGGCATTGAAGAAAAAGCACAACCGATTTATAACATGCCCCACTTTGTTAGGCAAAATGTCTTGAATCGCCACGGCTAACAGTTGTTGCATCAACACATGGCAATCATGATACTTTAAGCCAACTAGTTTCAAATCTTTGATCTGGACAAGGCTCTTAATATTTGAAGAGTATCCCTGTGGCACTTTCACTCGGCGCAGACACTGACAGAAACTTATCTTCTCCTTTCTTGACAAAGTGTGACATGCTAGAGGCAAGTATATTTTCTTACCATTAGACCTAGGATGTAACTGCTCCGTATACCCATCTCAGCAAGATCTTGACGAGTGTTCAAACCATCCTTTGTCTTGCCTTGAATGTTAAGCAGTGTGCCGATAACACTGTCACACACATTTTTCTCCACATGCATAACATCGATACAATGTCTAACATCTAGATCAGACCAGTATGGAAGATCAAACAATATCGACCTCTTCTTCCATATGCAAGTATTACCTTTCAGCTTCTTTTGGGTCTTTCCAAATACAGTATGGATGTGCTCAACCCGTTCAAGAACCTGTTCACCGGTTAACAGAATCGGTGCACTTTCATGCTCTTAACTTCCATTAAATGCTTTTTTCAATCGTCGATAACAGTGATAAGGTTTTAGAAAACGTCGATGGCGAGTGTAAAATATTTTTTCTGCCATGTTTAAGTTCTACATAGCTCGTGTCTTGCTCACAAATAGGGCATGCACGATGACCCTTAACACTGTATCCACTCAAATTCCCTTACAAATAGCATTGCACGCAACTTGAATGTCTCCTTTCGATACCCACCAAACACGGCAACCCCCTCGTCCCACAAGTTTGTCAAGTCTTCAATCAAGGGACTAAGATAAACATCAATGTCATTTCCTGGCTGTCTTGGGCCCGATATCATCATAGACAACATCATGTATTTTCGCTTCATGCACAACCTAGGAGGCAGGTTGTAAATGACTAGCAAAACAGGCCACGAACTGTGCTGAGTACTTAAATTGCCGTAGGGATTCATTCCATCACTGACAAGTGCAAGCTTGAGATTTCTTGGGTCTTCACCGAATTCCGGATACAAACAGTCAATCTTCTTCCACTAGGAGGAATCTGCCAGATGACGGAGCATTCCATCACAGTTTCTCCCATCTGCATGTCATGTAAGGTCTTTTGTGTCATCTTCGTTAGCAAACAGACGCTTAAACCTTGGAATGATAAGAAGATACCATAATACCTTCGCGGGGGGGGGGGGGGGGGGGCTTTCTTTGTGCTCTCATCACTGCTACAGTCGTCATCGTCCTTCACTTTATACCGTGATACCCCACACCTGGGGCATTTATGCATTTCTTCAAATTCATTTTTATACGATATGCAGTCATTAGGACAGGCATGAATTTTCTTATACTCCATACCCATCGGACAAAGTATCTTTTTCACCTGATAGTATCTTATTGGAAACGTGTTTTCATCTGGAAGCATCTCATGAACTACCTGAAGCAGTGAACTGAAGCTTTTATCACTCCACCCATATCTGGCCTTGACATTAACCAAATTTAACACCGCTGACAATAGTGTCAATGACTCTTTGCACCCCGGATACAGCGGCTTCGTTGAATCACTTTCCAATGTATCATACATACAGACATGTACTTGCTGAAAAGACTCATGTCCCAGATCACGAATCATATCCTCTAATCGATCTCTAATGTCAACATCAACCGGTTCAGTTTGTGACCCCCTCCGCATGTCTGTCAATTCACCATGCCATATCTATGTGGTATAATTCTTCTTAATCCCATCACACAGAAGATGCTCCCGTATGTCATCCAGTGTTTGGTGTCTTCCATTCAAAAAATTGATATAGGGACAAAAATATTTTCCATCCCCATTCGGTCGACTTCTTTCGGAGGCAAATTGCAAGAAATGATCAACGCCTTCCTCATACTCAACCGTGATGCGACTTGCATTCATCCAACTTCAATCCATCTAATTAATAACTCTGTGATACTCAGAAAGTTATTCCATGCATGAAAAGCTCACTTTTTTCATTAAAGGTGTGGCCCTATCCCATTCAGGAAGACTTTTTTTAATAGTATATTCATATGTATAGGTTGAGTTTCTTATCTTAAATTTGACAAAATTTCGATAGCATTTCACTTTGATCTCCGAGTACACGACATGAAAGCGGTGACATGAGTTTCACCACAGTCAAGTATGCACCCAGAGAATAAAGTGAAATGCATTGTACCGAATTTCATCATATTTAAGAATAGAATCACAACCTATACATATGAATATACTAAAAAAATATGAGTCTTCCCAAATTTTCCAAACGGACAATTCAAGAAACAATACAACGATTAATCCAAACTGTCCAGAATAATCAATGTAATGAATCTCAAATGGGAAACTAAGGTTCACTCAAAATGAACATCGACTATATATATAAAGAACTAGTCATTAATCACTTAAATCAAGTTACAAAACCACGCGTATACATATAGAATATCAAAAAAATACTAAACATATTCGTAAGTACTTGTGTATATGGTCACTGACAAACTGCAAGCACGAATCTAGTGATGACGATGCAAACACAAAAGGACAACTGGCTACAAATGATGTTGAACATTGAACATGTTATATTCACATACAACACACACACACAAAATTTTGCTCAATTTATAAAAGACATTCCTACCTATGAAAATGATGGCTAACAACAGCAATGAATGTTGTGACGAGGACGCAAAAATGACAATGAAAAGTGCCTACAAATTACAAAAATAACTAGTGATTAGTTAGAATAAAAATATAAATATCAAATGTGTCTATCTCCAAATGCAATTACTCTCAAACCCTTCCAACCAATAATTTGTGTTGAATTCACATGATTGCCTAAAGCAAGCTATTAATTAGTAGCAACATGTGGGAATATCAAGGGAAGTGTTGCCAACATATATGTATACAAAATATGAATATACGATATGATGAGAGTATGAGTCATTTGTAACTAAAGGTGGCTATTAATTGTTTGGAGAATGTGAGCCGCCTTTTATGCATTTCAATGGTTCTATACGTTTTAATGGTGACCATGAATGTGCTTGTGAGAGTTACAAGATCAATTTACTTATTAGGATTAGGACATATCCAAGGTGGTTATGCTCAATCTCAGCCATTGGATTAAACACAAAACACAAAATTACCTTATGGCCTCGTTCATCTAAAACAAAATACGGGAATAACACTTTATTCATATGGGAGGTAAGTGAAAAACAATAGGAATACCCACAATAACCAAGAGGGGGGTGAATTGGTTTAAACTTGATCTTTTTAAAATTATTTAGAAAATCAAAGTTATAGGGTCTTAATCACTGTTAAACCAAGAATGCTTCAAATCAATCAAACCACTCAGCTCAAAATAATTTCTTCAAAAAATAGAACTTGTTAAGTAATGAAAATAATACTAAGAATTAATGACCAAGATAACAAGAAGAGTTTAAGGAATAGAAAACCAACACAAGAACACTAGATTAGAGTTTAACTATTAAAAAATTTAAGTTCTTACAAGCTTTACAACAACCACTCTTTATCAACCCTAGACAAAGAATAGAAATCTAAAACCCTATTAGATTCCTTATGATTTAGACATAGAGAACCCATCTCTACTCTTCCCTCTAGAGAAACCCACTCTAGAAAAAGCTCAAAGAACCCTTTACAATAGTTTCAAATTACCAAAAATACAAAAATGAAATTACAATAAGAGATAATGGAGAGAGACAACCTGATGATCCAATGAATATGAATGCATATGGTTTACCAATCAGAGTTGAAATGCAGAAATCAATTTCAGAACATTCTCTCCAAAACTGCTTTGAAAATCTTGCCCAAGAAATCTTTCAATACACCATGAAGATTAAAAAGTGGGATAAGAGCTTTGTTTACTCAGAAAATCCTTTCTAACTTTGAGAAGGCTTGTATATGCTCAAAAATATCGAAGTATGTAAGTTGTAAGATCAGACAAGCCTTCAATCTATTTATAACAAATGTTTATAACAGAATGTAATCGATTAAAGCGCTAAGTAATCGATTAAATTATCTTATGTAATCAATTACAAGAAGCTTGTAATCAATTAATATGTTCTTCATGGCTTTTCCAGATTTAAAACAGAGTCTGTAATCGATTAAAATGTTGTGTAATCGATTAAAGCAGTGAGAATTCATTTTTCCAAAAACTTAACCATGAGAAATTAGTTTCTTTTAAAACCATGAATAGCTTTAATGCTTTGCTGAAATCATTTATGCATGTTAATGATCATGTTCATGCCATGCAAGGATCATAAGATTTGCCTCTCATACACTTAATCAAATTACAATTTTCCTTGGCATGTGAAAAGCTAAAATCTTTCTTCTAAGGCACAAGCTTCTTCATTAGCTTCATCTTCTTCCTGCTCCCCCTATATCCAACAGTAAGCTACAATATCAACCATTACATTGAGGATCCACAAAAACAAAATAGGGGAATGTGCTTGTGAGTGTGAGATTTTCACATAAAAGTACTCAACTATAGTAATTTCATAGGAATAAGAAAGAAAAAACTAATAGAAAGTGAATATCCATATATGTGTAGGTGATGAAAAACCAAAAGGTTGTGAATCTAATAAGTCACATTAAGGATCCACAAGAAGCAACCGAATGCTTGGCAAATGAAGCTCTAATTAGGATGAGCAAAAGTAGCATCTCATGTTTAATTATTTGCTTTGACTGATACCTTACCATATGCAATCCTAATGATGGCAGTTAAAGATGTTTCCTTATAGAATGCTATAAATGCATTGAAAATGTTGTATACCAAAGCTCCATATGGCATTGACCCTTATTCGACCACTATTGGTCATAGTCATCATACTTTTTTCATGGTCCAGCTACATCATTATACATCTCATTTGAAGAGCGAGGTCAAAAGGTCAAACTACCTCATTATATGGGAATAACACTTTATTCATGGTCCAGCTACTTCATTTTTAGAATAGAGGATATTTCTTATGGAATAGTTTTAAATGGACACAAGGTCAAAACCTTTCCTCCCTCACTCTGTTGCTTAAGTTTATTTAAGTGATTATACACAATTAAATTATGATTAACAAAATAGGGCAAAAAAAAAGAAGTAATGGTTGAAGAGCAAGCCTCATAAGGCTATAGGGGCTGAAAGTGCAACAACCTTTACTCTTGTTCTGTTCCCAATCTCCCTGGCTCGGGTTAGGCATTTTAACAAACACTTTGTGGGAAACAACAGAAAACTCACATACCAACACATCCAACACATTCAACACACACATTTCCTTAAAATGATAATGAAACAACAGAGACACAAAGCTTTACTTGTGAGCTTCGTTGGGTGGAAAAACGATACTAACCTAGGATTTGAAGTCGCTAGCTTCATTCACTGCGACCAGGAGAAAGATGACCAACGTAAGAGAGCGAAAGGGAGACAGTGGCAATCGTTAGACACCTTCACCAAAATCGTGTAGCTTTCAGTCGCCGTAATCAAGAGGGAGAAGACAGCCAGAGTAAGAGAAGCTTTCTGTGAAGGTCTTTAATTTGGACACCGGTTGAAATATTTTATAATCAGACCCATAACATCGGTTTTTTTTATAAAAACCGATGTTAACTATCGATTTTTACATGAAAACCGATATTAACGACTTCCTGCTAACATCAGTTAAAACTAACAAAATCGATGTTAACAGGAAGTCGTTAACATCGATTTTAGGAAAATCGCTAAAAATCGATGTTAACATAACTTTGTTAACATCAGATTTTATAAAAATCGATGTTAATTAACTCAGTTATTTACAAATATGCCATCACATTTTTGTTAACATCAGTTTTTAGCAATAACTGATGTTAACGTACCGATGTTAAAACTAGTTTTTTTAGTAATGTAACCAGTGGCGGACCACCATATATTTCAAAGGAGAAACCATATAATATTGACAAAATATGATTATACAGTCATTAATGAAATAGCCATATATTTCAAAGGAGAAACCATATAATATTGACAAAATATGATTATACAGTCATT
>CM023954.1:14758854-14784901 GCA_013407115.1 Glycine latifolia
TAAGAAATAACCATATATTTCTTTTGTATGGTGCGGTTGTCATCAGTCTTTGTCGATAGTTGTGTGTTTCCATAATTTGGAAATTACAACAATATTCAATCAATCCAGTGACATTTAAACTTGTTTATATGAGATATCATTCAAAAATTACATATTAACAAAGGCAAAGCAATAGTCATTATAAAATAAGTCAAATATAATGGTACATCATAATTAGGTTAAAAATAATTTTTTTTTATAAAAACCAACTATTGACCATAATCCTTTATGTTATAGTAACAATGACCATGATTTGTAATATTAACCATGCTCTTAACGGTGAATTCTAATATGAATTCTAAAACTTCCTCCCTCACCTGTGAAGCATTGATTATCACCATTGGATATATTTATAAAATATTCAATGGCTGAGATTAAAGAAGGGTAAGTCAATTGACAAGTTTCTAATTTATTAGATTTTGAATTTTTGATACAAAAAATTATTTTATTTCTTCAACTCATCCTTCCTACCACCACTCTTCTGTTAAAAAACCTAAATTTGAAGTAGTCAATTTGATCCCAAATTTAAAATTTGTGTCATCATCTTGTGTTTGCTTCATCATCTTCGCAAGAATCTCAAGAATATTCAACAAAGAGCTACCCCCTTTATGAGATATTTTGACAATGGCTCTGGAGTCCTACCATAGTACTGTAAATCATATAGAAAAAAGACTATCATTAATGGCAACACATCTTTATCATACAGAAATATAAACATCAAGCTTGCATTGTATCTCTTCAATTTCCAAATATAAAGTAAAAATTTGAACACTACAAGTGGTGTTTTAATTCTAGAAAATTTCAAATAAGTAACAATTACAAAAACCAAATATGAAAATAAAACAAACAATTAAAATTGTAAAATATTACAACTTTGTTAAGAGCCCACAAACAAGATTCATATGAAAGTCAAAGAACACTTTGTGGGCAACGAGGCGAGGAAAACAAAGAGCACTATAGTGGTTCTTCCAATGCAGGGTTGTAGGTGTGGTGGGGTTTGCAAACAAGATCGAGGCGGGAGAGGAGGCATGGAGGGAGGGCCAAATCTTAGATATGAGGAAAAAAAAACAAAAAAGGATGGGAGAAAGAAACCGATGATGGTCACTTAGTCTTCACGGTGGTGTTGTTGCTTCTCATGCCAAACATTAACGACGAAAAAAGGAGGTTAGGGGTGGTGGTAGTGGGAGTTGCTGGCGAGGTCAAATGGAAAAGGAGAGCACCATGAAGGGAAGGAGATTAAAAAAAAGAAAATAAAAAAATAATTTTAAAATGATTTTATTTAATTTATATATTTTTCTTCTAGTTTCAAACATGTTGTTGCATGTAAACTTGAGGGTACACGGGTGAGGGAGGAAGTTTTAGACTTCATATTATAATTCATTTGTTCCTAATACTTTCCATGACCATGACCTTAGTGATAGTAACCATTACCCTAACCCTAACAAGGACCATAATCATGACACTAACACTAACCAATTAATAACTATATATGTAACACTGACCATAACCATGCCACTAAGACTACTCCATGACCATTATCTAACACGGTTCATCATATGATTAGACCTAACCGCGATAGTGAACCTAAGCATGGCCATAAATCTTACGCTGGTCATAACGGCAACAATCTTTTTAATTATTAATGACTATCTAACTATTGTTATATCCGTCAAACGTACAAAATTCATAAGACCAAACATAACTATGCCCCTAACAGTATCCTCTTGTTGACTTTTTTGTTTACTTTATACCTACTTAAATCATCAGCAACATGAAGGTTTCAAAATAAAATGACTTTTACTTTAAATATTGACATAAAATAAATATTAACAACTCATAATAATGAAACATTATTATATAGCGCATACTTATCGGACATTTTTTTAATATAAAATGAAGCGGGTCAAACCAATCCAATCGAATTCTGGTTACCTAACCAGGCACCTTTACCTAGGTCATCCCGAATCAACGGAGTGAACAATCCATTAGTGAAACCGATTTCGTTATGCCATTGGATCCCAGTTGAACCAGTCCGACCACCAAGACTGAACCAACTTTCACAACTATGCTTCACGCTTATTTTTATACACTATATTATGGATTGAGGTTATTATTATATTTACACAAAAATTCAAAGGACCATGTACATAGCTTACGTTTACGTGTTCAATCATAGACATTATTTTTTTTGTATAATATTTATATAGTTATATAACTTAAAAAATTACAAATAGTCATTAGGCCATGACCCCTCACACATAGACATGAGTTCGTCCCTGTACATTACTGCAGATATAATTTAGATTAATGAATACCTAAAAATTATGGTCACTTGTTTCTGTAATTTTCTTTACCAATTATGTATAAAATATTTGACAAAACTAAATACAGCTTCCTATTACATAATTATTGCATATGCCAGTAAACCACTTAGTGATTTGACCGGAGCCTTCACAGTCCATTGTCACATTTATCTCCTATCTTTTCCATTTGAAAGTGGTAGTTGCTCATTTTTCGAGAACATTTAGTCATTGTTGGAAAACATTTACTCACTCATCTCCCATCCTCCCATTCTACCATGTTCTGTTGGGTTTTTTTTCTCTCCTTTGAGCTTATGGTTGTCTCGCATGTAGGAGGTTACTTGTAAGGTTTCGGTGTCCACGTGGCAGGTTAATATTATAATGATTACAATTATTTCGTAATTATGGTAATAACTACGATGATCATTTTCCCTATCCGGGTTCGTGTGACCGAGGTGTCATACAGGGAGTGTAAATTGGAACTCGGATGAAGAGGGGGTGCATATTGGAACTCGGATGAGAAGGGGTGTAGATAGCATATTTTCTATACCGGGTTCATGAGACCGGATTGTCACCTAAAGGGGGGTGTATTTTGGAACTCGGAAGAAAAGAGGGTGTGGATAGCCTCTTCAAATCCGAAATCATGGTGTATGTTAGTATTGATGGGAAATTGGGTTAGTGCATGACCGGGTTATCGCCACGTAAGTGGAGTAAATACATAGCACTTTAAGGGAAAAGTGCTGGCGAACTGAAAGGAACTCGGACAAGAAGGAAAGAGCGACGGGGTAGTGATCTCGGATGTGTTCCGGGTAGTAATCTTGGTTTAAGTTCAGGAGGGGCTCGTATTTTGTTGACGTGTAAGAGCTACCCGGTAGAGAAAATCGGAAGAGCACATAACCCCTCTTGATAGAGTTACCGGGTTGAGAAACCGGAAGCACTTGCAACCCTTCCTATAGCGCTACCGGTTAGCGATCCCAGAAATGGTTGGAATAAGTGCACAGGAACCCAGGATATGGTAGTGAAGTTATGCTCAATATATATATTTATTAATCCAACCTGGCAGCATGGTAAGAATGAGGAGATCCCGGTATCCTTACATAAACTAAGTACATTTGACTCGCCAACCCGATAGTTGGTATTTTCACAAGCTGACCTTACGCACGTGATTCACATTGGCTACCAGGCCATTTAAGTGACACGTGTGGGCTTGAGTAACGTATACAACGAGCGTTGACTCAGAATATATAAGCAGTGTGAGCGTGGGTCATTTCCCCACTTAACTCATTTTTCTCTCTTCCTCCTTCTGCTTCCTCCATTAACGAACGAAGGAAGCTTCAAGATAGAGAAAAAAAAGGTGATCTTAGGACGTTCTAGCTTGGGGAAAAGCTCTACGCCAGTTGTGCTAACACCTTAGAAGTAAGGAACATAGGTAAAGCATTAACTCTAACTGTTAGAAATTTTGGGTTAGGGTGCGACGAAGGGACTTTCAAAGGTCTGCATGTCACCTGTTGGTGACTAATCCCTGTAACCTAGAAAGAAATTGAGTTTCTTTACATGCAATGGTGGAGAATCACTATTAATGTCTTGCATGCATGTATGTAGGGTGTGACACTGAGAATCGTGGTGCTCGGAACCGCGGGAACAAAAGCACCAATACAGAGCTTCAAACATGTAAGCTCTCTGTTCTTGAAGTCGTCCCCTCGATGACGTTCCACCATCCTCCGAGGGAGTAATGGTCATTGTATGACATGATGCATGTATTGAAATTGTGTGTTACTGCTTTGACTGAGAACATGTATGTGATTTGCACTCTGATAAATTGTTGTGATTGTGTGAGAATTCTCTGGCCAGTACAATGGACAAGATATGGACTTCCCTTAGAGCCAAAGTGATGTGGAACAACTCTAAGTGGTCAATTAGTATGTACGAAAATCCTAAGAGAGAATGCCCAAGACGTTGGATGAACCTCTCTTGGAAGAGCCATAGACGTACACACAGAACCCGGTTCCGCCGGTGGTATCTGCCAGAAGTCCTGAGGGAATGTGCCCATTAAGTTGGATGGTCTTCCTCAGGCAAGGGATGTAAAAGAGCAAGTGCCCATTAAGTTGGATGATCTTCTCTTGTATGATCCGTGTGATTATATACATGTGTTATGTTCTGAAAGCTGGGATGGCTAATTTGTGTGTGATGCCTGTTTTAATATTTGTATCATGGAAGTGAACCCGGGGAAGGAGAGGCCTTCCAGAACTCGGAGTTTACTAAGATTATTATCTCACCCTGGTTGGGGAATTATATGTGCTTGCAGGTGATGAACACAGGTATTAAGATGGACCTCGGGGCAAAAGGCCCGGGTAGCATGACTGTCTGAGGGTTTCCGAACTAGAAGTCGAGCCGGGACGGGTTCCGCGTGACTTTATTTTAGTTAGGGCATGCCGGCTCTGTTATATATATACATATATATTTTGTTTTGTGACTCGGCCTTCCCCTTGATATGTATCCCGACCCTTGTTATGTAACTCTGCCCGGATGAGTGTTTATTTTACGTGTACTCGCCATGAATAATGTACATTATATTATTGTATATAATATCGACGTGTGATGACGTCACTCTTATGCTGCTTCCAAATTAACTGTCGTTAATTTAATTGCTGCGCTTTATGATCGTATTTAAATGTTAACAACCGAATGCATGCGGGGTGTTGCATTACTGTATCCTCATTTCACCTTGCAAGTCTCTCATTTGCACCATTAAATAAGACTTAAGGTGAGGTATTTAAAGTTGCATAATATTTTACCAGTTTTGTCACTGTTATTTCTTTTACATTTTGCCTCCCACTCTACGACAATGTCCTTCTGTGAAGTGGGAAGCAGTGGGCTGGCATCCTTTGTTGATTAATTAAAAAAAATGTCGTTTAACTTTGGTGGATTTGGTTAAAAGTGTAACTATCTTCAATGCCTGAAGTTTTGATGTATTGTTATTGGTTGGAATTAGGATTGGTGTACATGTCAAAACTTTGTTTTATTACTTTTTTATATATGGTTTGTAGGTTTTCCGTTAGATGTATGAATTAAGGGATACATCTTCTTCCATCGTTGGTGTTAGTAAAGTTCGAGTACGAAACCTCAAAATGTACTATCAATGTGGACAACTTGCGAAAATTAAATATAGTGGAACAAAAGATAATCCGAAGAGGTTGTTTTATAGTTGTAGGTTAGGTCTTATGCATTTTTTGATTAGGTTCAGAAGGACCATGAAGAAGACTATTGTAAGATCATGATGGAGTTTGATGACATGAAGAGGGAATTTGGTAGACTAATTACCAACATCAAAGAGTTAGAAGCTAACTATCATTGGCTACACACTGTTTTAACCTTGTTTATTGTTATTGTAATTGTGGGCAGTATGAAGTTTAATTAAGTCATCAGTAATGCCAATGACTGAAGTTGGTATTTTGTCTTCCTATACTCCACTTATGGGATATTAAATTCTTGCTGAAGTGGTCGTAGTTAATGTGACATTGTTGTGTAAGCGATTATCCTATGTAATGAAACAAAGTTGGATTATTTTTTTGTTTAACTGCTTCTACAATTAGTCAATTTGTGATTATAATTGAATGTTATTTTATTGTATTTCATATAATGGATAAAATTTTGAAATTATATTTCTATTTGATTCAAATGTCAACGTCATTTGTTTAATCTTCGACAATTGGGGCAATAGGTTTTCATTAACCAAAGCAATATAAAATAGAATCTGTGAATAAATTGGCATATATGCTAAGTGCTGATAAGCACGACCATACTCTAGAGGGGCATTAATTTTAACGGCATACAACCAAATTCATATTCCTTATACTTCTCATTTCGGTTGATATTACTATTTCATTGCTTCCAGGACATATTATATTGTCAAACGTTATCCATTGTTTTTCATAAATTGTTTAATACAAGTGTTTTTGGTTCATCAACAGTTATGAAATTGTGAAATTGGGCTTTGAGTTCCCTGTAGTTGTTCAACATCCCCAATATTCACATTTAAACAAAGAATATTGTTATCCAGTTTAGACACAAATGTTCTTGGTGCACTATGCAATAACAAAAATGTATCAGGCATTCACGTCCATGGTGCAACGTACCTTAACAACAATAATGACATATAACTTTCAAAAGTGTTCATATCACAAATTATTCATTACTTAATAACAATATAAGAGACTAAACTTCATAATTATATCACTTCAGTTTTAAAAGCCATCTAGTAAATAACCTTAACCCAAGGTATTTTCTGTAATTTTTGTAGTTAACAACATACTACTGTTAATGTTGACTAGTGCATTGCAAAAAACATCAAATAGCCATGACAAATAACAACCAAGCATCATTTACTCATCCAAACAACAATCACAATTGTATCACAACATCACCCTAAACCATGGCACAAAAGACAGTGGGTCTGATATGAAATTATTTGTTTCCCTACATAAACAACATATAATATTACAATACCAAACACTAAGAAATCAAACTTTAACTTTAATGATTTCTGAGGAAACATGTTTACATGTTTAAAGTCTTACCTCAAATTTGAGCATTAAACTGTTCATTGCAAAAGTCGAAATCTTCATGTTGAGTTGATAAAAGTAATGGACAGTTTCTTTTATTGTGCCCGGGCACCCTACATACACCACGCCTCGTAGTTCGCTTTGACTTCAATCTGAAAGTCATAACATCATTAGATATAGCACTACAACCACCTTTTTGTCTTCGTGTTGTTGGATTCCCTAAACCTACATTTGAACATTTGATTTCAGGCCTGTTAGTTTGCATGGAAGTTGCAATCTTTCTCTTCAACTTTTGGATTTCGTTACCAATTGTTTCTCTTACATAATTGCAATCTTCAGCACTCTTTGAACCTAAACTGCACCCACTCCCTACATGACTCAAGTAGCATACATACCTTCCGACAATATGTGAGTCCCAAAAGTTTGCCCCACTAGTAATTTGACCTTCATATTCATCCTTGGCACTGTTTGTTCATCATGATAGCACAAGACAGTCAGGCAACTCATCAATATTTAAATAAACCAACACAAAAATGATATGGGCACAAGGGATTCCAAATGATTCCATTCTTTCACAAGAACACACGAAGAAATTGTTTATAGGGTAGTGTGTCACATGCCACTCCATCCTTGTGACTTTGTATTGCATAACTTTATAAATGAACTGACCAGCTGTATTTCTACAATCAACCACATTGAATCTAAACGCAATATCTAAAACTTGACGAAACATGAACAAAATTTCCCGCGTCATTACTCTTACAACAGACCTCTCAAGTTCTGAAAAATTAGTTTGGGGCACAACAGTTCCTATTTTACATGCAAAATTCGCATCCAATTGCTTATAGCGCATATAACTAAGACATCGCTGAAAATGTTGACAAAACTCTGGCAAGTTGTAATGAGATCCAACAAACTTCAACAACAATGAGTGCAATCCCTCACACCTTGATGTTGTTCTAAATCCAGCAAAGAAGATGCCTCGTATATATGCTACTGCCCACATATCCCTCTTGTCATACATTTGATTCACCCAATTATTCTCCTCGAAACCAAGTTTTGAAACCATAGTGGTCCATTTTTTTAAAGGCCCAATATCATAATCACCTAACATACATTTTCCAAATTCAGAAAGGAAAGGTTGACTATCAATTTTTCCTTTTGCATTCCGAAGCAAATGCCATGCACAAAGTCTATGATGGGCTTTAAGAAATACTATATTTATGGCATTTCTCATAGCCATGTCTCCATCAGTTATAACAAAGGTGGGAGCCTTACCTTTCACTACCTCAGTGAAATGCTTAAGCAACCACACATATGTCTGTTTAGTTTCATTTGAAACAATAGCACTTGCAAATATAATTGTCTTATTATGGTTGTTCACTCCAAAAAAAAATTACCACTGGACATTTATACTTGTTTTTCCCATATGTCACATCAAAGGCCAAAACATCTCCAAAAACAACATAATCCAACTGACTTGTGCCATCACACCAAAATAGGTATTGCAATCTTCCATCATCATCCTTTATGTAGCGTACAAACATCAACGAATCACCCAAGGTTAACCACCTTAAATATTGTAATGCACTTGCAACATCTGAACCTTGGCATCGCCTTTCTTTGTCAATTTGATTGTACAAGTTCTTCTTGCCAAAAAGAACTCACTCGTACCCTCCTAACTGCATGGCAAATGAACTGAAGATATTTGCTGCTCCCATACCAACCTTCCTTAAAGTATTTAAATGCAAAACATCAGTAACACTCATTTTCCTATGTGCCGGTAACATCCCACAATGGATTCTTTGCAGTAACTCATGATTGTGCTCATCCACAAATTTTTTAATTTTCCAATGATCAAAATGCCCAAATATATGCACAGGAAAAAAAGGCTTAACACCCACATTGAGTTTCAGGTCTAGGGACACGCTTACGGTTTGCCATGGTCAACCCTCTATCCCCACGAAAACCTTGCCTATGACACTTGAAGGTTTGCTGCATAACTTCTCCTTTTGCATTTCTGTTCATCTTTCCTTTATGAAAAGAAAATCCTTTCACTCTTGCAAACCAATTATAAAATTCATATGCAAGATCTAAGCTTGCAAAATGACAACTCATTAAATCTTTAGCCTCCACACTCATCCATTCTAAACTATAAATGTCTTGTAAGAAATATATGGCATAAACAACATCATCAAACGAATCTTCAGAACACTGGTCCAATCAACAATGGATTATTCAGAACAGTCTTCGAAATCAACACTTTCATTTTCAGAAATTATCGCATGAAACGATTCATACGCTTCATCTATTTCATCATGATTGGAATAATAGCAAATGCTAGAAAGTCCCTCTCCCTAAAATTATATCAATATAGCTATTTTAAATATCAATTATTAAAAAATTACATTGAAACAACAAACATAATAAACAAATAATCCTGGATAAAGTTCTCTTCAAGTTGCGTCATGTCCCGTTCATCCTCCATCATGTCATCATCTTTCGCCACCGTTATCTCATCTTCACGATAACTCAGAGATCCCACTTCCCATTCCTCAGCCATCTCTCCCAGAATTGAAAGAAAATGAATCTATAAAAATACACATACAATTAGGCACCAATTAATTCAAAGAAAATGAACCATCATCACTACTCTTCTACATAATGTATGAAATCAAATTTGTCAATCCTCTGGAGAACTAAAAAAACCAGGTTATAAGCTACTGTTTATACACATAATAAGAAAAATAAAAATGAAAGGTGCCATCCAGAGAGCAATTAATCAAGTTCTCAAGAAACAAAACTAATTTCAAGGATGGTTGGCATTATATCATTAAGATTCATAGGTATATTACCCATAAAGCTACATATGAATATATGACTCTATGGATATATGGATTCAGTAAAAAATGAAGACACAAAAAACACACTACAAACAGAATGTATGTTTACACATTCATATATACCCGGAATCACCTGTCAAATGACTTATGAATTTTTTAAAAAACTACACCAAATTTTAAGAAACCAGTTCAAACAATTCATTGAAGGAAATCATAGAAAATGAGTGAAAAGATATAGTAGAGAACAAATAGAGAATATACAAGTTAAGTATGAACTAAATTGATTACAAAAATTAATCCTTTATAGCTAAACAATTACACATATAAAGTTAGTTGTACCTTCCCTAACAATCTAACACAATCTGTAACTGTATAACAGAAAAAACCAACAGTTGGTTGCTATCACAACCTGTGAGCATGTCATTGAAGGTTAAACAAGTAGTATAGTTGAACTAAGAGACAACCTAACTTGATAATAAACTTCAGAGTTACATTACATGATGTTCACACAGACAAAATGTTTTACAGCTTGTACTACAGATAAATAAAAATCTAAAAGTCAAAAAGTCTAAATAAAAGTGTCAACAAAACTTATTGTCTTAGTGCATCCCCTAATAAAGACACACTTTATACGAAGAACAAGCCACCCACTTGTTTATAAGAGGGAAAACACAACAAATTTAATCACACACAACCAACAGTTATGCAGTCATCAATTCATGAACAAACCATAAGGATTATAACAAGTACAGATTAACTAATGGGTTCAACTTTGAACAAATTAATAGCAATCAACAACTTCAGTTCCTGACTGCAGATAATGCCAACTATAGTTTCAATATAATCATTGAACTTCGAAGACAATAATCATAGGTTCACAATCACAACATAATGCATCAATAGATCAACAAATCTTTTCCTCTTCAATTAATTCCAATCCAATGTAATTACAAGTTATAGGCCTACACTGCAATTGTTAGACTATTGGCAAGCGTACCAATGTTGTCGTAGGTTACAGAATTTATAGAGAGATCGTCTCCACAAGGACTTGAGCTACTCAGTTATTCCAAATAAAAAGTAACAATAGTTATGTACAACAAATATAATCGAAATTTGATGGTTTATGGAAGTAACGAAAATAACGGATTAGTTCGTCAAAAATATGAAAAATTACAGAAACTAATAAAATGAATTTAATTAATTCAAGAGAACGTAGGATTAAGTTTCATCGTTCATACCCTTAGTATCCAATTCACATTAATACATATGAATCATTTTCTAACATTAGTGATGCACACATTAATTTACCCTGAATAGATCCCTCATATTCGACTATCCTAAGGATATTTACCGAATATCGATCCCTCGCATATGAAGTAAATAACTCAGCATTACAATCATAATCTCGTGTTATTTGCAATCAAAACGTTATGCTCTATTCCTAGCAATGTAACGTAAAGAGTAAAATCATTCAGTTCAAATCCTAAGGGCACTTTCTAGTCAAACTTAGAATCTAATTTCATGAAACTAGTGATCAAGTAGAATCAAGCATTAAGAACAGAATGAAATCACCAATAATGAGTAGAAAATATTCATACATATATCAAATATTAAAAAAGATACAAAAGGGTACAAAGATTACATCCAATCCTTTGGAGAAATTAACCGATCATTGTATAGAGCAAGAGATCAACAGAAGACATCACAAAGGAAGCGATCCCTGGCCCATTTTTGCAAAGTTTCCACTCCTTTTCTCCCTTATCTCACCTCTCTCTACATCTTCTTGTTGCGGGTTTTGTCCATGGTGTTTTTCTCCCTTTCTTGCATGGCCTTTTATAGGCAAAGGTGGAGCAGGTCAGGCAAACTCGCCCAAGCGAGTTATTTACTCATGATTTACTTGCCCAGGCAAGTTATGGCTTAGCTGTGAAAAAAGATTAACTCGTCTAGGCAAGTTGTGGCTTCCAGAAAATTCTTCTTTTGACCTTTTTGCCCTATCTTCTGATCTTGGTTGTTTTGGATGCCAGGGATACCTATCGAAACATCAAAATTAAATGGATGAATCTTCCAAATGTAAACAAAACCTTTATATATGTACAAAATATAAAATAACTAGGATTAGGGCTAGTTTTATGAGTGAATTTACTGAAATCAAAAGATAAGTGCCAACATTATAATCTTGAAAATAACTAAAAGATGACACTTATCAGCAATCACTTCAGTTAACTCATAAGGCAAAGAATAAAAAAGAATACAAAAGTACTTTCAAACATTCAATTGTTCTTCACAATAAATTACATGTCACATAATTATCATCCAATGTCTACAAACAATTAATATAACACAGCAGTGCAATAACTACCATTTTGTAGAGCCATTAACAAAATTATTATTTCACTTGGTTGCTTATGTTTTATTGGTTTTCTATTTATTGTCCTTTATATAATTATGTTGATAGCAACACATACATTTTTGTTTTCAAAATCGGGTTGTTATATAAATTTCATTTTTAAAAAAAGAGGATAATTCATAAATTGTGACCGCTTCTACTTTGCAAAACCAAAACTCCTATTTTGTAATACAAAGTCCTAACTTAGCAAATGCACCCGTAGGAGTTGAATTTTTCACTCACAAAAGAATAATTCATAAATTGAACCAATACCTTTAAATAGGCAAGAATGAAAAACCAGCCAGAGTCATGAGTGTCGATAAAACAAAATCGCATCTTTGAACAAAAACCTTGGGCTTCTGCAAAGCTCCAATGCAAGAGACAACCTCTGGATTTCAGAGAAAATGACTTTAGAAATTTAGGGTGATTAAAATCGAGTTCATAATGAGTTAAAATTTGTGGAAAACCTATGAGAACAAGTTTCAACATTTTACAATGAGAGAGATACAAACCAAGCAAGAATACAGAGATTGGAGTAAACGACAACTGTGAGATCGCGAAATGGGTGAAAGAGTGACTAAGGGATTTATATTTATTAAAAGTTAAATATTAAAACCTATTATTTTAATATAATCCAATTAGTATTTTTTCCCTTTTTTAATTATTTTTTTCCAATCATCAACCTATTATTTTGTCATTTTACTCCCTCACCTGAACGCGTGCTTTTTGGACTTCATATTAGAATTCACCGATGTTTGAAGTATCTAAGATTTAATAGACCCAATTTTTAGGGCTTTTAAGGACGGACTCACTAGTGTCTCAAGAATTGATCAGTCACACTATTAGCTTAATTGAATTGCCCTAATATATGTGTTTTTCCACATGACAGAATCCATAGAAACCTTGGTTTTGTGTCATTATTATAAGCGGCAAATGATTGGTATGCACATCAGTTGGAATGGTATCACATGAATGTGAATCAAGAGATTGGCTTGAAATGAAAGGCTTTCCAACTATCCATTGTACATAAAAAAAAAAACTTTTCACTTGTGATTCCTAGCTTAACCAATATTTTCTGGACACTTATTAACATTTTATTAAAAATAATTACAATTGTATTTGAAATGTATTGTTGGAATGTAAAATAAAATTATAACATATCATAAGAGATAAAATATATTTTACCTAAATTCATTATAATCAAATAATATTTCAAATTTTATATGGTTGCTAAAAACTACATATAAATACTGTTACCAAATTTTTTTACGTAGAATTAATAACTACAATAATGAATTCAATTAATTAAGATCGCAAGTGATAGTTATATTCATATGCCAAACTGTCAAAAAATGTATGACACGCAACTTTTTCTTGTATAAATTAACACTCCAATCATTATCCTTATTTGGACACATTGCATACCTCAAATGAGCCCTAAAGAGATCAAGCAAAATCAATATTAGGGATAAATAGTCAACCCGCTTTTTTTAGCTCTTAAGAGCGGTGACATGCTCATCTAGAAAATCCTTCACTCAAATCATTCATTACCAAATTTATTGGCACATGGTGACTCCTCAAGCAATTTCTAGACTCCACTTCGTTGCTCCTCTAGTCAATCGAACTAAATCCATAACTTTCCTTTCATGCATCCTCATCCATAACATCAAAATCTTTAGAACTTAGTTATTTTGATTTATGCTAACTCTCGCATTCACTACTACAAAATATAACTTCAAGATTAACATCAATTATAAGAAAATTTCGACATTTTCATAAATAAAGGGTTATTGTTAATATCAATTTTTTGAAAGACCAATATTAATTGATATTAACTCAATATCAATTTTTTGGAAATCAATATTACTATAAGAAAGTCAACATCGATTTGAAAAATCCGATATTACTATAAGAAATTCAACATTGATGTTGAGTTTCTTATAATAACATCAGTTTTAAAAAAATTGATGTTGTGTAATTTGTTAATAACATCTGTTTTATTTAAAAATATCGATATTGTTGTTTCTTTTATAAAACCCCCAAATTAAACCTTTTGTCCCTCTTTTACTATCACGCCTGAAACTTTTACTCTGAGTCTCTCTCTCCCACGGTCTCGCTCTCACCCTCGGTATCGCTCTCTCAGTCACAACTCTCCACGGAGGTGACTTCCTATCTGTGTCAGTCTCAGTCTCGCGGTGCCCATAAGTTAGCATTGATTTTTGATTTCGATGTATGAAAATTTCTGACCTCAGGATAACTATATACATTTGCCTAATTTCCTTTTTTGACCTTCATTATTCTTGGTGTTTCTGTGGAAGTTTTATGCTGCCACCAAGTTCATGAGATCCTAAAAATAGTCTGCATTCATATTCATATTATCTGTGTATTGTAAAGATGTATTATGTTGAAGTTCCTGCGCTTGGGGTGCAGTAATTGGTTGTATCTTGCTCACATGAGTGTATTCTTTGAGGTCTATTGATTGGATGATTGGATAGCTAGGGGTAGCTAGCTAGCTATAGCTTTGCCCCACATTAGGCTAGATAAGTGGATATATATATCATTTTTTTGTTGACTTGATTTTTTTTGGACTGAATTGAGACTACTAGATTAATGTAGGTACTAACATTCAATGCCAAATATGACATTTATATAGATATAGATACATATATACGATGGTTGCTTTTTATAATATGCGTGTGATGCATACTTATAGTTAAGCACTAGTTTGGATTTTCAGTTTCAATTTTTTGAATTGTAGACTAAATATGTTCATATTTGCTCAGACCATGCATAATTCCCAACTAAGAGTGAGATCTTTACCAAAGCAACCTTAGTGTGCGTAGAGTATATTGAGTAACTTTGTTTTTTACTTGCTGCTTGCATTTTAGAAGCTTCATAATAAGTTAGAAAACTGTATTTTTTATCGTGACTAATATAGCTCTCAATATTCAAGATACATTAGACTCACTGATGACTCTTACGATCCATCTCCTATCCTTAGGCTCCTTTAGGTAATTATTAATATTAATATTGATATTTCTTTATTATTCTTTTAGTAATAATTATATCTCTAGATAGGTTTTGGTTTTAGACGAAATTTGTTATAATTTTGTTAGAGGAGATTAATTTCTCTATATATACTATATAATTATGACGAAAGAAAATCAATGAATAATCACAAATATAGGAGGGTCTCTCGTTCCCCAACTTGTTACTTGTTATTTTGTTTATCTATCTTAAGACATTATTTCTTTGACCAATAGAAATGACAAAAGAATTTTCATTTGCTCTGGTCCAGGGACATTCTTAATGTTAATGTTTCCCCGCCATTCTCTAACTTCCAAGGACATTTTTCCAGCGAGACATTTTTTCTTCCTTTCCACCTGTTGCCTCTAGACTGCTGTCTAAGCTAAGTATGATTACCCATCCCCTCTTCAAACCCCGTTCTAAATTAAAACATTGATTCTTATTTCTTACACAACCCTTTGGGTCTAGAGGAATATGGCTGCAACGTGCAATCTACTAAAAAAAGTCCATGGTCATATATATAGAATTCCAAACCCAAGAATAATGCAAATGTGACCAAGGTGTGTGTCAATTGTTTTTCAGTTTAAGTGTAAAAAATTAAATGAATTCTCTGGAAAAATTAATTGAATTCCCAAGAATAATGCATCACGTCTGCTTAAGTAAATTTTGTTATATAAGTGAATCTTCTACCATTTGACTATAAAAGGTATATACATATATTAATGTTCAATGTTGAATGTAACTTGTAGGTTTTCTTTTCCCGTTTGCATTGTCGTCACAACATTCATTGTTGTAGATTTCACAAAGATCATCATCACAGTACAAATGTCGTTCATATTTTTTTTAGGCTCTTTTATCTTACGAGTGTTTTTATAATTTTTTGTATGAGATTAATGGCTATTGGTTTATATATACAATTAATGTTCATTATAAGTGAACATTAGTATCACGTTTGAGATTCAATACAATGATTCTTCCGGATAGTTTGGATTAATCGTTGTATTGATTCTTGAATTGTTCGTTTGGACAGTTTGGAAGAGTCATTTTTTATAATAGATTTATATGTATGGGTTAAGTTTATTTTCTTAAATTTGATGAACTTTCGGTACAAAGCATTTCACTTTGTTCTCCGGGTGCATACCTCAAATGAGCCCTAAATAGACTTAACCTTTACATATGCATCTACTATAACAAAATGTCTTCCTGAATGGATAAGGCCACACCTATAATGAAAAAAGTGAGTTTTGCATGCATGGAACAACTTTGTCAATATCACAAAGTTATTAATTAGATGGATCGAATTTGGATGAATGCAAGTCGCATGGGCCTCGAGTATAAGGAAGGCATTGAACAATTCTTAGAATTTTCCTCCAAAAGAAGTCGACCGGATGAGGATGAAAAATATTTCTGCCCTTGTATAAACTACTGGACAACATATGAGAACATCTTCAGTGTGACGAGATTAAGAAAAATTATACGACCTGGATATGACATGGTGAATTGATAGACATGCAGAGGGGGTCCCAAATTGAATCGATTGATGTACAAATGAGATATTGATTAGAGGATATAATTTGTGATCTTGGTCAAAAGTCTTTTTAGCAAGCGCATGCCCCTATGTATGATACATTGGAAAGTCATTCGAAGAAGCCTTTGTATCCAGGATGCAAGAAGTCTTTGACGTTGTTGCCAGTGGTGTTAAGTTTGGTTAATGTTAAGACTAGATATGGGTGGAGTGCAAAAGTTTCACTTCACTACTTCAGGTTGTGTAGGATATGCTTCCAGATGAGAACATATTGCCAATAAGTTACTATCAAGCGAAGAAGATACTATGTCTGATGGGTATGAAGTTTCACAAAATTCATGTCTGCCCAAATGATTGCATACTGTACATACATGAGTATGAAGAAATGCATTCCAAGGTTTAAGTGCCTTTTGCAAATGAAGATGACACGAAAGACCTTACATGACATGCAGATGAGAGAAACTACGATGGCATTTTTCACCATCCTACTGATTCCTCTCAGTGGAAGAAGATTAATCGTTTGTATCCAGAATTCGACTAAGAGCCAATAAATCTTAGGCTTAGACTTGCCACTGATGGAATGAATCTCTATGGCAATTTAAGCACTCATCATAGTTCGTGGCTTATTTTGCTAGTAATTTACAAATTCCCTCCTTGGTTGTGCATGAAGCAAAAATACATAATGTTGTCTATGATGATATCAGGCCCAAGACAGTCAGGAAATGGCACCGATGTTTATCTCATTCCCTCAATTGAAGATTTGACAAAGTTATAGGACGAGGGGGTTGTCGTGTTTGATAGGTATCAAAATGAGACATTCAAGTTGTGTTCAATGCTATTTTGTACCATTAATGACTTTCCAGCATACGGGAATTTGAGCGGATATAATGTTAAAGACCATCGTGCATGCCCTATCTGTTAACAAGACACGAGCTATGTACAACTGAAACATGGAAGAAAAATAGTTTACATTTGACATCGACATTTTCTAAAACCTTATCACCCTTACCGCCGATTGAAAAAAGCTTTTAATGGAAGTCAAAAGCATGAAAGTGCATCGATATCGTTAACTGGTGAGCAGGTTGTTAAACGAGTTGAGGACATCAATACTACATTTGGAAAAACCCAAAAGAAGATGAAAAGTCAAACTTTCATATGGAAGAAGAGGTTGATATTGTTTGATCTTCCATACTGGTCTGATCTAGATGTTAGATATTGTATCGATGTTATGCATGTAGAGAAAAATGTGTGTGATCGTGTCATTAACACGCTTCTTAACAGTCAAAGCAAGACAAAGGATGATTTGAATACTCGTAAAGATCTAGCTGAGATGGGTATACGTGATTAGTTACATCCAAGGTCTAATGGTAAGAAAATATACTTGTCTCCAGCATGTGACACTTTGTCAAGAAAGGAGAAGACAAGTTTTTGTCAGTGTCTGCACCATGTCAAAGTGTCACATGGATACTCTTCAAATATTAAGAGCCTTTTGTAGCTGAAAGATCTGAAACTAGTTGGCTTAAAGTCTCATGGTTGTCACGTCTTGATGCAACAGCTGTTAGCCGTGGCGATTCGAGACATCTTGCCTAACAAAGTTAGGCATGCCATAACTCGCCTGTGCTTTTTCTTCAATGTCATTTGTAGCAAAGTCATCGACCGTCTAAATTTAGATGACTTGGAAGACAAGGTTGCAATTATCCTGTGTCAGTTGGAAATGTATTTTCCTCTTTCATTTTTCGACATCACGGTTCACTTCATTGTTCATTTGGTCAGGGAAATTAAATTGTGTGGTCCTATACATTTACGGTGGATGTACCTGATTGAGTGATACAAAGAATCTACATTCTCCTAAAGCATCCATTGTCGAAAGGTACATTACAGAAGAAGCTATTGAATTTTGTTAGGAGTACATTGAAAAGGCAAAGCCTTTTGGGCTTCCCAAGTCTCGGCATGACGATAGAGTGGGAGGTAAGGGTTCACGAGAGCTGCATGTTATAAATCCCGATTTAGAGGAATTGCAACAAGCTCATTTGTATATACTGAATAACAGTAATGAAGTCCTGCCATACATAGTTTGTCATAAAGCCTTGGTGAAGGAAAGTGACCCAAAAATGACCAAGAATAGGTTGTTGAAAGAGCATAACAAGACTTTCCTAAATTGGTTTAAAGATATAATCTTTGGTGACAATAATGCCTCTGAAACGTTCAGGAAGTTAACATATGGGCCTAAAAGAAATGTTATAAGTTTGGCAAGGATACAATATCAACAAGTATTTATTCTACACCAAAGAACAAGATGACAAAAGTACAATGCAAAACAGTGGAGTTAGTTTTAGGGCTGAATCCCAACATTTTGCTACTATGCATGACCGCAATCTCCATCTAGCTTCTATCCCTTACTTTGGAGTCATTGATGAAATCTGGGAGCTTAATTATGTTAAATTCACTTTGTGTATTTTCAAGTGTAAGTAGGTTGATAGCATTATCAGTGTGCGAACCAATGATTTTGGATTGAGCCTTTCATCATGGCAGAACAACCTAAACAAGTGTTTTATGTTCAAGATTCTTGTGATGAAATGTGGTCAGTGGTTCTAAATGGAAAAACCATTGGTATTAATCTCGATGATGATGATTCAACGCTTGATACTGCTCTCACTCCTTTGTCGACACAAAGGCCTTACGTCAATGGAGAAGAAGTTGACAACGTCCATGCAAATCATAATGATCATGATGAAGGATAATTAATTAACATCGTTTAATGTAATTTTTTTTTATTTGCTTGTTTCCACATTTACAATTTCATAACTTACTATACTTGTGACTTTACTTTAATTAATGTCATTTTTTAACAGGAACATGACTACACAACTAAACTCTCCCCCTCCTCCTGAGTCAGTACATTCACCTTCTACGTGGAAGAAGACTAGAAAAGCAACACAGCTCAGATCATTGGCTACCAAATCCGTTGGTGTCGAGAGACCGGTGGTTCATGTGGATCCTGCCACTTGGAATCCTGGTGGTCCCACAAAAAGAAATTAAGGACGTATTTGGGGATCATCGTTTGGGACAAGGTGGATGTTACAATTGATAACTGGAAAGAAGTTACTACATCTCATAAGGATTTGATTTTGGAGGACATTCAGGTATTTGAATAAAATGTTTAATGTTATTGTAATTGGTTTTACTAACATTGCCAAAAATGATTAATATAGTTTTTATTTATAAAAATACAAAAATAAAAATCAACATTGGTTTTTACAAAATCCGATGTTGTTTTGGATAATTCAACATCGATTTTTATAAAAAATGATTTGTTTTGCATAATTAAAAACTGATATTGATATACATAATTCAACATCAATTTTTAGTAAATTGATGTTGATTTTACATATTTTACAAGTTTTTTTTGTTAATTTCTTATCAGACGACATCGATTTTCTTAAAAATCGATGTTGTGTAGTTATGTTAACATCGATTTAAAAATTCAATATTAATGTTGATACTTTCAACATCAAGGGTTTCAACATTGATTAAAAACTGATGTTGAAAGTCCTAAAACACCGATATGGAATTCTATTTTGCTAGTAATAATTACTTCATTAAATGGTATTTAAGGTGTGATACTATTTCTATGCCTAACATGACCTGATAAAAAAATCGTATTAAATACTTGAAAAAAAAATCATTTATAATAATCTTATTTGAATCAAACAAAATTATATATAAGTATGTAACACATTCATAAACCGATTAGTACAGCGTTTGACTCGCCAATCAACATGACAAAAGCTTTGTTAATATCGTGTCAACAAACTCATATGTGACCTACCCTTTAGCTGTAATCAACGACAGCTGAGTTTTTCACCTTTAGGATTTAATTTCCTCTTTTCTGTTTTTTGTTTGTGGATGAAAGACTATCTTTTTGTTCATGAGCAGGCAACGTTGCCTAATCTAGCATATTCTATAAATGCAAAGGTGATATACTCACACCAAAAAGTAAAAAAATTAAATACATGTCAAATTAATGATGATATTATTATTGTAAATTAATCATTTGATATATGTTTTTGATTTCTATGGATAAAAAAAAAACGTTAACAAATGTCTTTTGGAACTCTGGCTCCCAAGTCCAAATGTATATTGTAGTGTATTTTTTGGGTGAATATTTTTGTAGTGTTTGATACTGAAAAGGCATTAGCAAGAGCGGGAAACAAAATCATCATTGTCTCTTTTTCTAAAACCTAACGTGCACTTTACGTTTCAATTCATTAATCTATATATATAATTGTTTTACGCACAAAATTGTAGTTTTTAATAATTTTATCAAAATTATTTATATAAAATACAGTTACAAAAATATTCATAAGAAAATATTAATTAGCATATATACATGGTCATGAGCATTTAAAAGTATTTAAATTGGAAAAAATAATTATACCCAAAAGGAGAGTAATACATCTTAATTAAAAATTAAGGACTAATTCATTACTCTAGATATTAAAACTTATTTAAGAATTTAATAGTTTTTAACAAATTTTTTTCTTATACATATATTTGGTGATTGACTCTCTCATCAAATGTTTAATTAAAGGACAATGTTATCATTTAATTATATATTATTGTGATTTTTAATTAATTTATTCCTAATAAGAATTGCTTAAAACAATTAATTCCTTGAATAATATATAGATAATATGATTGCATGATTCAGTAAAATATTACAATAATAATTTATTATGTAAAAGGTTTGACTTCATTAAAAAAAAGTAAAAGGCTTAACTTAGATTTTTGTTATTAGTTTGAGTCTCAAGAGGTATTAAATATAGATTAAATAATTAATAGTTTCATAATCCATAAATCCTTGAATAGTATATTCTCGACGTTAATAAATGTTCGAAAGCAAATTTAATAAGTATCCATGTGTTGTAGTACTTAAACGTGAAATCACAAAAGAAATAGATATTACATGCCACATGTCTGATATTCGAATTTAGGTGATTTATTTAAGAACTGAAGATCTGATGTATTATTTATTTAAGTATTTTTCATGTTCTGTCCCGTTCGATCAGTTGCGTCATTAAACATTCCAATCGATGATAAGTGGTTGGGAAATAGTATATTTTTGTAATAATGCATGAGATTTTGAATATTAATTTCAATACTTAAAATGTTTCTTGTTTTATTTAAATATTAACCAAATTAATAGTAATCATGTTTGCAATCTTAATAGCTGCTTCGTGTTTATTTGAATCAATCATTAGAATTTGATTTGATCTATATGAAGCCTCCACACCAGGCGCGGTGCTACTGACATTGTTAAATGACGGGCCTAATAAAATTTATTCTTACTACTGGGGGAAGAGAGGCCGTGCCTCTCTGTATATTTTAAATAATAATTTAAGAAAAGAAAAAAATTTAGAAGTTAAAAAAATATAAATGAAAGTAAATAACAATGTAAGAGATTAATGTTAGTCGGAAATTGTGAGACCTTTAACTAGTACTTCATTTTTTCGAAGAATTAATCTCATTATTTTTAACTAGGAACATATTTTATTATAAAAGAAGCTAATAATATAAAAAGCATTGGATAGTTATTAAAGAGAACCAGGAAAATTTTAAAAGAATAAAATTGTTTAAAAATTGTGTATATTAAAAGTAGGTATTCTCTTTATTATTGGTATATTTATAGTCTTTTTAGTTAAAAATAATGTTTCAAAATAAAAAAATAATTATAACTAAGAGAGATCAATATTACTTTTTATTTTACTTATAGAGAGAATATCACTTTTAATCATATATATATATATATATATATATATATATATATATTTCTTTTGAAGAGATTAAATAAAAAAGAAAAAAATTGAGAATAAATGATTCCAATTGGTTAAATAACTTGAATTTCGAGGATTTGGTCTTCATTTTGTGAAAAATCGTTAGATATCAATATCTTAGATACTTGTAGCTTGATTGGTGAAATAATGTCTCTTAAAAAACATGTTTTATTAACCATCACAAAAAGAAAAGATTTTGTTGTGATGAACAAGATATTGAGAAATTGTCATGAGAGTTTTAAAAAGTTTTCGTAAGTTTAATTAATTTATGAAAAATAAATTATTTTTATAATTAAGTATAAATATAATTATTATTATCTTTATCTATACCATTATATAAACATGATACATCTTTGCTTTGTTAATCACTTTTTGGTCTCCACTTTTACATAATCATTTTACCCTTCAATATTCTAGGTTAATATAGACTTGGAATTTGGAGCTATAATTTGTGAACTCATTTTGGTTTGGGGACTCGTCGGGCTAGGCCATATTGACCTGTTTCTATTTAGGCCACATTTTCTTTGGCATATCCTTCCTTGGCATCATTGGTCACCCTATTAGGCTAAGTTCATTTTGACAACTCTAGTGATAATTGAGGTCTTTTATAAATTGTTTTGTTGTGTGAATCTTTTAGATGGTTACATAAAATTTTAAATATTTTAATCTTGATATAATGATTGTTATTATTTATTCACACGTTCTCATATAAACAAATGTTCTATTTTAAAGTTACTATAAGAATAACTTAATCCTTCTCTTTTTCTCTATTATTGATTTAACTTTACATCATATTTAAATAAGAATAACTTAATCCTCCTCTTTCTCTCTCTCTATTATTGATTTAACTTTACATCATATTTGAATCATAAATATATTATCATGTATATTTTTTATCCGTATGAATCAAATACAAATTTCAGAAAATTTATGATAACTTATGGAACTTGTTTAACTAATTGAGCTAAATTCCATTAATAAACACTATCATGTATAAGCAATAAGATTGCCTATCTGAAACCCAAATGTATAATAATTGTTAATCAATAATTAATTCTGCAACGTCCTGTGCACGCATGTCTCTATATAAGGTTGATCAACTTCAACGACCCATCTTTTGGCTTGATTGCACGTATATATTACCTGAGGGAGGTGTCGATTTCCTGGCCCATCAAGCAAGACACAAACAGGTTAAGAAAAAACAAGATACAAATCCATTGAATTGGTTTGAATCAATCCACTAAATAAACTTCCAAGTGCCAACCTTTATCAGCTGTATACTACCCATAGTCATAATAGTGAAATATCATTATATTCATGATATTATACTTGTTCATTCATTGCAATAATTTGCTTCAACGGTTACACACGTTAGCAGCAGCCTCTAATTATGATTCTCTTTACAATTTACATGCTGCTTCCCTATACTACCTTTGCAATTTTTCTCTTCTTTAATCTGTCACAATCAAACCCAATAAATACTGCCAACTACTTGTTATCACTGATTTCCACACTTCTTATTGGTCTTTCCTCAAAATAAAAAGTGTTTTTTCCATCTTCTAGCTTCTGTTACCACAAAAATAAAGAGTTTCGTTCCATCCTAATTTCTCCGTTCCTCTTCCATTTCATCAGGCATGGAAAAACAATAGGATTCAGCTGATTGAAGTATAGTTGAGTTTGTCAAATCTCATGTGAACAAAGGAAATTATTGCTTTCTCTTAATTCCGTTTCTTTCATATTTCCCAGTTTTTTCTGTTCCATACTTCTTTTCCATTATATATGCCGTCAAAGTAGAAAAAATCAGCTTAAAAAGTTCCTTTTACCTTTTCAAACTCATGTTAAACTTGTGTGATTGTAAGGATTTTATTGTTATGGCCTTTTCCAACCCTCTCTTCTTCTCTCTTGTTAAAGAATTCCATAGTTTCTTGTTTTTTTTCTTTCTTCTTGATGACATCTAATTACCCCAAAGAGTAATAGGGTGTTGGAGGAAAACCATGGGAAAACAGTGGTCTCTATTCAGTGTTATGGATACCCTCTTGTTGTGTATCCTTCTGTCTTCTGAAGTTGTTCTGACAAGTTTTCTAAATGTTGGCAAAGTCTATCCGGGAATCGAAAGTTCTCAAATGAATTGGATTGACAGGGATGGCATTTTGCTTGTGTCAAATAAAGGAGAATTTGGCTTTGGCTTGGTCACCACTGCAAATGACTCCACATTCTTTCTACTAGCAATAGTCCACAAGTACACCAACAAGGTGGTTTGGGTTGCAAATAGGGCACTTCCTGTTTCTAATTCTGATAAATTTGTGTTTGATGAGAAGGGCAATGTCATTTTGCATAAAGGAGAAAGTATGGTGTGGTCTTCAAATACAAGTGGCAAGAGCGTTTCTTCAATGGAATTGAAGGACACTGGAAACTTGGTTTTTCTAGGGAATGATAGTAGAGTGATTTGGCAGAGTTTCAGGCACCCTACAGATACCCTGTTGCCAATGCAAGACTTCAATGAGGGAATGAAACTTGTCAGTGAACCTGGTCCTAACAACTTGATCTATGTATGTTCTTGAGATTAAATGTGGCAATGTCATTCTCTCCACTGGTAAGTCCACAGCCTTATTGGTCTATGAAGAAGGATAGCAGCAAAAAAAAATCATCAACAAAAGTGGTGATATGGTGGCTTCAGCAATCCTTAATGCAAACTCCTGGAGGTTCTATGATGAGACTAAATCCTTGTTGTGGGAATTGGATTTTGCTGAAGAATCAGATGCAAATGCCACTTGGATTGCAGTTTTGGGAAGTGATGGCTTCATCACTTTCTCCAATCTTCTAAGTGGAGGGTCAATTGTTGCTTCATCAACAAGAATACCACAAAATTCTTGCAGCACCCCAGAATCATGTGATCCCTATAACATATGCAGTGGTGACAAAAAGGGCACCTGCCCTGTTCTTAGCTCTACGCCTAATTGCCAACCTGGAATTGTCTCTCCTTGCAACTCAAAAAGCACCACTGAACTTGTCAAAGTTGATGATGGACTCAATTACTTTGCACTTGGGTTTGTTCCACCCTCTTCAAAGACTGATTTGATTGGTTGCAAAACCTCTTGCAGTGCAAATTGCTCATTTGCCTTACAATGTTCTTCAACAGCAGTTCAGGGAACTGTTTCCTGTTGGACAGGATTGGAAGCTTTGAGAAATATGACAAAGATTCTGGTTTAGTGTCCTATATGAAGGTGGTATCTAGTGAAGGTGACATTAGAGACAGTAGCAAAATTCAGATAATAGTTGTTGTGATCATTGTCATATTCACATTGTTTGTCATCTCTGGTATGCTCTTTGTGGCACATAGATGCTTCAGAAAAAAGAAAGATTTGCACCACCATTTGGTTGTTGGGAAAGATTCTGGTTTAGTGTCCTATATGAAGGTGGTATCTAGTGAAGGTGACATTAGAGACAGTAGCAAAATTCAGATAATAGTTGTTGTGATCATTGTCATATTCACATTGTTTGTCATCTCTGGTATGCTCTTTGTGGCACATA
>CM023954.1:14784911-14798108 GCA_013407115.1 Glycine latifolia
TATAAGCGAATTAGACATCACATCTTAACCCAAAACCTTAAGACTCAAGTTTATAGGCCTTCTTCTCACTTATATGGTGCTCAATTTTTCCATTTCTATCCGATGTGGGATTTTACCTCACACTTATACTCTAACATTGGTAAGGCTTAAAGGTTTCTGTGCTGAAGGGTCTCATAGACTTCTTGCATATGAGTACATGGCCAATGGTTCATTGAATAAATGGATATTCAACAAGAACAAAGAGGAATTTGTGTTTGATTGGGATACAATAGCACTTGGAACAGCAAAAGGACTTGCTTACCTCCATGAAGATTGTGACTCAAAGATTATTCATTGTGACATAAAACCAAAAAATGTACTCCTAGATGATAATTTCATGGTCAAGGTTTCTGATTTTGGCTTGGCTAAGCTCATGACACGCGAACAAAGCCATGTTTTCACAGCACTTAGAGGCACTAGAGGCTACCTTGCACCTGAGTGGATCACAAACTGTGCCATATCAGAGAAAAGTAATGTTTATAGCTATGGCATGGTGGTGCTAGAGATCATTCGGGCAAGGAAAAAACTATGATCCAAGTGAAACTTCAAAGAAATCCCATTTCCCATCTTTTGCTTTTAAGATGATGGAAGAAGGGAATGTGAGAGATATTCTTGACTCAAAGGTGGAAACTTATGAAGATGATGAAAGAGTTCACATTGCTGTGAAAGTTGCATTGTGGTGCATACAGGAAGACATGTCTCTTAGGCCTTCCATGACCAAAGTTGTCCAAATGCTAGAGGGTTTATGCACTGCTCATAAGCCACCAACTTGCTCCGTCCTTGGTTCTCGGTTTTACTCAACTAGTGAGGTTGGCACTTCTTCAGGAACATAAGATTGTAACAGTGAAGCCAATCTCTCTGCTGTTAGGCTTTCAGGGCCAAGATAACAGAAGTTGTACCATTTTTAGGGTGTTGTTGAGGAAATTGGTATAAAATGGAGAGCCTTTCACACAATTAGTTAGTTACTCTTGTTCTTCTTGCGGAAGGCGTTAGTTTCTCGTGATGTGGTGAATTGTGATTTGAATCCTAGATGAAAAAGGTGCTTACATTTAGCATTTGACCTGCCTTGAACAGGATTGTATATGAAAAGTAGATACATGCAAGGAAACCCAAAAAGAAAATTAGTTAGCTACTCTTGTTGTATAGGATTACCATACATCATGTCCTTGTAAATTTTGTTTTGAGTTACTCAATTTTTTTAATATACATCTTCAGTTCATGTTTGTGAAGACAGAGACTTTCTTGCAGTTTTGGAAAATGTTCGTTTATTAGGAACTAAAAGTGTGATAACTTTTGTAATCTCTTTTAACTTTGGGGGATACTTTTTAAGAAGTGTATATATAAAATAGATAACAAAAAATAAGTAAGAGGTAAAATAATTGGATATGACATCAAATAATGGAACTGTGCAATTTTGATAGTGAAAGAGAAGACCTGAATTTGCTTATTTTGGTCCATTTTCAAAGTTAATCTAGCTTATGGAATTGCATAGGCCTCATGGATTGGGTAGCAGATCAAATCTCAAGGGTGACATCCGCCTTGAACTTGCTTTGATATTGGTTAAATCAATAACTTACTATTTGGCTAAAGCTATTGTTGACAATAATTGTGCAACTTTATTCCATTCAAGTTAACTTTTATTCATTGATATATTTACATCTAGTTTAAGGTGCTATATTTTCTCACTGTGCTATATTTTGGACATTAGTGTCAAATGTTTGAATTAGAATCCGTGTTCATATGTTATAATTTAACAGACCTAAAAAAGTTTGTACTGTAACTAAGCACAACAGTTTTCCAAAAAGTAATCTATAACTGATTAACTAACTATGATTATAGAAATAGTTCAATACTTGTAACAAGGTCTGTATCCTTTTTAGAACAAATCTGAAATCTCATCTTTCAAACATCTCGGTCCTGGCCCCTGACCAACACACAATCACGCCCTCTTATTATACAATGATTGTGTGTGTTGGGTTTATATGGTCCCTTTCTGATCCTTGCTTGGACTTGGATCCAACTACTAGCAGTTATAAAAAAAATTCTTTTGTTTTTGTTTACGAGGAGAGATGAAGTGACTCCAAGAATAACTTTAAAAAAGTTACTCTGTTCTCACTATAAATCTAATAGTTCAAAATTAATTATTTGTTAGAAAATACATTTTAAAAAAAATGAACGGTGAAAATAACAAAATTCACTTGCATGTGTCAATATATAGAATGAGTATAGTTTGTATTCACTTTTGTACAAATATCTAATAAGATTTGATTACTTTATCATATTGTATGATGCTTTTGTAAAAACACTCTATAATGATATTGTATATAAATTAAATGCATACAATATATCCTCATGGACCTCATAAAAATTTCAAATTTCTTTCTTAGCAGTTAGTGAGTATATCTCAAGGGTTACATGTTGCACGTTTATTGGTCGAGACCACAACTAATGTGGTGATCCCGAATCACACAATAATTTCTCATGCCTTTGGGGAGGGAGGGGGGAGGGTAACATTAATTATTTATTGGGTGATGTTTAGAGAAACTTTTTTAATAAGTACTATAGCAGGAAAAAAAATATAGTGTAATATTGAGTTTTTTCATAAATTAAAATCAATTTATAAATCTCAACTTTTGGAAGAAGTTACATGAAAAAAGTTATAAAAGTTTACATAACTTTATTTTATCTTAGACAAGAAACTCAATTCATTTTATCTTTTTATTTTTATCTTTAAGTGTTTATCTTTTTATTTTTCTCTTAAGTGATTATGAAGTTTATCCAAACATAATGTATGGAACTTTAATGTTCAAATCTTAAGAGAACTTCGCTTTTTGACAAATGAATAAGAAATGGACAGACAATGGGAATATATTCTTTGAAGATTTCAAGAATGCTTTTGTTAAGCTGCTAAATTCTAGTGTAAGGTGGAAAACCTTGCAAAATTCAAAACTTAAATGTCTCAACTTGTTATGGAAAAGTTGTTTTTTTCTTTTTTCTTGCTAGCTAGTGTTTATATATGTACTATTTCCATTAAATTTTTATGCTGGGTATTGTCAAATTTAACTCTCTTAATATATAAGCCTCGTTCTAACAAAATATATCACGAGTAATGGAGAGTTAAATGAGGCTTACAATCACAGAATCAATAATAAAAATATTATTACGAAAATCAAAGTCAAGACTAAAGTTGGCATTATTCGATCCTACCAATTTTTAATATATATTGATCGTACAAGTTTAACTAAAGTAGTTTAAGTTAATATAGGTACGCATAGCCGTACATGCAGAAAGTAATTTATACTTGAAGAGGGAAATGTTTTGACATGCCCACAGAAAGTCACTGCTGAAATTTAATTTTGCAATAATGTAAATGAATATAACAGGGTGTGGATTCATAAAAATCTATTACTACCTAAAAGAAAATCAAGTAGCTATATCGAAGTTAGGAGCTACATTATATGGCTTCGTGTAGGTGGAAGATATATGTATATAGATAATATTGGTGGGAGCTAGCCAAAGGACCACAATCTCCTTAATACATCCAAAAAAGGTTGTCAACAATTTTGGTGGTTCTTTTCTATAGATTTCTGAATACGTGACAAACAAGGAAATTAAAAACAGAAAGTAAGACCCAGCAAAAGGATATTCTCAATATATCTGCTGTGAGGATATTGAGAATAATGAAACAGTATTCTTCATCTATGTAGCACGGATACGCCAATTTTTTTTTTTCCAACGTATCGGACACCCGTCCAATATGGGTATGCAAAAAATACAGCCTTTTACATATTAGAATTTGAAAGGGTGTACCTCTTCGATTGGTGCTCTGCTTCCTCCATTTTGTGCTTACCTGAAGAGTTTCGAGTCTTCGACAACGGCGCTGCTCCTTCGCCATCACTGTCACTGCTCCTCTGTCGTCATGATCGTTGCTCCTCCGTCACGCTGTCGCTGCTCCTCTGCCGTCGCTATCGCTGCTCTTGCGCCATTGTTGTCGCTGCTCCTCCACTGCCGCTTGGTTGTCGTTCTTTCTTAGTGAGTTTCCACAACACCTCCGCTAGATTGGTAATTGCAGCATATCCGATACATTTTTTCTGCTTCTCCCAACGAATCCATAGGCCTAGGCTTAGTTGGGCCTTACCCTACTAGATTGGTAATTGCTTCCTGCACTTCCTTTTATTATATATGAAATACACTTTATATAAAAAAAATATTATTTAATACTAAGACGTATCGGGAACGTATCAAAATATTAGTATTTTTGAAATAACATATCGACGTCCCGTATCGGGAACTATCAAAAACGCCATGTTGGTATCGGTGCTACATAGGTCTTCATTCATATTTGTTGTTTTCAAAAGGGAATTTAGGTGTAAATAGTTTATCTTCTTTTCTTGGCCATAAAATGTTGTTACCAAGCAAAAGGCCATTACTTTGCATGAGGAAATTCTGCTTTCAAGAGTGAAATCCACTCAAGCAATAAGCCATAGTCATGCAAAACTATTAACCATTTGGGGTTGATTAGAGGATGATCGAACAATTTATTATATTGTTCTGTTTTCTTTTAGTATCTGAAAGTTCAAGCAGTAATATTGAGATTGATTTTCATTTAAGGTTTCTTTCGATGGTGGTGAGTTTTTTTTTATTTTTGATATTTAAAAATAAAAGGTGTTTGGAAAAAAATAAAACTAAAATGATTTCTAATTCATTCTCAAAATATTTTTACATTCATTTTTAAAATCAAGAATTAAAATTTGTGCATTTGATTTTTAGTTTAAAAAAAATACTCACTCTATACATTTGACAATGGTCATTTATGCTGCCACTACCACCGTAAACATTATTGACACCGCTACCACCACCATCATAATCGCCTTCAACACCACCATCATCGCAACCACAATCATTGTATTGGTACCATAATAGTAAGATTGTTGTTGTCATCACTATCATTAGCATTGCTACCACCATCAATGTTACATCTACCACTACTACCATCATTATCATTATGAGTGTCATTATCACTACCACCACTGTCGATAATAACACTAGAACAATCATGTTATCGTCACCGTCATCATTGTTATCATCACCACACAAATTGAAAGTAATTTTTATAGGGTAGAAAATTTTCAAAATAAGTTTATTTTGAATCCAAATATTGGAAAAAATATTATAGAAATCTAACAAATTGCCCTACGAGGATAGTAGGATACACGGTGTAAAAACATCCTAAAAAAAACGAGAATGTATAGAATTGACTTCTACAAATGTCAGTGTTACAGTTATTGTATTCTTTGACCTCTGCACGGGCAGTGGCCTCCTTGAAAAGTTTACTTCATAGTCCTTTTGTTTTGTTTAATGGTAGATGGAAGGCTGGGCTGTGATTAGATTAAGAAAGAAATTACTTTAAAATTTAAGAAAATTTTTCATCTTGTCTCCATCAAGAGAAATAAAATAAAAAAAGCGCCTGGTGGGGGTGTTATACTTTTAGGCTAAAAGTAGATTGCATACAATTATATAAAGATACCCAATTTTAAAAATTATAAAATATGATATAACAATATATATATATATATATATATATATATATATATATATTTTGTACAATCCAAAATAGTAAAATGACACGTGGCCTTTATCATGGGGTCACTGTACACGTGGACACCTTCCACGTCAGTACTGCCACATTAATTAGTGCTTATTCCTTCTCCTAGGGTCAACCCGGACATATGTGTCCAGGCTCCTCGTTAGCCCTACTACAGGAGCACGGACACAACCCTGTTATAGGAACATGGATTGCTACAGGAATATTCTACACAATATCTTTATATTAACAGCTCAAATACGCTTGGATGTTTAAATAGGTGTAACCACCTTATCATATCATATCTCAACAAAGTTATCTACAAGCTGTTATTTATCTACAAATAACAGTATATCCATAATGTACACATTATCTTATATTTAAATTAGATAACTGCCTGCTATTATCTATTATTATTATCTTATCAACAGATTATCAATAAACAAAGGCCCAAAGCCCACACTCCACACTATAAATACAGCCTTACAGGTTCTCTCTAGACACACATGATACATCTCATTCACTTCATACTCAATACTTGAATGCATTACTCAAGTTACTCATTATCTACATCTTATACCGAGTCCTCACACTCGGTTATTCTCTTATAAATTGATGTACTTACTTTAGCGTCAGAGTGTTTTTCCTTTGTTTTGCAGGTTCCTCCTCTAAGCAAAATCTACACATTATCCAACGTGCAAAATTTGGATTCCACGTTGGCCACACCTACCTCACACGTGGAATTCCAGATTTTGGTAAGAACATTTGGCGCCCACCATGGGACCCAGGTAAAACTTACCCTGCGACCTCTCATTCCAATCATTCATCAGTACGCATTCATGGTCAGCACACATTCTAGTGTTAGACGCGACACCCCTGTCGTCGCATCTAACCCCCCACAGGCTACCATGACAAACGGCGATACCATTCAGCAACTGCAAAACCGCATGGCGGAGATGGAACGCAAATACCAGGAAGAGATCGAAAGGCTGAAAGCTGAACGCGATCAGCACGAAGCCAGAGCGAAACGCCCTAAGAGAGATGAACGCTCCCCTACCACCCAAGAAGAACAGACGCAAGGCGAGTCGCGTCCTTGGCAACATGTCGACCCTCCGCCCTTTCGTAGTTCAACACATGGTTACCGAAGGGAGAGGCACAACACTCAGTGCAATCCACTTGTCGATCGCATTATGGAAGTTGACATCCCGTTCGACTGGAAACCTTTGCACCTAGAGAGGTATGACGGCACCACGGACCCGGACAAGCACCTCAATGCCTTCCTCTCATAGGCAAATCTCTACACCAACAATGATGCCATATTATGTCGCGTATTCCCTACGTCTTTAAAGGGAGCCGCATTGGCATGGTATGGTGACCTCCCCGAGCGGTCCATCGACAGTTTCGACACCCTTGTCGAAAAATTCAGTGCACAATATGCTACCAGCTGAACTCATAAGATGACATCCGCTGCATTAGCAACGTTGCGTTAGGCCGATAATGAGCCCCTCCACAGGTTCATGGAATGATTCTTACATGTCACCTCTTAGATTAGAAACCTCAACCCTGAGGTAGCACTGCATTCCATGATGCTTGCCCTACGACTTGGTAAATTCGTGGACAGTCTATGCAAGAAACCTCCTTCTAGCATGGACGAAATACGCGAAAGAGCCAAAGGCTATATCCAGATGGAAGAAATGTCAAAGTTTGGCAACGAAGTCCAACAAGTTGGACAGAAGCGTGAAAAAACATGAGGCTTCCATCACAGTCGACCCTCGGAGGACTTATTAGAAGCAAAGGCCGCATAAACCACAGCTTCTCCCCAAAGGACCTCGGTTCGAAAGATACACTCCCCTGACGATCAATCAAGCCATGATCATGGATGAAGCCTTCAACACTGAGGTATAGGTGACATTGCCTACTCCTTCAAAACAAGGAGGAAACCCTAACAGGTATTGTCGTTACCATCACGGCACTGGCCATAACAGCAAAGACTGTGTTGCATTAAAGGATAAGATAGAAGAACTTATCCAAGTAGGGCACTTATCACGGTTTGTAAAAAGACCTAATAATCCCCCACTAGCATAGAGGCAAGAGGAGCGATGAGAGGATCACTTCAGAAACAATGACAGATGCAGAGATGGTGCAAAAGACCGAGGGAGGCAAAGACAACCGCAACCCAGACGCGAGCGTCAACCCCCTCGCCAACAGGAAGAGGAGCCCGTCCAGCACATCCGTGGTGTGATTCATACCATTGCAGGAGGCTTCTCATATGGAGGATCATCAAGTCAATCTTGCAAGAGACATTTGCACTCCATCAGGGATATTGACATAAATTCTGTCAACAATCCCCCAATCCAAAGTTTACCTCCCGTCACATTCACCAATGCTGACTTTGAGGGAATTAACCCTATCCACCAAGATGACCCCATGGTTGTTTCCCTCATCATCGCCAATTTCAAGGTAACAAAGGTGCTCATTGGTCAAGGTAGCTCAGCTGATGTCTTGTACTTAAAGACCTTTCAGAAGCTGGAGATTTCATCAACAACTATACAACCTTACTCAGAACCCCTCCTCGGCTTTGCAGGAGAAAGGGTCGACACCCTGGGATATGTCGACCTGATGACCACCTTTGGTCAAGCTTTATTATCTATGACCTTCACAGTCAAATACAACATTGTGGATGCCGACACATCATACCTGGTCCTGATCAGTAGAAAGACTCTCAACGAGCTGGGAGCGATTGTCTCTACGCGTCATCTAAAGATGAAGTTCCCTACCATGACAGGGGACCAGAAGCAAGCCAGACAATGTTACGTTGAAATCCTAAAAGTGTTACCATATCCTCATAACAAGAGGTTAGACAGACATGGTACCACTTCGGGGGGGTTCTACCCGGGTCATGAATATAGACAGAGAGTACATTCCCTGTACACCGACGGTCTACCTTATAGATCATTATGGTGACACCTTCGACGTGGATCCGCGCGATGATAATATCGACAAAGGACCAAAACCGATCGAAGAATTAGTTAAGCTACAACTCGGGCCCAAACCCGGACAATGCACACAGCTTAGCAAAGAGCTCACCAACCATGAGTATAGACATCTAGCTGACGTACTCCGCAAAAACGCATCTCTATTCGCTTGGCAACCATCTGACATGCCCGGCATCGACCCTAGTGTCATATGCCACAAGTTGGTGATATGTCCACAGGCCAAACCCATAGCACAGAAGAAGCGGAATATAGGAGAAGAATGGCGAAAGGCAGTCAAAGAAGAAGTAGACAAATTGCTCAAAGCCAACTTTATCAGAGAAGTTAGGTACTCGACCTGGCTCGCCAATGTTGTCATGGTCAAAAAACCCAGTGGCAAGTGGCGCATGTGCACAAATTTTACAGACCTCAACAAGGCATGTCCAAAGGACGCCTATCCCTTACCCAACATCAACAGGCTGGTCGATGGGGAGTCCGAGTTCCACATCTTGAGCTTCCTGGATGCATATTTTGGTTACAATCAGATCAGAATGCACACCCCGGACGAAGAAAAGACAGCCTTCATCACTGAAGACACCAATTACTATTACAGGGTCATGCCTTTTGATCTAAAAAATGCAGGGGCTACGTACCAGCAACTGATGGACCGCGTCTTCAAAAAGCAGATCGGACGCAATGTTGAGGTCTATGCGGACAACATGGTCGTCAAATCTCAGAGTGTAACCCAACATGTAGCAGATTTGGAGGAGGTATTCAAAGAGGTTCAGAAGTATGACATGTGTCTCAATCTCGAGAAGTGCACATTCGAGTAGGTAGCAGCAAATTCCAGGGCTTCATGATCACACACCTAGGTATTGAAGCCAACCTGGACAAATGCTCAGCCATATTACAGATGCATAGCCCAGCTAATGTTAATGAAGTTCAAAAGCTGAACGGAAGATTAGCCGGATTATCCAGATTCCTTTCGAAACTTGCTGAGAAAGCAAAGCCCTTTTATAAGCTGCTCCCCCAAGATAGCACCATTCCTTTCGGATGACACATGTGAGCAGGCTTTCGAGGAATTCAAGAAGACAATTGCTGCACCACCTGTCTTGAGTCGACCTCGACAAGAGACACCATTGCTCTTGTACCTCTCCATGGCAGACGAAGCCATCAGTTCGGCACTCGTCCAAAAAGAAGGGAAACACCAGCTCCCACTTCACTAGCCGTATGCTACATGATGCCAAGAAGCGCTATCAAATGATTGAAAAAATAGCTTTGGCATTAATCACCTTTGCCAGATGACTTAGGCCTTATTTCCAAAGTCACCAAGTGATAGTTAGGACTAACTATCCCATCAAACATGTACTGTAGAAACCAGAATTGGCAAGTCGGATGGTGGCATGGTCAGTCAAACTGTCAGAGTTTGACATTCGATATGAGCCACGTGGTCCTATGAAGGCACAGTTCATGGCGGATTTCCTAGCAGAATTAGCCGGGAAGGATAAAACCACCCCGGATTGGTGGAACCTTTACGTGGACGGAGCATCTAACGTACAAGGAAGCGGAGCCGACATCATACTTGAAGGACCCGGCAACATATCGCTGAAGCAAGCTCTTAAGCTTAACTTCAAGGCCTCCAACAACCAAGTCGAGTACGAAGCTCTCATAGCAGAACTCAAACTCGCAAAAGAAGTCGAGGCTCGATATCTTAGATGCTACTCCGACTCACAGCTCATCCAAGGACAGATAGCGGACAAGTATCAAACCAAGGAACCCATACTCCTCCAATATTACCATCTGGCCAAAACACTTATTGACAGCTTCAAGTGTTTTAAGATGTATCATATACCCCGAGAGAGTAACACCAAGGCCGACTTGCTATCTAAGCTGGCCAGTACCAAGAAGACCGGGAACCTCAAAACAATCATCCAAGAGACACTCCAAAAACCCACCATTGACATCTCTGTGGTAATGGCTGTTGAATTGGAAGAACCCCACTTGGATGACCCCTTACAGAGACTTTCTTGTAAAGAGAACACTCCCAGCAGATGAAAATGAGGCCTGACGTCTAAAGCGGAAAGGCAGCTACTATGTCATCATTGACGGTGATTTGTTCAAAAGAGGGCTGACAGCGCCTCTACTCAAGTGCCTGGACGGCTCACAGGCAGATTATGTCCTAAGGGAACTTCATGAAGGAATCTGCGGACTCCATACAGGAGGATGATCCTTAGCCTCCATGGTAGTACGAGCAGGGTATTACTGGCCAACACTCAGGACAGACGCCTTTCAATTCACACGAAGGTGCAAAAGATGTCAGGAGTTTGTGGACATCCCACAGATTCCCCCTGACAACCTTCACACCATCTCCTCTCCTTGGCCCTTTGCTATGTGGGGCATGGACATCTTGGGGCCACTCCCCAGAGCTCCAGGGATGGTCAAGTTCTTGCTGGTGGCAATCGACTACTTCACTAAGTGGATCGAGGCAAAGCCACTACGAGAAATTACAGCCGGTGAAGTTGAAGCCTTTACCTGGAAACATCTCATATGCAGATACGGTCTACCCTATGCTATCATTACTGACAATGATACGCAGTTCAAGGCATAGACCTATGAAGACTTCCTCACACGACTAGGTATCAAACACCTAGTCACTTCTGTTGAACACCCCCAGACCAACGATCAGGTGGAAGCAGCAAACAGAGTTATTCTCCAAGCCCTTTGCACTAGACTTGACAAGTCCAAAGGTCTCTGGAGGGAGGAACTACCCAGAATACTCTGGGCATATCATTGTACACCTCAAAGCACTACAAAGGAAACTCTTTTTTTGCCTGACATATGGTACTGACGCCATGATCCCCGTCAAGCTAGGGGAACCTTTGAAAATACAATGAACACTTATGCAAATAAACCAAGAGGGGGGGTGAATTGGTTTTACCTCAGAGTTTTAAAATTTCCTTTCAAAATTTATAACAGCGGAAGACTTCAAAAGGATCATATCAATTTAAAACCAATTAGAAATCAATTTACTTCATCAATCAAATTACTCTTGTGCTGTAACCAAGTTTATATGATGAACAAATTCTATACTTCAAGAATTTAATGAAATATAAACTGAAATCTAATGCACACAAGATTTATACTGGTTCACCTCTCAACCCCGGAGGCTACATCCAGTTTTCTTCCAACCAAATCTTGGTTAGAGTTCCACTATAACAAATATATGTTCTTTACAATCTTACAAAATGATCTCTCTTACCCTTCCTAGGTAAAATTCAAAATCTACTCCCTATAGACTTTTCAAAAGATCAAGAACCAGAGATCCCCTCTCTGTTCTTCCCTCTAGAAACCCTTTCTAGAAAAAGCTTTAAAGAATCCAAATGTTATATGGAAATACAACAAAATTATACAACAAATATCAACTAAACTCAAGCTTTAGGAACAAGAAAGATATCACCTTATAATCCTCAGCTATTAGAATGATATGAATGATTCAATCAACCTGAGATTATATGCAAAAGATGACTACCACACTTTCTTGATTGCTTCTTTATGCACTGGCTTGAATATTTCTTCAAACAATGAGTATCAAGACTCATATCTCTTGTAAATCTCAATGACACTCAACACATATGAGTTTTTAACTAATTTCAGCCTTGGGTACACTTGAGAGCTTTAGTGAATGTATATTACAGAAGTATTCACGAGTATCTCTTTTTTTTTTTTCCAAAATAGACTCAATTTCTATTTATAAAAAAACTGTTTTAACTAACTGTAATCGATTAATTCGTCAATTTAATCGATTATTTTACCTATTGTAATCGATTATTTTAACTATATAATCGATTAAATTGTTCATCAGAATTCTGGAAATCTGATACGAACAGAATAATCGATTAAAACACCCTGTAATTGATTAAGCCAGACAAACTATGTTTTACAATGCACCCATATAATTGGTTAAGTACCAATTTAATCGATTAACACAGACCATGCCTAAAACTGTACGCACATTTAATCGATTATGAATATATGGTAATCGATTAAACCAGATAAAAATGCTGTGTAAAATTATGCAGAAGCTTATGTAATCGATTATTTTCCAAGATAATCGATTGTCACAGACATATCCAAATTATGTGTAAAGCTAATTTAATCGATTACAAGTTAGTGGTAATCGATTAAAATGTTCATAAGGCATTTTCCAGAAAACATTAACACGCCTGTAATTGATTATTTAACCTAAGTAATCGATTAAAGCAGTAACAAAATGTTTTACACAATTCCTAATTGCCTTTATGAAATTTTACTTGTTTGCATATTACCACATGATTAATTCCTATCAATGAATGTATGAATTATCAATAGCTAATGAGGATTATAAAGCTTTATCTAATGAACCAAACTTAAACACAATTTACATATGCCATCAAATTGATTGGGCATGTAAAATATCAAAACTCATTTTCTTCAATCCTCTTTGAATTCTTTGCTTTAGCTTCTTTAATTCTAACAATCTCCCCCTTTTTGATTTTGAGCATGCCAAATACTTCACTAATGAAACATACTCTTTTGACTTCAATGAGGAAATGGTTGATCTGA
>CM023954.1:14800518-14872440 GCA_013407115.1 Glycine latifolia
CAAATTAAGAAGAGAAAGAGGGTCCCCAATTTAAGTTGGGTCCAAAGAGGTTAGTTGCTTTCTTTCTTTTCTCAACTCATATGCATTCTCCATTTGGAACATAAAACCTTCTAGCAAAGCACTTATATGATGTATGACCTTTTAACATACAATAATTGCAAGTAGGAGATTTAGATGAATTAGCATGAGAAAATCTATGATAGGCATTTGGTTGATTATGCTGCCTATGGTACTTATGCTTTGAAGGTACAAACAAAGTTTTACTTTGAGTTTTAGCTCCATGTTTATATCCCAAACCATAAGTATCACCAGCATATTTTTGGACACTTAGCATTTCATCTAAGTTACATTTGCATTTGTAATATTTCCTTAGCAAATCAACCAAATCACTATTTTCAATTTGCAAACTCATATTTTCTTTTTCTTTACTTAGCTTGTACTCATCAAATTCTTTCTGCAATTCATTGCATTTATCAACCTTAGAGATGGCTAAGGAGCATGTACATCCATTTTCCTTGTAACTTGAAAGAAGCTTGTCATGCCCTTTGGTCTAAAAAACGCAGGGGCTACATACCAGCGATTGATGGATTGTGTCTTCAGAAAGCAGATCAGACGCAACATCAAGGTCAATGTGGACGACATGGTCGTCAAATCCCAAAGTGTAGCCCAACATGTAGCAGATCTGGAAGAGGTATTCGAGGAGGTTCGAAAGTATGACATGCATCTCAATCCTGAAAAATGCACATTCGGGGTAGGAGGTGGAAAATTCCTTGGTTTCATGATCGCACACCGAGGAATTGAAGCCAATCCAAACAAATGCTCAGCCATTTTACAGATGCACAGCCTGACTAGCGTCAATGAAGTTCAAAGATTGAACGGAAGGCTAGCGGCCTTGTCAAGATTCCTTCCAAAACTTGTCGAGAAAGCCAAACCTTTCTACAAGCTGCTCAATAAGACAGAATCATTCCTTTGGGATGACACTTGTGAGCAGGCTTTCAAGGCATTCAAGAAAACAATCGTTGCACCACCTGTCTTGAGTCGACCTCGACAGGGGGCACCATTGCTCCTGTACCTCTCAGTAGTCGATGAAGCTGTCAGCTCGACACTTGTCCAAGAAGGAGGGAAGCACCAGCTCCTTATCTACTTCATTAGCCGCATGCTACATGATGCCGAGAAACACTATCAGATGATCGAAAAGATAGCCTTGGCACTAGTCACCTCCACCAGGCGCTTTCGACCTTACTTCCAAAGTCACCAAGTGATAATTAAGACTAACTATCCCATCAAACAGGTACTACGGAAACCAGAATTGGCAGGCAGGATGGTAGCATGGTTAGTCGAACTGTCAGAATTTGACATTCGATATGAACCTCGTGGTCCCATGAAAACACAATTCATGGCAGACTTCCTAGCAGAATTTACAGAAAAAGACAAGTCCACCCCAGACTGGTGGAACCTTTACGTGGATGGAGCATTCAATGTATAAGGAAGTGGAGCAGGCATCATACTTGAAGGACCCGGCAACATCTCGCTGGAACAAGTTCTCAAGCTTAACTTCAAGGCCTCAAACAACCAAGCCGAGTATGAAGCACTCATAGCAAGACTCAAACTCGCCAAAGAAGTCGGCGCTCAATGTCTGAGATGCTATTCCGACTCGCAACTCGTCCAGGGACAGATAACGGAAATACCAAGCCAAGGATGCCATACTCATCCAGTATTACCATCTAGCTAAAATACTCATTGATAGTTTCAAGTGTTTCGAGATGTATCACATACCGCGGGAGAGTAACACCAAGGCTGACTTGCTATCCAAACTGGCCGGTACTAAAAAGACCGGGCACCTTAAAACAATCATCCAAGAAATGCTCAAGAAACCCAGCATTGAAACCCAAGCAGTAATGGCTGTTGAGTTAGAAGAGCCCAACTGGATGACACCCTACAGAGATTTTCTCATAAAGGGAACACTCCTAACAGATGAAAATGAGGCCCAACGTCTAAAGCAGAAAGCCAGCTACTATGTCATTATTGACGGTGAGTTATTCAAAAGAGGGCTAACAGCACCTCTACTCAAGTGCTTGGACAACTTATAGGCAGATTACGTCCTAAGAGAACTCCATGAAGGGATCTACGAACTCCATACTGGGGACGCTCCCTAGCCACCAAGGTAGTACGAGTAGGATACTACTAGCCAACACTCAGGATCGATGCTTTCAACTTCTCACGAAAATGTAAAAGGTGTCAGGAGTTTGCGGACATCCCACGGATTCCCCCTGACAACCTTCATACTATCTCCTCTCCATGGCCCTTCGCTATGTGGGGTATGGACATCTTGGGACCATTCCCTAGAGCTCCAGGGATGATCAAATTCTTACTGTTAGCAATTGACTACTTCACCAAGTGGATCGAAGCAAAACCACTAAGAGAGATAACAGCCAGCAAAATTGAAACCTTCACCTGGAAACATCTCATATGCAGATACGATCTACCCTATGCTATCATTACTGACAATGGTACACAGTTCAAAGCACATACCGACAAGGACTTCCTTACAAGACTAGGTATCAAACACCTAGTTACCTCTATTGAACACCCACAGACTAACGGTCAGGTGGAAGCAACAAACAGAGTTATTCTGTGAGCCATTCGCACTAAACTGGACAAGTCCAAAGGTCTCTAGAAGGAAGAGCTCCCCAGCATATTATGGGCTTACCATCGCACACCTCAAAGCACTACAAAGGAAACCCCTTTTCGCCTCATGTATGGTACCGACGCCATGATTCCTGTCGAGCTAGGGGAACCTTCGTCAAGAAGGATACTTTTTCAGGAACAGTGCAACGAGGACAACATGAGAGTTGAACTGGAGACTAGTGAAGAGTTGCGAGATATAACCAGAATCAAAGAAAAAGCTGCTAAGCTCCGCATGACAAGAAGACATAACTCCAAAGTTCAACCTCGAAATTTTCAGCCAGGCGACTTAGTCTGGCGTGTCCGGGGTGAAGCCAAGAAGGACCCCCACATAGGCAAGCTTAGAGCAAACTGGGAAGGCCCATTCAGAGTTATCACCAACCTGGATAATGGTGCCTACAAACTACAGGAACTCAATGGAAAGACATTCCAAGAACCTGGAATGCTACCCACTTGAAGTTCTACTTCAGCTAAAGAGCTCAAGGCTGGATGGCGTACTTTTTTTCCTATTCAAGTCTTTTTTTTCCCACTGGGGTTTTCACTTGAAAATTTTTAATGAGGCACATCCAAGAAATAACGGAGGGAATATGTACATGTTACACTAATAAAACATATTCCTCTCTTCTTTTATGCATGTTTACAAATTTCAGGAAATATCGTCTAACCAATCTCCCAGGTCCAGCTTCGACAAAAACCCTGGAATATGTCTTGGTACTTGCTAGGTCCGCCTTTGGCAAGCTCTACTTAAATCCAGGGTGGACGCGTCCTGGTACTCTTAAAAGGTTCGTAATTCCCAGTACGGGGTAAACCTTATTAAAAGTCCAAGACCCAAGGTAAGTCCTTAGAAGAAGATTCGTAATTTCCAGTACGAGGTAGATCTTAAAATGTTTGTAATTCCCAGTATGGGGTAGGCCTTATTAAAAGTCCAAGACCCAAGGTAAGTCTTTGGAAGAAGATTCGTAATTTCTAGTACAAGGTAGATCTTAAAAGGTTTGTAATTCCCAGCACGAGGTTGACCTTATTAAAAGTCCAAGACCCAAGGTAAGTCCTTGGAAGAAGATTCGTAATTTCCAGTACAAGGTAGATCTTAAAAGGTTTGTAATTCCCAGCACGGGGTAGACCTTATTAAAAGTCCAAGACCCAAGGTAAGTCCTTGGAAGAAGATTCGTAATTCCCAATACGGGGTAGATCTTAAAAGGTTTGTAATTCCTAGTACAGGGTAGACCTTATTAAATTCCAAGACCCAAGGTAAGTCCTTGGAAAAAGATTTGTAATTCCCAATACGGGGTAGATCTTAAAAGGTTCGTAATTCCCAGTACGGGGTAGACCTTCAAAGGCTCATAATTCCCATCGAGGGGTAGACCTTACTAAGTCCAAGATCCGTCTTGGCAACCCAAGAATCCGTTCTTGGTCATTTCACAAGGTTCATAAAACCAAACTACGGTAGACCGTCAAGGTTCATAAATCCTAAAGCTTTGGTTGACCTCTAAAAAACTAGGGTGGATGCGCCACTAGTACATCTGTAGTAATGTAGAGGACTTAAAAACCCAGCATAGACATCTCCACTGGTATCATCCTCGACAAACATGAGGTACAACTATGTTAATCTTTGACATACTTTATCATTGTCACAGTTTTTCCTTGCTGGAATACAAGTTCTCAGGAACATAAAACCCAATATACATACTTGGCACATAAAGATCAGGGTCCACCCTCGGTCTCTTAAACCCAAGAAAGCACTCTTGGTAGTATTACACACTATGGAACCCCAACATGGTGGACCATAGAATTATTTGTTTTGCAACAACAGGCTAGCTCACAACTTACAAAGCTTAAGGACCATCCGAAGTCAACCTCGTATTCACCAATTTATCCATTATGGAAACATGAGGTATTCAAAGCTTTACTTTGATGATTTCAGTGCTCACGAATTCTATTCATTCAGGAATACGAGCTACCTAAAAACCCAAGGAAACATCTTTGGTATAATAAAGTCAAAGGTCCTCTTGGCACGGTAAATCCAAGAAATATTCTTGCTACTTTAACTCCTATGGAATCCCGACATGGTGGACCATAGGATCGTTTTATTTTGTAGGAATAATTGTCTAAGGTCCGCCCTTGACATCCTGAACCCAAGAAGCAATCTTGGTATTTTAAACTCATGCAGAACCTTGACAAGCTAGGCTAATAAACTTAGCCAGATGCAGAAGCAAGAATTCAATGCAGGTGTCTGTGGTCAACTCTCGACATTTTTCTAAGTCTAAGATGTACTCTTAGCATACCTTAGCAATGGGAACCTCGACAGGCAAAGCTAAAGGCTTAGCGACTTGCACAAATGAAGATTCAACACACTTGTCTAAGGACCATTCTCTGCAAACTCAAACACAAGACAAACTCTTGGTACACATGTTCATTCGGAGCGTCGACAAGCAAGACTACACACTTAGTCATTTCATTTGCGAAAGCAAGACTCCGACAAACAGTTAAAGAATCAGGCTTGACACTACCAACCTAAAGTTATGTTTTGGGTAACCCGTTTGCTTTCAAATCTCAGCAAGCAAAATGGGACGTGATCAATCACAAGATTTTAGTTTTCACAATAAAACAATACAAGTCAAGAACCTTACTATTCACCAACACAAGTAGTCACAATTAGAAGACGGCATATATATAAAGAAGACACAGAAGAGTTAAAGCAAAAGGAACATTTTCATTAATTTGTTAACATTTTACAATGACTCCATGGCTAAAAGCTAAAACAAATCAAGAAATATAAAAGATGTAGACTGCACTTAGGTTCCATCATCCTCTCCTTCTGCAAAGCTCTACTTTGAGTATGTCCAATTATCGTCGATGGCTCAATCATTAATCTACTCCTATGCCTTGGCAGCTGTGGTGAGACAATCTCCACAGGCTCTGGTGAGACGATCTCCGCTCGGCTCTAGTGAGACGATCTCCACGCTGTTCTGGTGAGATGATCTCCACCCGCTTCAATAGAGATATTGAGGATGAGCTTTTTCACTTTCATCTCCCTCATTGGAGTGGAGATTTCATGAAGAACATCTTCCCTTACCCCATCATAGCCACGAATGGCTAAAACAGCCGACGATGATTTAGCGTAGGGACTATGTCGGACATGAGGGGAAGCTCTAATGACCTCATAGCTATTTTGTCTCGTCCTCCCCGAAGAAGGGCTAGGAATAATAATAAGCAGCAAAGGTTCTTCCACCCTTGCCTGTTGATGAGGACTCACCCTTTCCTCAGAGAAAGAAGACGATCCATTTGAGTTTTCCTCTGAAGAGTCATCCACAGAAATAACATCGCGCATAACCCGCTGTTCAACAGAACCTCCTGAGTCACTACCCCCCTATACCCAGGTCAGAGTTGGACAATGGTGATTCAGACATTTTGCAAGAGAAAGCTTAAGCAAGGTGAAGCAAGAAGAAAAGTGAAGAAGAAGATTTGGGAAAGCAAGGACACAGGTGTAGCGGAAATGGAAGAAATCCCATCTACTTAAAGAGGAGTGAGGCTCAACGGTTATTGGCGGGATTTTGAAACGTTCCCGAGAAGCCCGCATCGTGATTGGCCGCATTAACCCACTACCGCATGATCTCCAAAATGTGGCCATTCCTGGCGAGACACGTGTGCATGGGTAATGGTGCGTGGGCGACACACGATTGCTGGCATTAATGAGGACGTAACGTCTGTTTTCAAAAATCACATCAAACGGTCATGTTTTGATCAGAATTATCATCATTATCAACGCCTCACTCGCCTGCCAAATTCAGACTTATCCACTAATGTGAAATAGTCTACTTTGAATAGCCTAGCATTTACAGCCCGAACTACCTCGTCCAGGTTCAGGCACCAATACGGTCTGGACATATTTGTCCAGGTTCATGTTATTGCTTGACAGAGTTATTGACTTCGACACACGAGATTACTTGTCCATGCTTGGGGGGCTAACAATACTCATCACATTACTACTATGACACCAGACATTCTCCCTCAACACTTTTTCACCCTCTTTCGCCCCTAAATTGGCTCAAAGGTTGAGGGGCTTATGTACCGTTCAAATATGGTAAAATTACATGTGGCCATCACGACAAGATCACCGTACATGTGGACACCATCCATGTTAGCATTGCCACATTAAATAGTGTTTATTCATCCTCCAAGTGTCAACCCGGACACACGTGTTTCTGCCTTTATCGTCAACCCTTCTACAGGAGCGCGTACACAGACCTGTTATAGGAGCGCTGACACCAACAATATTATCTCTTTATTAATAACATATCAAATATGCTTGGATATTCAAATAGGCGCAACCACCTTACCTTATCATATTTTCACAAGTTATCTACAAGTTGTTACTTATCTACAAGTAACAGTATATCAATAAGGTACACATTATCTTATATTTAAATTAGATAACTGCCTGCTATTATCTGTTATTATCTTATCAATAGATTATCAATAATCAAAGGCCCAAAGCTCACACTCCACACTATAAATACAGCCGTACAGGTTCTCTCTAAACACATCTCATCCGTCACTCAATTCTCACTTCATACACAATACTTGAATGCATTACTCAAGTTACTCATTCTCTATATCTTATACTGAGTTCTCACACTTAGTTATTCTCCTATAAATTGATGTACTTACTTGAGCGTCAGAGTATCTTTCCTTTGTTTTGCAGGTCCCTCCTCTAAATAAGGCTAACCCCTCATTCGACGTACAGAATTTGGAGTCCACCTTGGCCATGCCTAGCTCACACGTGGAATTTCCAAATTTTAGTAAGAACAAAATGCATTACTCAAACCAAACCATTTCGAATTTGTGTGGGTTCAAGAACACAGAAAAAAAAATAAAAAACGCAACCTAAACTAATCAAAGGTTTTGTCAAAACCATAATAGGTGTACCATCCAAATATGGTAAAATTACATGTGGCTATCATTGCAAGGTCACCGTACCCGTGGACACCCTCCACGTCAGAATTACCGCATGAATATTGCATATTCACTATCTAAGTGTCAACCTGGACACACATGTCCACCCTCCACGTCAGCCCTGCTACTAGAGTGCGGACGTCGACCTTCTACAGGAGTGCTGAAGTCTACAGTATTTATCTCCTTATTAACAACATAACAAATATGCTTGGATATTTAAATAGGTGCAACCACCTTATCTTATCATATCTTCACAAGTTATCTACAAGCTATTACTTATCTACAAGTAACAGTATATCAATAAGGTACACATTATCTTATATCTTAATTAGATAACTATCTACTATTATATGTTATTATCTTATCTACAAATTACTAACAAACAAAGGTCCAAGGCCCATACTCCACGCTATAAATACAGCCTTACAGGTTCTCTCTAACTCACTCAATTCTCACTCCATACATAATACTTGAATGCATTACTCAAGTTACTCATTCTCTAGATCTCATACTGAGTTCCCACACTCAATTATTCTCCTATAATTGATGTACTTACTTGAGCGTCAGAGTGCTTTTCCTTTGTTTTACAGGTCCCTTTCCTAAACAAAGTCGAATAACTGTCTAACGTGCAGAATTTGGAATCCACCTAGACCACGTCTAGCCCACACGTGAAATTTCCAGATTTTGTTAAGAACATTTGGCGCCTACCGTGGGCCGCGGTAAAACTTACCCTGCGGCCTCGCAATCTCCAGATCGATGCATTATCTGCACCACATTCTGTGTCCACCCACATCAATGGTTAGTACATGCAACACTCCCAGGGAGACGTCTAGCCCTCCTCAGATGACCATGACAAATGCCGACACCATCCAAAAACTCCAAAACCATATCGCGGAGATGGAGAGAAGACATCAAGAAGAACTTAAACGGCTAAAGGTTGACCATGATCAGTTGGAGGCTCAGATGAGACGCCCCTAAGGTGACGAGCACCTGCCTAGCACAGGAGACGAACCTACTCAGGGAGAGTCACATCTCCGACAATACTATCAACCCTCTGGGCGGTCCCAGCTCAACGTAGGTACACTGTCCAGCAGGGCGGATGACACAATGACACCCCTGACAGTCTATCAACCCTCATGGCGGTCCCAGTTCATCACAGATTTATCGTCCAGAAGGGCGGATGACACGATGACACCCTTTTTATCGATCATATTATGAAAGTCAACCTACCCTCTAGGTGGAAATCTCTCCATCTGGAAAGGTATGATGGCAACATGAATCCTGACAAACATCTGGATGCCTTTCCTACTTAGGCAAAGGATACATTCAGATAGACGAAATGTCCAAGTTCCGGAATGAAGTTAGACATGCCGGATAGAAGCGAAAAAAGCATGAAGTAACAGCCAAAGTCGACCCACAAAGGTCGAACAAGAACAAAAGATAGAGGGAGACAGAGGCAACAACAACCCAGACAGAAGAGTCAACCCCCTCGCAATAGGAGAATGAGCCTGTCCAACACATCCGAGGTGTAATAAACACCATCGCGGGCGGGTTCTCTCATGGAGGATCATCCAGCCAGTCTTGAAATAGGCACTTACACGCTATACGAGACATTGATATCAATTACATTGATGCTCCCTCACCGTGGAGCCTCCCCCCTATCACATTCATAGACAAAGGTCTCCAAGGAATTAACCGTATCAATCAGGACGATCCAATGGTGGTTTCCTTTGTAATAGCCAATTTCAAAGTATCAAGGAGTCACTATCAAGGTAGATTAGAAGCAAGCCCGATAATGCTACACTGAGAGTCTAAAAGTGGCACTGTATCCTCCCTACAAGGAACTGGGCAGATACCATCCCACTTCGGGGGGGTACTAGCCAAGTCATAAGCATAGACAAAGGGTCCACCCCTTACACCTTAACTGTTTATACAACTTAGCATGACGACACATTCAGTATGGACCCACATGACAACACAGTTGACAAAGGTCCAGCCAAGTCATGAGCATAGACAAAGGGTTCATCCCTTACACCTTAATTGTCTATATAGCTCAGCATGACGACACATTCAGTATGGACCTGCATGACAACACTGTTGACAAAGGTCCAAACCCTGTTGAAGAATTCATCAAGTTACAACCTGGACCCAAACCCCGACAGTATACGCAGCTCAGTAGGAACCATACCAACCACGAGCATAGATGCTTAGCTGATGTCTTACACAAGAATGTGGGCCTATTCACTTGGCAACCATCTCACATGTTGGGTGTCCATCCCAACATCATACGCCACAAGTTGGCCATCTCACACATCATATGCAGGTCTGACCTACCTACCTTACACCATCGGCAATGGCACGTAGTTCGAAGCTCAGAGCTACGAAGATTTTCTCATACGGCTAGGTGTCAAGATCCTTGTCACCTCTGTTGAACATCGCCAGACTAATGGTCAGGTAGAGGCAGCAAACTAAGTTATCCTTCGAGCCTTATGTATCTAAAAGGTATCTAGAAGGAAGAACTCCCTAACATACTCTGGGCTTATCATTGCCCACCACTTATGAAACCCCCTTTCGACTCACATACAACACATACGCCATGATTCCTGTCAAACTTGGGGAACCATCGACAAGAAGGTTGCTATTTCAAGAGTAGCATAATGAAGAAAACATGAGGGCACAAATGCCACATGACACACTACGTCATCCTCGATGACAAATTATTCAAAAGAAGGCTAACAACACCCTTGCTCAAGTGCCTCAACAGCTAACAACTATACAAAGACTTAACAAAACCAAGGACAAACGAGTTCCTGGTCAAAAGACTCGACAAACCCAAGGTCCATCCTTGGTGAGCCCTTCCATTCTCAAGTCTCACCTCAGCAAAAACCTAAGGTATCCAAGAACATTTGACACACTTTATTATTCCCGAACTTCATTCTTGCAGGAGTACAACCTTGCAGGAACATAGCATAATTCAGGACCAGCGCCTGACTACTCTCCAAGGTCCAGCCTTGACAAAACCCAGGACTATGTCCTAGTACTACTCTCCAAGGTCCACCCTTGGTGAGCCTAGACAAAATCCAAGACGAGCAAGTTCCTGGTTGCATCTTCAGAAGGCTCATTAAACCCTAGGTCCGCCCTTGGTGACCCCTCCAAGATAAGTCTCGCCTTGCCAAAAATCTGAGGTATGAAAACTTTAGCTTTGCAAGGATATCAGTCCATAAGAACCTCGTCAAAATCCAGGACGAACGCATCTTGGTCGCTCTATAAAGGTTCATAAACCCAAGCCTTGGTAGACCTCAAACTTAAAAACCCAGGACCTATTCCTGGTATTTTCCAAAGGTTCACAAAATCGTAGGGCTTCCCTAGGTAGACCTTCAACAAAACCCAAGACTGACTCTTGGTACTTCACAGGTTCATAAACCCAAGCTCTAGTAGACCATATAGGTTCATAAACCCAAGTCTTAGTAGACCTCCGCCTTCATAGGTTCATAAACCCAAGCTCTGGTAGACCGACAAGGTTCATAAACCCAAGCCTTGGTAGACCTCCAACTCCAAAACCCAAGACCTGCTCTTGGTAGACATCCGCATTCACAGGTTCATAAACCCAAGCTCTGGTAGACCGACAAGGTTCATAAACCCAAGCCTTGGTAGACCTCCAACTCCAAAACCCAAGACCTGCTCTTGGTAGACCTCTGCATTCACAAGTTCATAAACCCAAGCTCTGGTAGATCGTTAAGGTTCATAAACCCAAGTCTTGGTAGAGCTCCGCCTTCACAGGTTCATAAAACCAAGCTCTAGTAGACCGTCAAGGTTCATAAACCCAAGCCTCGGTAGACCTCCAACTCAAAAACCAAGGACCAACTCCTGGTACTCTCCAAAGGTTCGCAAAACCCTAGGGCTTCCCCAGGTAGACCTCTAACAAAATCCAAGGTAGCCCCTTGGTCAATTACAGGTTCTTAATATCCATTTCTTGGTTAACCTTGACACAAAACCCAAGACCAGCTCTTGGTAACTTATAGGTTTGACAAACCCAAGGTCTACCCTTGGTGAACATCCTCATTACTAAGTTTTCCAGGCGGAAACTCAAGGTATGCAAGGTCTATCCTTGACACATTTTACTATTTATAAGCTTTATTCTTGTAGGAGTAAAAGTTTATAGGAGCATAAAACCCAAGGTCCACCCTTGGTAAACTTCCAGCAAAAATCCAGGATGGACAATTCCCTTGGTACAAGGTTCGATAAACCTAAGGCCAACCCTTGGTGAATTTCCAGCAAAAACCCAGGATGGACAAACTCATCTTGGTACAACAAGGTCTACCCTCGATATACTTTATTGTTGTTGAGCTTTCTTTTGCAAAAACACAAGTTTGCATGAATATGTGTCCAAGGTCCACCTTTGGTACTCTACAAAACCCAAGGTCTGCCCTTGATCCAAGGTCTGTCCTTGGTACAAAGACCACGGTTTGTAAATCCAAACTATGTTGAACCTACGGTTTGTAAGCCTAAAGCTTTGGTATACCCTTATAAAACCCAAGGTTCGTCCTTGGTATGAAGACCCAAGGTCCGTCCTTGGTGCTATACAAAACCCATGGTCTACCCTTGGTACAAAACCCAAGACAATCTCCTAGTACGAAGACCCAAGACAAGCTCTTGGTAATTTACAGGTCCGTAAAACCAAACTACGGTAGACCGTCAAGGTTCATAAATCCTAAAGTTTTGGTCGACCTCTAAAAACCCAGGGCGGACGCGCCACTGGTACATCTGCAACAACGCATGGGACCCAAGACCAACTCTTAGGACCACAAGCCCAAGGTCATATCTTGGTAAATCTCAACAAAACCCAGCATGGACAACTCCACTGGTACCAACCTTGACAAACATGAGGTACAACTACGTCTACCCTCAACATATGTTATTGTCATATTTCCTCCTTGCAGGAATACAAGTTCTTAGGAACATAATGCCCAAGATACATACTTGGCACACAAAGGTCAAGGTCAGCCCTTGGTCTCGTAAACCCAAGAAAACTCTTTCGGTACTACTACACACTATGGAACCCCGACATGGCAGACCATAGGACTGTTTGCTTTGCAGAAACAAATGCTCAAGGTCTATCCTTGACCAGCATAGTTATCAACAACTCTTGATAACTCATAACTTACAAAGCTTGAGGACCATCCGTGGTCAACCTTGTATTCACCAACTTATCCATTACGGGCATATGAGGTATTCAAAGCTTTACTTTGATGATTTCAGTGCTCACAAATTCTATTCGTGCCGGAATATGAGCTACACAAAAATCCAAGGAAACATCTTTGGTATATCAAAGCCCAAGGTCCCCTTGGCACACTAAACCCAAGAAACATTCTTGGTATTCTAACGCCTATGGAATCTTTGTACACAAAACCATAGGATCATTTATTTTGCAGGAATAATTGTCTAAGGTCCGCCCTCTACAATTCAAACCCAAGAAAACTCTTGGTACTTTCATTTGGTGGGAACCTCGAAAAAAGAGTCCACCTTCGACATTGCAAACCCAAGAACCACTCTTGGTATTTTATTTATGCAGAACCTTGACAACCCAAGCTAAAGACTTAGTCATTTCTAGAAACAAGAGTTCAACACAGATGTCATGGTCAACCCCTAACATTTCCAAGCCTAAGACATATTCTTAGCGCACATTAGCAACGAGAACCTTGACAGGCAAAGCTAATGACTTAGCTATTTTTGCGAAAGCAAGAGCCTAGCATTACTTCGTGACAATGTATTACGTCATCACAATGTTAGTTCATGACAAGCAAAACCCAATAGGCAATCTTGGTACTTTAGTCACTTGATAGCTCAGCATTCACAACCCGGACCACCTAGTCCAGGTTCAGGTATCCACACAATCTGGCCAACCTAGTCCAGGTTCATAATACTACTTAACAAAAATCATTAACCTCGACACGCTACATCACTTGTCCATCCTCGGGGGCTAATATTACTCATCATATTACTACCATGACATGGAACATTCTCCATCAATGCTCTTTCACCCTCTTTCTCCTATAAATTGGCTCAAAGGCTGGGGGCTTATGTACCGTCCAAATATGGTAAATTACACGTGGCTATCACTGCAAGGTCACTGTACAAGGGGACACCCTCCACGTCAGCATTACCGCATTAATATTGCTTATTCACTATCTAAGTGTCAACCTGGACACACGTGTCCGCCCTCCACGTCAGCCTTGCTACTAGAGTGCTGACGTCAACAGTATTTATCTCCCTATTAACAGCATAACAAATATGCTTGAATATTTAAATAGGTGCAACCACCTTATCTTATCATATCTTCACAAGTTATCTACAAGCTGTTACTTATCTACAAGTAACAGTATATCAATAAGGTACACATTATCTTATATCTTAACTAGATAAGCTATTATCTGTTATTATCTTATCTACAGGTTACTAACAAACAAAGGCCCAAGGCCCATACTCCACGCTATAAATACAGCCTTACAGGTTCTCTCTAACTCACTTAATTCTCACTCCACACATAATACTTGAATGCATTACTCAAATTACTCATTCTCTAGATCTCATACTGAGTTCTCACACTCAGTTATTCTCCTATAATTGATGTACTTACTTAAGGGTCGGAATACTTTTCCTTTGTTTTGCAGGTCCCTTTCCTAAACAAAGCCGAATCACCGTCTGACGTGCAGAATTTGGAGTCCACCTAGACCACATCTAGCCCACACGTAAAATTTCCAGATTTTGGTAAGAACAATAGGTTTTGTCAAGTTTATCAGGTTCATCGGGTATACTCAAATGATGCATACCTGTAACGTTTCTAACACTTTTTTTTTTACTGATAAGAATTAAAGATGGTACTTAAAAATTTATAATATTTATCCACTTTGTTCAAATAACTGAATGAAATTTCTTTTACTACACATTTTTACTATTTGAAAGTGCCATGCTTATATTTTTATAATTTTAGAGAGATAGAGGGAGGAGTGGTCACATGTGATGGACAAGCTAGGCAAACATAAGAAAACAGCAACATAGTATAAAATAGTGACAACAAGGCAATTAAACACCTCCCACATGATTTCTGAAGAACCAATACCATACATATATCCCAAATTTTGTGGTTTGTGGGTCTCTGCTTAAAGGCCTCTACTTATGTATCATTTGATAATTGCCTAGGATCTCATGAAACTGAGAGAAAGAAAAAGAGTTCGAATGCAAACCGTATCACAAATTCAGTGTTCATATAATTTCATTGTTAGGATACGGTGATATAACTTATATTGTTTGTATGTTGTGTCATTGGTTGCAAAGCTAGCTTTCATACACACTCACAACAAAAAAAAGATATGTGGTTGAGGTCGTGAGGAGTGTTTATACAACTTGAAATAACTTTTTGATCATTGTTGCATTTCTTAAATGCAAAGGAAACAATGACAATAATTCAACCAACTAAATTAAATAATGAAAAATTTAGTTAATTTAATTTAGTTGGTTGAATTGATATTAATAATAAGACCTTATTAATTAGAATGTAGAGTGTAAGTTTGACTAGAAAATTTAGTTAGGGAATTGATATTAATAATAAGACCTTGTAAATAATTAGAATTTGCCGCCTAAGTTTGACTTTTTATGTTTATAGTTAAATTAAAGAGAAGATATTCAACATATAAAATAGTTTAATATTATGTTGAGTATAATAAAAAAAATTATGATGGATGAGTTTATTAATTATATAATAATTATCTTAAAAATCATGTATAATTTTTAATTGGTTAACAGTGTAAAATTATTTTATACTATAAGTGCATAATCAAAACAAAATATGCATAGTATAAAATAGTATTACATTATCATGATGTCATCTAATAAAAAACTATCATATTGAATAAATTTATTACACACATGTGTGTGTCTAAGTTTTTGTGTGTTCTTCACTACTAGAAAGAATGATTTTAACATCGTTACGTGAATATTGATTTTTTCAAAAATTGATGTTAACAAAAACGCAATAGCATATTCGTAAATAACACTATACACACACACACACACACATACACACGTGTGTGTCTAAGTTTAAATGGTTTTCCACTACTAGAAAAAATGATTTTAACATCGCTATGTTAACATCGATTTTTGAAACAATCGATGTTAACAAACTTATGTTAACATGAGTTTTTGAAAAAATGATGTTAGCAAACTCATTTTAACAATGGTTTTAATAAAAGCTGATGTTGACCCTAATTATAAATTAAATTCCAACATTGTCATTCTCATTCGATTCAATCTGTCGTGCACCCAAACCTTGTGTCCAAAGCTCTATGTTGGTGTCCAAAGGCCTTTCTTGTCGTTGTCGCTTCTACTGTTGTCACTATCGCCACCGTGCTCGTCAAAGTTGTGGTCATCATCGTCACCGCCTATCGCCATTGATCATGACTGCGTGTGTTTGTGCTCATGACTGTCATTTGGATCCCTAGGTTCTCATTGTCGGTGCCAGTCCAAAGCTTTCATCACCACTGCCGCCAGTTTCAGGTTCCCTTCTTCTCTTCATTAGTATTATAAGTTGAAATGTGTTTGGTTAAATTTGAATGTTAGTTATAGGAAAGTGGATTCATAAGTTGAATTATGTGCATATGTGTATGTTAGTGTGTGACTGCATGTTAGCATACATGATTTGAATATGTGTTGGAAAGGGTAGATATTATGCTTAAGACTTAATTTAGGATATGTTCTAATGAGTTTAAAACCCACTCTAGTCTATTGATTGATTTACTCATAACAGGAACACTATGACATAGTATACTTGAAGGAATTGCTGAATCTTGCTTGTGTGTACTATGTCTTTGACATTATTATGCAATCTGGACAAATTGAATCTACATTAGCCTTTTTAGATTTATAGATTTTCACATCTTATCTTTCAAACTCAATTGACCTCACCTCATTTTATTTTGCTACAATTTATATCAATATTCTTATTTAATCATATCATATGCGAGTAATTAATTGATCAGCAGCTTGGGTTTTGATTGTATTTGTGTGCAAATTAAGTAAGTTTAACCTTGGTTATGTGAATAATATACCTTACATATGGTCATGTTAAAACAGAACCTATGTGTATATTATCTAAGTCCCAAGTTCTACATATTAATACACTATGCAAGTTATGCAAGATAGGTGCTTATATATGTTGCTGAAAACATGTTACACTTCTGCCCTATGATATGAGTTGCATTGTGATTGACACATATCTTGGTTTTTAATGCCCTTTGGTATTGTTGTAGACTTGTTTGCTTGTGTGTCCTCTTTGTGATGCAATTGATCTCATATCCTTTCGATTTTTGTACATTTGTTTATGATTTTTATAGTGTAACCTGTCTTGCTGAGTGATTTATTGCATGGATGTTGTAATAAAGCAATAAAATGCTATGTTTTGAATATCTTGACACTTGATTTGTATTTTAGTTGAAAATAGACTTAATAAGGGTTCTATAGAATTTGGAACTACTCAAATTGCTTTTATCTTCAATTTAGACAAATATCATCTTTAAAACATGTTAATCATGATTGGACATGACAACATGCTCATTAGTGAAATTTGTGTGCAGAATGTAATCTTGGGTGTATTCATATGTGAAGAGGGTTAGTATTTTATTCTTGATTTGGCTACTATCTAATCATGCGAGAGTCCAATTTATATGACTAATAGTCTTATGAACTTGAATGAAGAAACTACTAAGTATTGAGTGAAGGAAGCATAAGAGACTTAGTGTATCTATGTTATAGGAATAGAGTTATGCATGAGAATTTTTTTTAATACGAGAATATTTTTATAAAATTATATTATTTTTTAAAAAATATTTTACAATTTTATTTAATTCCAAATTACAATTTAGGTCTATAGTTGGACAATATGATTTTTAACTTCTCAAGTATTGGTTTCCAATTATTCTTATGCACCATAACATCGATTCTTCTAAAAGTCGACGTTGACTTTTCTAAAATTAATGTTGATTTATGCACCACAACATCGATTTTTAGAAAAATTAATGTTATTTTTTTGTATGTTTTACATTTTTTTTTGGTTCATTGCTTATTATACAACATCGATTTTCTTAAAAATCGATGATGTGTAGTGTATGTTAACATCAATTTTTATGAAAACTGATATTAACATTGATACTTTAAACTTCGATAGTTTCAACATCGATTAAAAATCGATATTGACAGTCTAAAACAACCAATGTTAAAAGTCTATTTTCTAGTAATGTCTCTCTCACATATACATATTCTCTCATAAAATGGTGCACTTGACTCTCCTTAATCCATTTGGTATATCCTTTTATGCTTTTAATATAACTCGAATGGTTTAACAAATATCAATTTTAAATATATATATATATATATATATATATATATATATATATATTATCTTCAATTAAAATTCAAATAGACTCCTAACTAACATGCATTTAGAATATGATATTATATTTTTAATATCAATTGAATGAGTTAATTTAATTTCTTATATATTTCAATTATAATTTCAAAATCTTTAATTCTACCTTTAATTTGATTTTCAAAAACATTATCAATACGTAATAATAACAATTTATCACAATATAAATTATTTATCATAAATCTAATACATAATAATTTATATGTTTAGAAATATTTATATATTATTAGTTTAAATTATAATATAATCTCCTTTTATATATATATATATATATATTATAAATTTTAATCATATAATTTTTTTTTGTGCAATGCATGTGCACATGCTAAACTACTCGTTGTACTCAAAACTAAAATAATAATGGAAATGTTATTTGTACTGCATTAATGAAAATATGAAAACCTTTAAATTAATCAAAAGTGTAAAACAAAAACTAGAAATGATAAAACAGGCTATCCAACTCGATGAGAACTGTTAATTATAGCAAATCACACAATATAAAAAATCTCAAAATCAATTCGTACTTTTAATATGAGTTTCAAGTTGAATGAAAACACAATTTTTATGAAGTTAAACCTAAATCTAGAGTTATAAAGTTTAATCAGGACCCGATCTGGACTATGAAAATTATGGCTTGTATAAAATAAATCAGATCAAGTTTAAGTATTGTAGATTGAACACAACTGTGTCTATCTTAGCTTAGTATTATTTTAATTTTTTATTTTCCTTTTAAATTTATATAAATTTAGACAAAATAAAATTAAACAATCTAATTTAACTTGGTTCAACCGACCACAAAAAACTCAACCCATATGAAATTAAGGTTGTGTCCGTCCGACTAATTTTCACTGCTTGACCCATTGGAACGATCCATTTTGACAGTTTTACTCAAATCAAACCATAATCATATCAAGTTAGAAAAACTCAAATTTAATTCAAATTCAAACTTCTACGAAGAGTTTCTTTTTTTAAGCAGTTTACAAAGAGTTTCTAGTTGGATGAAAACACAATCTTTACTAGGTAAACCCAAATCAAACCATAATCAGATAAGTTTGAAAGACTAGAATTTTTTAAAGTTGAAGCCCTATATTTTATTGAATAAATTCATACCTACTCATTTATTTTAACCTATTTTACCACTTCTATAGAAATGCTACAACAATCAATCCATGAATATTGGTGGTGATAGTGTGTAACTGAGCCTGAGTTGGATAGAAACATTGTTGGCACAGTTTCGATCCTTATCTTTGTGGTATCCAACTTGGCATAAAAGTATATATGTCTTATCATGTTGGTATTACAACCCACTAAGCAAAGAAAATAGTTTTTGGTTAAACTAAAACCTTGTCTGGCCCCAACTGGCCCTATGTAATGAATGTGGCTGAGATGTTTACTTGGTGTGTAGTCTAAGCAGAACCCCACCATCGTATATTCACGTTTCAATTATCATTGTTTTGTATTTCAATTGATCTATCAATGAAATTAAATGTATAAAAAGTAAAATTTAGATCAATTGATTCGACTACGAGCGTACGCAAAAAAGGTCGTAATTAATGAAGATGTTTATCTTAATTGAATGTGAAAGTGGGTCCACCAATGCAGACTTTATTTGCTTGATCCCTGGTTTTGTTTTGCTTTCTGTGCTTAGCCATCCTGGCTCGTTTCTTTTTCTTTATTTTTTTTTCTTTTTTTGGAAGATTATTGCTTGATCACTATTTTTTTTAACTGAATACAGAAAAAAAGATATATGCAAACATGCAAGCAAATTAAGCTACATGAAATGTTGCAAGAGTCATAATAGTCCAACAACTATGCGTTATAAGATTCAGCTACGTCCCCATGCCATCAACATATTAAGGGGCACTTAGAAGTGTTTGTGTGTGAAAATAATTCATAACTCTTATTTTATTTTGTATTTAATTTGTCTTAGATAACAATCCTTTATTTTTGTCAAATTCTTGAGAAAACTTTAACAAAGAATAAAGTTTTTTTTTAATTTAAAAAAACCCAAATATGAGTTCAATCTCTGTAAATATAATTTTTTATATTATTAACTAAATAAAAATCATAATAAATATTACTTTTAAATTGTAAAACTAATAAATTTATCATATATGTTAATTTGTAATTAATTGACTTTTTATATTATATTTGTCACTGTATATAAGATTATGACAACCTTCTAAGAAAAATAATTACTTTAGTTAATCACATTAAACTTTTTAATTATTTATATCACTTTTTTAAAATTATCTTTCATTTCTCTCCCCACTTTATTGTTTCACACCAAGGAACAATTAATGTTTTGAGAAAATACTATAATTCATTAAGGGTATTATAGGATAAAAGTAATTAATGCACCAAACTTTTGGATGAGAGTCTTACAAAAAGGGACTAACAATAAGTAAAAAAGATATTATATATAGAGACAGAGGTAGTAATACTAGACTATTTTTACTTTGCAAATATTTACTTAGGAATTTGCAAATATTTACTTAGGAATTTGTATGATAAAATAACAGTTGTGTGTAGTTGATAGCACAATAGGTGTTGAAGAGTGTTTGGTTTGTAAATGATAGGTTCCATCATTGTCTTTAGTTCTCTCTTACTTACCTCATATAATATCACTATCATATTCACCCTCTCTTGAAATGTTGAGAGGCTCTAATACCATACTGTATTAAGAGCCCCTATATCTATCTGTAAGAACATTATACACCTTCACCCATTGAGTCAACATTTTACAAACTTCTAGCATCATGACTCAATTCAGCTACTAGTTATAATGTCTCAAAGATATAGAGAATCGTTGTAATGGTATACTAGTCAAAGGCTTACTGATACACAGGATCCCCATAAAGGCCAAGTGTAAAGGGGATTATGATAGAAACATTATACTAGGCTTTCGGAGAGAAGAGAATGATTTTAAAATACACTCATGATAAGTTATGAACATTGATTCTATTTAAAGGCTCGATGTCCAAAATGAAGGATCTCCCCACTATTTATAGAGCCAAATTTACAAAGTTACATTCATGGCTTACCTTATAAACTACATGAGAAAATACACGCCAACACATACATGACAACATATTACAATGACTTTAGTTAGTCACTAATACAAAGCACGTTGCTACTCACCATTACATAAAATAACTTTATTTTAGATGTCAAATTCCTAAAGTAGATTCCTAACAATCCTCCTGTTCAAGATAAGTCTTAACCCTTGTGTATAGGAGAATGACTATGGGAGAGATTGAAATTTTGCCAGGCTTCTAAGTCTATACTTCCATATATTGGATGCCAATAGGGACATCCACACTCTAGCTCTTCTAGCTTTTTCGCAAGAAGATCATTCATTATTTTTTTTAATTCGAATCTTGAGAATCTTCAACGTATGGAGCAGGTTCTTCATTTATTGTTGGCATGTCAGTGTAATGTTGAGTCATGTTGTCAAATATGTCTTCCATCATGTAAGATCCTTTAGGTTTTTATGATGAGTTGGCCTGAGCTAGATTAAGTGTTGTGGGTTGATAACCATTAATCTCGAGCATATGCTGAGTCAACTAAGCCTTGAAGCTTTGTTCTAAAGGATAATCATCAAATGTATGTCACATGTATGCCTCGTCTCTAGACCATAGCACTTTGTTAGCATTTTGGAAGTAGGGTTTGTGAACAACGGCTATTGTGGTCTTTTTCTTTATCTAATGGAAAAAATATACTCTTTGATAAGTAAAATCAATGACCTTTTTTAATTCTCTTCTCCACCAAGATAGCGGAGAAAACCATTCAAGCAAAGTCCACAAGTAATAATCTTGTTTGTCTAGATATGTGAGGATGTCATAGGTGTCTTGTACTTTGAGTGCGAGTGAGATTGAATACTAGATAGTTATATACCATATAGCCCACAAAGTGTTTTCATCGATATCATTGGCAACCAAAATAATTCAAATATCCTAAGAAATGATTCTTGGGGATTGAATGAGTTGTGAGATATGAACTTTTCGAATAATGTTTTGTGTAAGTAATAAAAATATCTAGACTTTGCATATGATTGAATTTCTGTAAGATTTTATGTATGGCTTAACCTAGGAGGAAAATGTATGTTATTTTAGCTTTATTAGGTAAAGGTTTAACCATAAAGATGAGCAAAAACTGCTTAGCTTGGTTATCGATTGGATAGGTTTTGGAGGCCTTGAAAGAAAATTTGGGATAACATTATGGCTTCCATTGATATGTTTGACATTGAAATCATAGTGTGAAAACCAATCTTTTAATCTTAAGATCTGAGGATTAGGAGGAATTTTGTTCTTGAATTCAAGAAATTTTGGGAAGGACAAATTATCCATTTGGACTTCAAAATAATGCCCTCTTAAGTGGAAATCAAATTTATTGATTTCATTTTTGGCCGCTAATGCCTTTTTGAAAGTGGTATGATAATATTTCTTAACATCCTTGAATTGCTGAATTTTTGTAATAAAACCTCGAATATAATTTAGGATTCTGAGAAATTATTGAATTTTTTATGTAGTTAAACCTTCATCAAGGAAAAGTGAGAAGCTCCTCTACAATATGGGGTCGAGGTTGGTATGATCCTTTGGAGAAATGCATTCCCAGAAAATCACTTCAACTTGAGCTAGATGAATTTTCTTTTCTGCTAGCATAATCCCATGCTCTTGGGCTATCACAAAAAACCATTCAAGAGTTCTTTGTGAGACTCTGTATCTTTTGAGAATAATAGTATAACATCAATGTAGATGAGAATACTATCCAGGATGGGCTCAAAAATTCTGGTCATAGTCTTTTGAAATAGAGAAGGTGCCACCTTCAAACTAAAAGGAAGGACTTTCCATTGATATTGAGCATTTGGAATGCAAAAGGTTGTTTTGTATCTATCAACAACATCAATACCTAATTGCCAAAATCCTGATTTAAGATTAAACTTGGAAAAGATATGAGAATCTTTTATTAGAACAGGAAGACAGGATGCCTTTGACATTGGGAACTTGTCATCTTTTAGAAAGTGATTTAGAGGCTTATAATCTATCACTAGCCTATTCTTTCCCCTATGTTTTTCTAATCTTTTTTCTACATAAAATGCTTGGCATGCTTAATTAGATGTGGTTGGTTCTATTAATCCTTGTTGAAGGAGCTCGTTGCACTCTTTTCTAGCGAGAAGCAAATCTAATAGAGACATGCTTGGACAAGTAGCCTTTGTAGGATTGATATCTTTGTTCATCTTGAAAGGAAGATGAATAAGAAACCCTTGTTCTTCCATAGAAGATTGGGATGTGATAATTTTTCATGATTGTGAACATATAATATGCTTAGTTTCTCTCTTATTTCTGTAAAATTTGGAGGTGCTTCTGATAGAGAGAATAGTCTAAGTGTCTCAGAGTAGGATTTAAATTCCCTTTCGAATTTAATCCCATTTGGAAGAATCTAAAGCCTACTTGTTGCTGAATAAACATCCATTCTAATAAGGATATCTTTGTTCAGTAGTTTGCTTCCAATGACTCTAGTCCAGACAGTACATTATGGGGAAAATCTTATCCCAATTGGTGTTTTAGTTACCATTCTATCTGGAAGACCTTGTCATCAGCTGCAATGAAATAAGCAACTTCTTTTTTCCAAGCTTCTATTGGAAGAATGTCAAGATCCATTATGGTCCTCTATGCTCTGGTGTCCATGTAAGCAATGGATTTGATAGTGTCAACATATTTAAAGGGTAGTATTTGGACTTTCACACAAGGCTGAAGAAGTGTTTGGTTGATATTTTGTATTTCTTGTATTGAAAACATCGAAAAAGAATCAAAGTCTGATCCTAATTCATTGGTTTCACTTGATGAATCTTGGAGAGCAAAAATAGTCTCTTCATCATTACAGATTTGTTTTGAGTAAAAAGATTCAACATTATCTTTCTCATCGAGGCTCAAAGTATTGATCATTTTGATGGCTTTGTCAGGCTTATTAGGGCAATTCTTTGCATAATACCCTCATTTTTTTTGCAAATGAAACACCTTTGGCCTTGTCTTTTTCTTCAAATTTTTTTTCTTGAAAAATCTAATTTTTTTCTTTCTGCCTTTTTTCAATGAACTTTCTTCCTTTTAATTGCTTCTTAGAGAAGCATGAGCAGTTCTAATCTTTGCATTTGATCCCTAGAAAAGACTTTTTACATGCTCTAGAATAATTCCCCTTTTGATTGATAATATTAGACATGCATTTGTGATGCCTACAAAGCTTATTGACTGCTTTAAGGTCATCTAGTGTATTTGTCCCAAGCTAAGAGTTGTAAAATCTTTTTGGGAAGCAACCGCCATTCTGTTGAGCTCTAGTTGGATTTCTTGAGGCAGAGAAGCCACATATTTGGGAGGAGGTTTGATAGACACCTATTGTGCTATCCAACACCTAGAGAGAGTAAAAAAAGATGAAAAACATTGGTATGACAAGGTTTATGATATGATATGACGAGAAAGATAGAAAAAATGAGAGGTATTGATAGGGTATTTAAAATAAAATATGATTTTTCTATTATCCCTTTTTAGGGGGTATCCTTAATGTCGAGGTGCTAAGACACTTTTTAGTTTTCCTAAATTGTATCATTAACTTTTTGTGTTATTTTCTATATTTGAGTATTTCTGATACCCGCCTTTATATATAAATATAATATATAATATATTTTCTCTCGTTGAGAAAAAAATAGAGTAGGAATGAATAAGGGATTGAGTCAAAATGGATTGATCTTTATCCTTTTCCAACACAATTTTGTTCAGGCTATTTTTTGAAACTTAAACCTTCAATCAAGATCTAAAATAAATGGGACAAAATCATGTCAATCCGACTCTTTAACACAATATATCAATCTTAACATTATATACACTTAATTTGTAGAATAAAAGAAGTATAAATTTAAATTAAGGTACATTTTACTGTATGTATTTTTAAAACAACACAATTTTATTATAATATAATGTCATATTAGACAAAATATTATCGATTAAATAAAACCTATTTTCTATTAACATTCAATTGTTAAAAAAATGTATACTTTTTTAGAGAATATTGCACCTAAATCAGGTTTGGGATGACTTGAATCACAACCCAAACTCATCCTAAATATATATACCGAATTTATTTTCAAAATACGAATTCTTCCCAATCAACTTTGAAATCAAATAAGTTTCTCATTGACTATGTTCAGTGAAATTAGCTGGAGGTTGAAAAAATCAATTAAAAGCTGGTAGCTGAAAAAGCAACTTATGAAATTATAATTGTTTGATAAAATTAACTATAAAAATAGTTAAAAAGAGTAAAATGATAGAAATAAACATATTTGTATAATATATATTTCAATTTTATTTTATAGACAAAATTATATTTTGAGATGTCATATTTTTAGTGTAAAAGATTAATTTTAAACTCATAATTTTTTATTTATATACAAATTATTTTAATTTGATTTTTAGTTTAGATTATTACATTTTTTTCATATGAAGTATTCTACTATTATTCGTATATCAAGTTTAAAATAAAGTAAAAAAATACAATTAAATAGACAGTTTACTTTTATTATGTTAATTAGTGTAATAGTTAAAATAAATCGTCTAATATAAAATTATTCAAAAATAGTAGATGAAATAAACATAATATTTATCATTATCAATTTTCTGAAGTATAGTGTTGAAATAATAAATTAAATACTATAAGTAGTAGAATGATTAAAATAAATAATATAACATAAAAAATTATAAAATATAATAATAAAATAAAATAAGATAAAATAAAAATTTATAGATTTTAAAAATTCAAAATAGCATTACGTGAAGAAAAAAAAGAAAGTGAGCATGTTGGAGAAAAAAAGGAAAGTGATGGACAGTCATACTTCAAACTATGAACAAGTAAAAAAAATCTGATTTATTTAAAACGAGTTATTTGAAACTTTGATAAAAATTAAAGGATAAAAAAGAAAAAAATATAAAAAGATAGAAATTAATATTTTTTAAAATGATATTTTTATAATATTAGAAACTATTTAAAAAATTATTTATCGAATAATCAAACAAGTTTTACTATTAATAAAAAATTTAAAAATAAGTATATTTTTAATTTATATGTACAATATATATATATTCGAAAATTAAAAATTATTTATATGGCATTATTATAACGTTGTTTGTCAAAAGCTTGTTAATAGGTTAATTGAATTTTAGAGGATAATAAAAAAAGGGAAAAACTAACTTGTTAGGAAAAAAAAAGTTTTACATAAAAGAGAAAAATAAATATTTTTTCTTCCTATAAAAGTATTTTTAAGCTAACTTTTTTGTAATCGAATGTTTCTTAAATGATCTTTAAAATATTGAAGGAATTAATTTTCATAAATATTACCCAAAGTTGGATCAATAGTTTCAAATAAATTTCATTTAAGAGGTTTAACTCTTTGTAAAATAAATTGCATCGTAACTTCAGTTATTATGCTTGCACCCGAATTGAATCCAATAAATTTAAATAACTGAGTAGATGAGCTATCTATTTCTTAAAACTGTCTGCAAAGAAAATTAAACAAAAATAACAAATAATATTGAATGGCCGGATTTTTTTATTCATTTTTTTGAGATTAAAAGGCTGGATTGTTTTGTAAATTTAAATGGAAAATGCATTCACTTTTTTCCATAAAAGTTTAGAAAATGAATTATTTCTTGTGTAAACTAATTACTATTCCAACACTATCTTTATTTCTTTTTAAACATCACTTTTGAAAAAAATACTTTTATTTATTTATTTATTATTTTAATATTTCAAATAATAATCGTTAATAATTTTTTATTAAAAAAAGTTGAGAAAAAATAGATAAAAATTAAGGAAATATTATAAATTTTTACAAAATACTAACAAGCTAATTACATTTCTGAATTTATGGAAAAAAACAAGAGATTGAAAAATAGAGCTTATATTTGTTATAAAAGTCTGACAATCAATTGAAATACATCATCTTTTTAATTAACATAGTAACAATTTGTTAATATTTTTTATCAGTTAGTATTTAGAATTTAATTTCTATGTACAGTATGAAGCAATACAAAATTATGATAAATATGATTTTTAAGACAATTATAAAATTTTTGTGATTGAGTAAAAGTTTTTAAGTATACATATCATTTACTCAAGTATTTAATAATTTTAATCAAACACTTTTAAGAGAATAATTTTTATGCTTGTTCATATAAAAAGTTATACGGTGTTAACTGAAAAAATAATTCTATATTATCATAAAAATTAACAAATTTATCTTATACTAATAAATCTATGATATATTATATTATTAGTATATGTATTATTTATTTTATTTTTATTACTGAAAAAGGAAATAAAAATTTGTTTTGATTTCTTCAACCTATTAAATTTTACTTTGTTATTTAATACTTTTAATTTTTAATTTTTTAACTTGTGCAAATTCTAATAAATGCAATAAATATCGATTTAGTTAATAATGAACAAACTCATATCTATAAGAATATGATTTCAATTCTCATTGTCTATGTAAAAACCTTATTAGCAGAGTTCGACAAACGGTCTTAGACCCACAAACCCCTGGACTTAGACCCACAAACCACTCACGAAACCCATAACCTGCACAATATACATGCTTTATTGTTTAGAGTCATTTTAAATTGCAGACATTTTTTTAGTCCAACCTATTTAACCCATGGGTTATGCGGGACGGGGACGAGCTAAAAAAATAAACCCATTTCAAATGCGAGCTTTCCAATTTATGGGCTTCCGAGACAAATTTACCCGCATGTCTAACTCGACTGTTTGGTGTTTGGTGAGTAAAAGTATCTTTATGTAGGTATTTATTGAGCTTTGAGACCTAGGCAACTCACCTAAAGTTTTGTTAAGCAAAAAAAATTCTAGAAATGTAAAACCAGTAGCCACATTATGATTCACTAGTGCAAAAAAAAAAAACACTAGCTGACTTGATTTGAAAGTTACTTTTATATATAATAGATGTAACTTATTTTAAAAGATGTAATTGTTGTTAGAAGTTAAAATATATTGTGATAGTAATTTATAATAGTTGATGGTAAAAATATTTTTAAAAAAAGATTATACAAAATAGATAGTTGTTTTTGTTAATAATTATAGATTATAATCAACACTTAAATAGCGTTAGGGTGAAGGAAGAGTAGTAATGCAGTGGATAATCAGCCGTGTCTTGGTAGTAAGTACTGTAGTATTTTCGGGGGAAATGGTCAAAGTGAAAACTGTAGATTAATGGTATTTTATTCAACAATTATTAATTTATTATTTTATTTTGAAGAAAAACCGTATAGTCTGACCCTGTCTCTATGTCTCTATGTCTGTGTGACCCATTTACTCTCTCACTCGCCATTTCCAGTAAGAGAGAGCGACTTCACCTTCAATCCCATTTCAAAACCGCTCTTTCTCCTTATTATAAATCTTCTCTCTTTCTTTTTTTTTTTCTCTCTCTCTTCTTCGTCTTCTGTTTTTTTTTTCTTCTAAAAAATGTAAAGAAAAACAATCTTTTAATCAGCAAAATCTATAGTTTCAATCTTTCGGATCTTGTTGGTGTTGTGTTGATCCTTGGATCGTGATCCTCTACTCAATCCTCATTCTGGTCGGTGCTCTTTCTGGGGTTTTAGATCTCTTTGTTCTGTGCACTTCAAGTCACTGCTTGCGTCAGTGGTGTTTAAGTGTCCACCTTTTCATGGCATTTTGACTACCCTTTTGCCAGGTAACAATACTTGTTGTGGAATTTTGACTTGTTGGTGACTGAAATGATGTAAAAATCAATTTTTTGTGTCTGGGTTTGTGTTGTTGTCTTCTTGTTTATTCTGAAATTCTAAGTGAGATTGGTTTGGTTATTTGTTTACGAATTGTTTGTTTGTTGTGATATTCTGTATCAAGAATGGAACTTAGGTTGTCATTGGATTGTTTTGTGGCATGAATTTGGTGTGAGATCAGTGTTGGATTGGGAGATTGGGAGGGGATTGGGGGATTGGGAATCCTAGCATTGTTCTTAATCACGATGATTTGGCTAAATCCCTAGTTGAAGTTTTAGTCTTTCATTAAATCTTGATGAGAATAGTTTTGCAGTAACAAGAACTTTTATACTTGTTGCTATGCTGACTGCTTGGCAAGTGCAGCAACTTTGAATTAGGGCTCTAACTCTCAATTATGTGAATCTTGAATGTATTGTCTTTCCCCCCTTTTCTTGTGTCTAGTTGAAAATAAAAATCCCACCCCGATTTTTTTTTTCATATACTAGAAACCAGGAGGAGATTGGATTGTGAAACAAAATTTCTCTACATTATGGTTATTGATTACTGATTAGTGTCCATGACTTTGAAAATGGAATGGTTATGTCTTTAATCATATTTTAATTGAATTTTCTAACCCCATGAAAGAGGAAAAGTTTAACTGAAACTTTTGAATTATGATGATTGTGTTGTGTTGCTTACTCTAATTTGAATGGTAAATAACTTATGAAACAACCTGACAGGTCTTCTACATTGTCATTTCACTCCTATTTTATTCTTCAAGTGGGTAAGTTGCCATTACAACCAAAGGCTGCCTGATGAACTGTGTTTTGAAATATTATAATCTCTATTTGTTTATGGACGATGGAAAAGAAAAAAAATGTTTTGAGAATTTGCCTATATATGTTTCAAAGTTGGCCTGGCTATAAGGGAAGCATTGCAGCAAGTTAAACTTTTATATAAACACCTAACGAATGGTTAAACTTGTTCATGTTGAGGATATATATTTGTCTCTTGTGGTTTCATTGTGTATTAGCATCTCTAAGCCACAGTTCTTTGTTTCTATGTAACCTTTAGGCTAGTGTGAGTGATGGATCCAATTAACATTTTCCCTGCTGATGGGGTTGAAGTGGTCCACCAAAATGGTGTTCATGATGAACCTTCAAATTCTGGAGAGTATGGTGGCGTTTCATATGATTTAGACCACAGTGTTACTGAAACTGCAGCAACTGTAGCTCCAAATGGGAACTTTGATAATTTTCATCAGTCAGATAGTGCTGCATCTGATAACTCATTTGTGGCCGAAATCAAAGAATCAAATGTCAACATTGATGATACTAATATGACCATTCCTAAGGTTAGAGAATTTTGTTTTCCTTGAGTAGCTTTCATAAGTCGTTTATTTTATATCTGGGTATCATATATTTACTCAATTCTAGGAAGAGGAAGTGAAAATATCAGATCAAACAAAGCAATCTAGAGCACCAAAGGGTCTTGTCAAGAACAAGAACGCAAAGGCTCCAAGTTCCAGTGGTGTTCATGCAAATTTGGTGAATAAGAGCAAAATTGGAAAAGATAAAGAAGCATCTTCATCTGTTTCAAATGGTTCTTCAGCTTTAGACTCTCACCCAAGACAGTCTATTAAAAGCAGCAGATCTTTCAGTGACTGGCAGACGCAATTGTCCAAGCCCAAGGTAAACTCTGTTGTTACCTTTGGTTGCTTTCCTAATTTATTACTCAGGAACTTAGATAAATGTGCTTCTTTTCTTCTTTTATCTTTTATCTGTTTTTGGTAATCAAGTTTATAGTTTGGTTGGTATTCCCTGATAGATCTTCACTTTGTTTTCCTCAGCACCCTTCAAAGTCTGATGCAGCATCTTCTGAAGCATCAGTGTATGTAATGCTTGTATATCTTGTCTATGTTTCATCACTAGAAAGATAGATTATTGTTATTATTTAACTGGTGGACTGATGTTTTGGATACAGGGAGAAGACAAAACCAAAATCATTGAGAAAAGGACCCATTGATAAAGTTCAAGGAGAAGCAGAATCTTCCTTGTATCCTTTTTTGGGTTTGTGTATTTCTCCTAGTGAGTGAAAATCTGGAACTACTGGGTCTCTATTATTTAAATTTATTATTGAGTGTGGTACTGTGTATATTGTGTTTTAACCTTAATCCACCTAGAAGTACCAACACAGAAGATTTCAAACCTCAAAGGGTGGGGACACTTCCAAATTATGGATTCAGTTTTAAGTGTGGTGAACGAGCTGAGAGAAGAAAAGAGGTGAATAATTAGTACATACTTATTTCCTTGTACTTTGTCATTGTCCATGTTTCTTTTGAATAATCTTGTACTTAAAAGAAATTCAATTGGAATTTTGGTGAGCAGTTCTACAATAAGCTTGAGGAGAGGATTCAGGCAAAGGAGGTGGAGAAGAGTAACTTGCAAGCAAAAACCAAGGTGAGAGTATTTGATATCTGGGCTAAAATGTGATTTGAGAATTTATCTTTTAATCATGTCAATCATTCACCCCTTTTATAGGAGACCCAAGAAGCCGAGATTAAGATGCTTAGGAAGAGTCTGAATTTTAAAGCAACTCCAATGCCAAGTTTTTACCAGGAGCCTGCTCCTGCCAAGGCGGAGCTAAAGAAGGTCCTCTTTCTCTCTCTGTCTATATATGTGTGTGTGTGTCTTTCTACATGCATGCATGCCTTGCATGTGTACTCTTCAGCTGAACTAATTATTTTCAAATGATTTTTCTTTGCTTTGAAGATGTGGTGTATATGTTTGTATGCATGTGCTGCTCAAAAACACATGAAAACATACATATTTCATGGGGCTTGAGAGAGACAAAGCATACAATAATCTTCTAAAAATAATTGGTAAAGAGCACTGTTTGCAGATGGAAACTTTTCTTCTCACTGTTCCCATTTCTCTCTGTTTTGTTAAGTTTCTTGGTTGTTCTTAAATATCCCGTGATTATGAAATGTTTGATCTTCATTCATTATAGGATTGTGGATTCATCTATTAATTACTGTATTGGATATAAAAATAGAATCATACTTCCATTTTGATAGCCTAACTTATTATGGAGATTTGGTATATAATGTCAGCTTTGCCAATAATTTTTCTTCTTCTAAGATTGTGGAACTGTTATTTGTAGGGAAATCGTACAATGAATCCTGTATAATTGGCAGATCTCAAAGTATTTTGCACAAGTTATAGACTATAAATTAGATTATTGCATCATTTTATGCAAATACCTATTTCCATCAATCTCTGCCAGAAACATTTAGATTTAATGTGATTTGGTGATTTAAACGTATGCATAGTTTTTAAGATTACAGGGGTTTGTTATTTTCCAAACTAAGCCCATCAGACTTGTAATTGTTTTATTTTCTTTTAAACTTTTTATTGTTAATTTGTTGTCCTAGATGACTTGTATATTGATAGGTGAATAAGTTGTTTGAGTGTATCTAAACTGATTTCCTGATGACTTAGAGAATTTTTTATAACTACCAGTAGATGGTTCAGTGTGGTAGCTCAATTTGTTGACCACAAGTGGTGCACATGTTTTACATATCTGCTTTGTATTGATGATTATTTGAATATTATTGCATAATAATACTAAAAGCTTTTGTAATACCTTTTTATCTATATGAAGTGATGCCAAAACCTCGGTTTTCTGTCACTCGTAAGTGAAATTGTTTGTCTTTGTTGCTTTGCTGACTTAAACATATCATTGTGAGCAAGCATAGTTTTAATCAATTTTTGAATTGTGTTATCTGAACCATTGATCCCTTATACTTGATCTTTTTTTTATAAGGCTAAATTACTTTGTATGTCCCTATATTTTCACCGAGTTTTCAAATAAGTCCCTCCAATTCAAAAGTTCTTAACAGGATCTGTATGCTTCCAAAAACTTTTGATGGGTTACTATAATTTTGAGTCTAGACTACATTTTCAATTAGGTCCTTACTAATTGCAAAAGTTTATAATTAAGTCCCTATAAGTTGTAATACCTATACAGAATGAATGGCAGATAACAGTGAATATCCATTAATATAGTCAACCATTAGTCATCTAATGAAGACCTAAATATCAACTAAGGTGATTGTAAGTAAAATGTTCACATAGTTGGTATCAAATTGAGGATTTGATTCTTAGTCCAAAACTAATTTTGCATTGGATGATAAAACAATTTATACTGGGTTTTACTTACTAACTTGTGTTAGAATAAAAACAATTAAACATAAATCACTTCGCTTCGAAATCAATTTCATTCAAAATTAATTTTATTAACGCTCACCCATCCACACACTTAGACACTTTAGTTACGGGGACGTTTTTATAAATTTAGTATAACTTTGTTGATAATGCAAGTTTGGTCTTGCCATTTAGGAAGTAAATCATATTTAGCTTATGGGTGTTACTAATGTAGATACCAACTACAAGAGCAAAATCACCCAAGCTTGGTCGTAAGAAGAGTTCAGCAAATTCAGAGTCAGATGGCAACAATAGCAGCAGTTCACGACTAGCTCGTTTAAGTTTGGATGAGAAAGTGTCAGAGAGTAATCCCAATAAGGGACCTACTCCTGTCCATCAAAAGAAGCTGCAACGAAGATCTCTTCCTGCTCGACTGGCTTCTGAAAGGAACAGTGTATCAAATTCAAGAACTGCACCGACTTCATCCAAGGCTATCAAAGATGAAAAGTCTTCCTTATCTAGTGCTGCTAAAAAATATACCAGCTTAACCAATGCTACAGGAGACGCTGAAACCATGAAAATTGCAGCAAATGAAGAGAAAAGTACCTTGTCCAGTGAAACAAGTGATGTTATGCCGCCGAATTTGATTCCTTCAGATAAGCTAAGTGAAGAAGAGTCTCATGTGAATGGTGACATAGCAGTCAAAGAAAATTCTCAGCTCTCCTTGGAACAAGAACCTATCGCAGCGGAGCATTGAGAAAAAAAGCAGGTTACTTTCTGAGAATTTTATTCATCTGGTGAGATATTATAGAAGCATATGACTCAGATTATGACAATGAAGAAGGCTTGCAGATTTGCAATATGGTTTGTGTTGTCAATTGTCATCATGATGTCCAAGCAGCATTGTTTCTTTATGTGTTTACCGACTCTCAATCTTGCCAGTCCAGTCCTCATTCCCTTTCGTGCTTGCAGCAATGTGTACTTAACAATTTGCCAGGTTATTCTAGTTGATGTTAGTTTGGTATATGTGCAGCACTTATCTGTTTAGTGAACATTTATTTGGAGGAAAATTTTGAGAAAGTTTGCCATCTGGTGATAGTTCAAGTGCTTCTTGTTCAGGCCTTTGCCTTGTTAAACAAATTTGACATTGTCTCATGTAAAGCTGTTTGTGTTGTGGACACCCTTCTAGCTGAATCCATATGGATCAAATTCTGATTTGTCGTACAGCTTTGGTTTGTCATGGATCAAATTCTTCTGTTACTATTAAGAATTCAGTTTCTGCTCCCATTGTAGTACATTTTGGCTATCCTTATGCACCATGCAATAAGGCCATTAAGTACAATTTTTCTCTCTTTATCCTTATCTTCAAATAAGGTAATGAATTTTTCTTATAATTTGTCTCCTTCCATTTCCCTCCCCAAAATGCACTTTTAATCTCTTTACTCATTTCACTTGGAAGCGCTTTTTTCTTTTTGTGCTGGGCCATGGTCAATGTACACTAGGCCTGATAGCCATGTTAAAATTTGTCTAAATAAGGCCTCTTTTGGATGTATATTCACTTTAAAAGACAACTTACATGGGATTTGTACTTTTGGTGTTGTTTAATCATAATTGAAATTTTACCGTAGTAAAAGTTAGCGTTAAATACCAATTAAGTTAGTGAAGTGAAATTGTAATTCTAATTAGATAATGGTACTAAAAACATGAATTGCATCTCAGTTTTGTCCCACAACTTTCAAGCATTTTAATTCTATAAGTTTCAAATTATCATGTTACTTAATGAGTTTAGTAACTCTAGTGTTATCAAATTCATCATCATTGGATGAAATGTAAACTTTTTTATTATGGACGAAAAAAAATGTTAACACAATGTTTGTTTTTTTGCACAAGTTACACTCTGGTATCGTGGTTTAGCTCAAAAGCACTTTACCTATATGTTGTGGAATTTGATACTTTATCTGTCCTTTACTCCATTTATTCCATTATGATGTTGCTACCTTGATATATGGTTCATTCATTTTTTAATGATAACTAGACATTAAAAAAGTAAATTTACTATTTATTTCTTAATTGTATAGTTTAAAGTTTCTTATTTATTCCAATCCCTTATTTTATTAGAGTCAATATTTTTTCTCCAACATCAACTCAACAATGTTTAGCTAGTGATATGGTATCTGCAGGCCATGCCATCGCTATTCTATTATATGACACTTGACCGACCTATGCGGATAACTTGAATAACGTTTTGAATCTTGTATTTATGTGTGTTGCAAGTTTTGGGTCCTCCCCACTTTTTGTTTGTTGCAACTTTTTTGGGCTCCTCCCCACTATTTTGTTTGTTGCAATTCTCCCCTCTTTTTATTTTGTCATTTTTGTTCCTCAGCATCAACTTAAGAGCATTGTGGAGAGGGCATTACTTAAGGCATCGCATTATTTGATTTGGGGTATCCCAAGTGTATGCATCTCAGTTTGTCTTATAGATTATTCAATTTGTAATATATTTGGGATGTACCAAAACAAATAATGAAGTGCGTTAAATAATTACCTTGAGATGTTTAACTCATTTTTAGTGGTGTCTACAATATTACATGGCATTCAAAATCTCAGTTTTTTCTAATGATGTAATCCTTTAAAGCTTAAATTAGGTCTTACAATTATCTCATAATTTCTAAAAATTATTAAGAATATTTGCTTATATAAGTAATAGTTTTTATGTAAGAATAAATGATAAAATTGTATAAGAATTTGTTCTAAAGTTAATTTCTGTTGGAGATGTTTTAATACTATTAATTGATGATATAACTAAAAGTGAACTATGTCACCTCATGTAGTTTTTAACCATTCTATATTGATTGTTTGCTATCAAGATAGATTAAATGAATGTGAAACATAACTTCACAAGTTTTTTCAATTTAAAATTTGATATTAAAAATTAGAAAGAAATTTGTATTTAATATTTTACATATTTATAATTCTTATTCTAAAAACAAAATTTAAATAAAAAATTGTTTGTAAGATTTTGCTTGGTACTTATTAAATTCATCTTATTGGTAAATAATCCATGTAGGATGATCACATGTCACATGAAAGCAATAACACACTTCATGTTAAATGGAGTTACTAACAAAAACACTAATTAATAATTAATATTCATGGATAAAAAAAATACTTCACTGTTTTTTTTATATAAAAGACAACACTTCATTGTTAAATGCGTCATTAGTGAACAATCTTGTACTAACACATCACTAGTTGACAATCTTGAGCCAACAAACAAAATCTCATTTTTTTTTATATTCGTATGAATCAAAGACAATTGTCAAGATTATAACAATTCACGCATTCTTCTCAACTAAGCTAGATCCCTAAGTCCAAAAACTCATAAATTAAGACCAATAACAACAATGAAATAAAATGTAACAAAAATAATTGTTTGGGTTCAAAGGTAGCAACCTGTAACCTATCTATGGTCCTGAATTAGAGTTCGGAGTTACAATTGACCCCATTTCATTTGCTATTGGTCTCTACCAAGGGGTTGACTCCTTTTCTTATTCTCAAATTGTCCTTTCAATGGAATTATGTTTCCGATGAATTGAATGCACAACAAAATCACAATGTTGTAGTTTTTTTTTTTTTTTGCACCCCCTTAACACAATTGAATCGTGATTCCCTTGTGTTTTTTTTCACAATAGAGTCCATTGAGGTGGGAAAAATAATAAACATTTTCTTTATGAAAAAAATTTGGGTTTAGAATAACAACGAAAATGTGATCTCGTTGTGTTGATGAACCGCACAAAGGAATTGTGATTCCGTTGTGTTGTTTTTTCATAAACACAATGGAATGACGATTCCATTATAATATTCTAAACCAAAAAGAAAAAGGTAATAGAATCGTGATTCCATTGTGTCAGTATACACAACGGAAAATCATTGCCTATTTGAAAAGAGGGAGAAGGGTTGGGTGTGGGTTGAAGGGAAAGAGGAGGGTTGGGAAGGAGAGGAGTTAGGGAAGGAAAGGAGAAGAGAGAAGAGAGAAGAGAGAAGAGGAAGGGGTGAAGAATTTGAAAAGTGGGGCAAAATGGGGTTTTCATATAGAGGTAAGGGCCAAAATAGCAACGCTCATTAGAGTTTGGGTCTTTACATGCAAAAATGCAATATTTGCAACTTATTGTAGCCCGCGACCGCTTCTTGAGGGATTTTGACGGAAAGGAAAGTATTGTGTAGGTGGTGACAAGGTGATGAAGAATATGTTCTAAATAACTAAAGTAAAGATAAGTCCTAATATAATTTTTAAAGGCATTTTTTATTATTAGTTAAAATTTATTAAAAAAAACATAAAATTATGGTCACATCTTTTAATTTTTTGTATTTTCATTAAATTTTTTGTTTTTAAAAAATAATTAATTTTGTTTCAAAGTATTTAATTAAATTGGTTTACTAATTCAATCAGATTGGATCACACCAATTCCCTTAGGCTCATAGATACTCTGGCTCATGAATTTTTTAGGTAAATGCTAACCAGAACTCTTAGGGTACTTATTTAGAAAGTAAAAGGGAAATTTTTTTTATTGGGAGTTAAAAAATGTGCTCCCCTGTGATTTTAAAATACGCTCTCACATGATTCCAATAAAACTTTACTCCCTTTGGTTTTCTTCTATAAGAAAAAAAGTTCAATTTTTTTCTTAAATATAAATAAAATTTAACTATTTTTACCTCATTTATTAAGATTGTATTCAAAATACCTTTCACTTAATAGAAGATTTGTACTTAATATCAAGTTCCACTAAATAATATATTAAAAACTATTTTTTTAAAATTTAAAAATGACATAATTTAATGAAATTAACTGATTTTTTTTAATAAGTATCAAATTAATTTTTTTCTTATAGAAAAAGGAGTACCTCTTTTAATTTCTTATCCAGTGTCCGGACATTGGTTAGCATGATTTTTTTTTCTTATGTATACACAATGATCGAGCTGGAGACACATGGAAATAAGGAAAAGCTCGTGAGTATCCACATTTCAATATTTCATCTTGGATCAAGGGCAACGTACATCTTGATCCTAAAACTAGCAAGTTGTAGCAATAAGTTGGTTGTGTTACATAATTTTAGCCTGTTTACAAAGTTATCGAGAAGTAAAATAATTGCGATTAATACGTGAAAATTACAATTTATTAGTAACTTTTTATTTTGTATTTGGGATGTGAAAAATCACACCTGTAGAACTAACATGCTATTAAGCAACATGGGTAAATCATTCTTGAAGTTAGGGTTGGGATAAATTTAGAATTGAATTATAGTAAATGGGTTAAAAACAATCTACAGGGTTGGGATAATTTATTAGTAAAAAAATATTAAAAATTTAATTTATTACTGACCTTTTTTTTGGTGAAATTATTCAATAAAAAAACCACCTAACATATTTGTTAATTATTTTTATGGATGGATATTTAATTCACTTATTTAAACTAGGTTTAAATACAATTTTGATTTCTCTATTTTACTCAATCCGTAATTTAATTTTTTATTTTAAAATTGAGACATTTGGTCCTCCAATTTAAAAAAAAAATCACAATTTTGATCTCTTATTTCAAAATACAAATATTTGGTCTCTTATTTTTAGAAAATCCGTAATTTTGGTCCCTATATTTTGGAAAATCTACAATTTTGGTTTAATATTTAATTTTGTCTATTATTATTTCTTTTTATTTCTTACTTTGTAATTAATTATATTATTTCTTGATGGTACACTAGGTTTAAGAAAAATACATATGCCTATGCTTCTCCTCCTTTTGTAAAACCTACACATGTCTCTCATGAGGATAGTGAAAATTACATAAGGAAATTACACACACCTCTCTTTTATTTTTGAAAATCTACACAAACCCCTTAAATTTTGTCTAAACATTTGATAGTAACAAGTCACGTGTGTTGACAATTTTGATTAAAAAAATGCTAAAATATGTTTTTCGTCCTCATAAGAAAATGTTCGAAATTCGTCACTGTAAAAGAATTTGCTATTTTCCATCCTTGCAAAATTTAAAACAAATACACTACTACAAAAAAGGCCTACGAGGTCGGTTCTAGAGCTTATACGAGGACGGTTGTTGAACCGTCCTTATAGCCCCTGTCATCGTAAATACCCGTTTTCGAGGACGGTTCCTGAAAACCGTCCTTGTTTATGTTTTTTTATTTTTTTTTTATTTTTTTAAAAATCACATACAAGGTCAGTTTTAACGTAAAAACCGTCCTTGTATATTTACTTACAAGGTCAGTTTCTGCACAAAAACCGTCCTTGAATATATGTTGATTTAATTTTTTTTTTCATAAATAGGATACAAGGACGGTTTTTGGGTAAATAACCGTCCTTGTATAGGTACATACAAGGTCAGTTTTTCCCCCCAAACCGTCCTCAAATCTATATTTTTTTTAATTTTTTTTTTACTAAATATGTTACAAGGACGGTTTTTAGGAAGATCCGTCCTTGTATGTGCACATTCAAGGACGGTTTTTTCCTAATAACTGTCGTTGTTTGTTTTTCGCAATTTTTTTTTAATTCGTTGATATATTTTCGCATTTGTATGACATTTGTTTCGTTAAATAATATCACATTTGCATACAAATTAGAAGTGTAATCACAATTTTATTTGTAATTATTTAGGAACATATAATACTGGCATTTTTTTATAATCACAAACATTCTCCAATTTTATTTAGGAACATATCATACTAATATCATCCATCAATCACAATTTATCTAAATTTCAAGCATTCTCCAATTACAGCATAAATACTATATATTCATGCATTCATTCAAGAACAAACAAATCCATTAGCCATTAAGAGAACTTCGATCCTGAAAATTTCAGACATAACATTTGATTTGGAACTAGAGCAAGGAAAGATCCAGGGTCTCCATCATTGAAAATAGGAAAAAGAAAATCAAACTAACTGAACCATGTGTTTAACTTAACTGAACTCAACAATAATAGTTAAAATTAAATTACAATGAATAGGAACTGCACATCCTTTTCCTTCTCCAACCCATTTCCAATCCAAGTAAGAACACTTGCCTTATTGTGATATGACACATTGGGGATGGAAGTGATTAATTTTGCTGTTTGATAGACAGCAGAGATTGTTGATCTTGCTATGATGGTAGTAATTGGGATATTCTCCAGTGCCAAAACCATCAATTCAACAATTGGTCGTATATCCCCAACCTGTTATAGTAGAAACAATGTGACAAGAGACTCAATCCAAATACAAGTTTCGAAATACCAATGCTTACAACATCAAGGAAATTTCTATTCAGAAAAGAGAGGGAAAAATAAGTAGAAATTAAGGTAATCTTCTACAGTCATATTCAAAGGTGGCTTCTCAACATTATTGTCAGGGACTGGTAATGAATGAATGATACAAGGCTGTAAAGACCTTTTTATTGTCACAGAAAGAACAAACCTTTTAAAATTAGCATGCAGTCCACTCTTCTTAACTTGTTGCAGCAAATGGAACCAAAGATGGAATATTTCTGATGCAGCACCTAGCTTTTGCAATATGCTGAGAGTCAGAGCTGCATTGTAGTAAAGACCATCTGCAATCTGAAAAAATTAGCTTGGTGGATTAGAAGGAATTAACTTATGATGCCATTTCCTGTCAGACAAATAATCTTTGAAACCTTAGGTAAGCTTACAATAGATAAACTAAACTCACTGGGTGAATCAGAAAAGGCGTCAGATTTTTTCAGATTGTGATTCTTTACACTTATTCTCTTCCTATTTTAAATTAAAGAAACCTACAAATTATAACACTCAAATATGTGCAATCCATGTTAAGTTCAGAACAAGTTACTTGTTTGGATAGAAAACTACCATACAAAACTATACCTATCCGAGATTTTTATAATGTATCCCATTCAATAAATTGGAAATTCAAAATATATCGTGCAACTCCAAACTAAAATTATTTAACAAAACTGAGTTAACATAGTTCCAGAACAGATGGGTATTAACTATTAATGGAGATCAGTACAACAGACCCCAAAAAATAAAGATATTATTGACTATGTCAGAACATTATAGCAAAGGAAAGAAGTAACAAATGCCAATTTCCTGACAATTTCATTCATTCATGCAAATATTGATTTTGTAACAACCCCTTCTTACCACTTGCATGAAAAGACATTTCAAATATGATTTTTCAGTGTGACGCAAGCGTTCAACCGTAATTCTGAGATATGGCTCAAGCCCGTGATCCACTTGTCCTCTGCAACTCTGGAAGACAACTTCAATAAGCTTTGGAGCCGGCACAATATCATTGTCCTCCATATTTTTATCTGACATAATCTGCAACATTCCATACAAATCACAGACCAGCTAATAACAGAAAAAATGAAATTAATCATTATCAACCCAGCACAGGTGGTGACTCGAGTAATAATGTAAAATTAACTCACGGATGAAATCATGTTTCATAAATTCTGTTGATAGTCGGGCTCTTTGCAAGTAAGGAAATGAGCAGTTCCCCTTGAAATATAGTTGTCCAAAGGAACCAAATTGTAAGAATGCAGAAGTGGTAAGCTTAACAAATAAATACCCAAAATGATATAGAATATATTTCATTTGACCAGAAAATTGTCCATGTTCTATTTTTAGCTTGTTTCTTTATAAAAAATATGTTTCTAAGCAGTCCATAGATGTATCTATCTTCAGGTTAATTCTGATATCAACTCATTTCTTTAATATCAACAAACAAAACAGGCCGTCCACAGATTAATTATACATGCACTAGGAGATCAGTATGGAGATAGAAAAAAAGAGAGTTGAAAGTAGTTGACCACCATACTTGGATGCAATTGGAGTTGGAGTCAAGTTTTCTCTCAAAGCAAATACTCTAAATCTTCTCAACCTATCTAATTCTGCATTGGCATTAGCCCATTGCATGTACTGTGTCTTTTGTTTCCTTAACTTCTCCAGAGCAGGCAGCATCTCCTGGCCAAGTGCATTGTTAATCTCATCAACCTTACTCTGATTCTTCTCAAGTGTTTTAAGAGCAGCCTCTTTCTTTGTCTCATACATTCTCGTCCCTGCAGCTTCCTCAACCATAGACAATATCTCTCGCGGTTTCATATGTAAAACCTTAGTGATGCGCCCTTGCATAATAAGGAAATGTGGATTATGAACATTTAGGATGAAGCAAAGCAACAATGACTGATGTTCTGCCAACCAGTTACAAACATACAACTAATAAACCAGCAAGGAAAAGACAAGCAAACTTACACGATTGCAAGAAAAATCCAGCCGGTGTAGAGCCAAACCCTTTGTCAAGGACCACACAAAGCATCTGAGTAGACCAATTACAAATCACTTGGATCTCCAGTTGAAGACCTACATCTGACTGCTTTATGTTTTCCATGAAATATTCAACAAAATGCAGGCACAATAGTCAAACTTTGACAGCAATACTAGTATGATTATCAACAGCAATATCACAAGGGCGAGATAATGGTCATGTAACAAAAGCAATTAATATTCATTAGAAGCACAACTTTAAAGAGAAAATCAATCAAACTCAAAGCAACCCAAATATATAACCATAAGGCAAATGGCTAAGTCTAAATGATCCTGAAACAGCCAGATACAATGACAAATTCGAAATAGCCAACACACCAATATCCATGGTTGGTGACACAATGTTCATAATGTCATGTAAAGATTAAAATTATCTCAATAACTAATAACTACATCTTAAGCATTAATGTGAGGTGACATGGTCCACAAATCAGAATCTTCACTTCTTTTCACTTCCAAGAAAAATGCTGCCCATTGCTTGCGAACTTTATGTATTTGTTCAATGTCCAACGGTGTTCCATCACAAAAGCACTGCAACATAAATATCGATGAAAATGAATTTATTTTATTGTAATTGACAAATATTTCAAAGCCCAATATTGTTTGCCTCTATATAAGAAATTACTGTAATTTTATACCTTGGTCCAGTCTTTCTTCTTTCCCCCAGTTACTATGTTCCACATCCAATACATTACGTAATACCCACACTCATGTGCTCCGGGTTGAACATTGCTCTAAATTCAAGAATTATGAAGAGATCCAGTTTCAGGTCGTCCAAACATTGTTAAATATCAGCAATGCATGTATTGGGTTGCAATCAATGACTAACCTTTAACTCAATCCAGGTGGGTGCAGTTGGATTAGGTTTACCGTCTCTAGTGGTCTTCAATGCCTTCATTGCACTGAGGTGTGTTAAAACACATGATACCAACTGGTTAATTAGCTGTGTTCGTTAAATAATAATTCGCCAATGTATGATGTTGTGACAACTTACTTGTTAATTACGGCTTTTATGTGAACATCAGCCTTCTTACGCAAGGAACAAAGCCATACAACGGTATCGCTGTTAGGACAAAGAATAAAAAGCTGCCAATGGGCCCTGTAGAGGGTTAAACACATTAAAAGCATACTTAATTTCATTGTAATTTTTCAAAAATTCAATGTACATGTTTCTTACTGATTCAAGTATGCTCCTAGGTACAGCTCCATTGGTGAATCCTTCATCCATGTTTCAATGTATTCCTGGCATTGTGCCCGTCTGTCCTTTGCGTTGTGTATTGATTGAGGCTCGAAAAACGCATACACTGAGCTGAAACCCAATGTTGAAGTCCACTCCACCATAAACCTATTCATAAATTTGAATTCAAACATATTTTTTTGTTAGGATCATCAAAAATAACTGTATGTAACAAACAATTCACGACACATTTACTTACATGATCCACAACTGCAGTACTGATATGTTCAAACACCTGTCCCCTGCTATAATTTCATTCACATCAGAAAATGTTATGAACAATGAAGATTTAACATTTGCATGGCCAAATTTTGCCCCGTCCCACGGCACCGCAACAGGTTTGTAGTAAATTTCTTGTAGGATCTTAATCAAATCATCAATTGCATCAATTTCATCTGGACTTTGTGTTGGACTTGAAACAGTTTCAACTACCTGTTTTTTAGGCTTCTCTGATTCCTAAATGTGGTCAACATATCATTGTCAATGGCTAAATAAATTTCTGATTCACTTGCCAACTAGAAAAAACAAGATAAAACATAATGAATTAAGGTACCTTTTGTGACACTGGCTTAACCAAACTTGCGGGCCATGCAACAAATGTGTTAACGGTGTCTCTGACGTACTTAATCTCTTGCGTGGGGAATGGCACTTCTGCGTCACCGTCATAAATTTGTTCCGTGCTCACCCTAACCACATCATCTGCAAAATCTATGTTGTGAATGGTGGAGCCCCCGGCATAAACTTTTGCCAATGCCACTAGGCGTGTAGACTCATTACACTTAACGTACAACCCCATAGACGGCACAACATCATTAGCATGCTCTGAACCAGATGGATTGGCTGGGTTTTCCGCACAACTCCCTTTTGTGCTCACCCGTGCAACTACATTTTCTTGAACTGGTTCAACTGGGTCTTTTATTGGTGAGGTCATTTGAGATAACTCAACTTTTATTTCTTCCTTCAACTCTCGCTTGCATTCTTCCTTCAACTCTCGCTTTATTTCTTCCCTGAGGTTTTGGATTATTTCACCCAATTGTGCTGGTTTGATGGATGAAGACAAACTACTAGAGGCACGTGAACTGCGGCCAAAGTATTGGCTGATGGTGACACCTGCCCCTTCTCCGCGAACACGACCAGGGTGATCCGGTTTTCCGATGGCAGCATTTAGTATGTCATGTTGACCTTGGGGTACAAATGTGCCTTGGGTTGCTTGTTGTTCTAAAGAGTCCTGCAAGCATTACATCATTAGCTAACATTATTAAAAAACTAATGCTATTAGGATAGACATATTAACGATTTGTTTCAACTTACAATTTTATCCGCTATTTCTTGTGCCGCCATAGATGTCATATGCCCATATTTCTTTGTTCGTGCCATCTTCCACTTCACTTGTCTAGGAATTGGAGAAGGAGGATAAACAATGGATAATGAATCTTCAGTATTCCTTGCATCTTCCTGTCGTCTCTTAATCTTTTCCTCCATAAGCTTCTTTTCAAGCAAATCATAGCCCCCACGAGACAAAACATGTGGGCAATCATTAAATTGTTGAGTGTCTTGGGCTTTTTTCCTAATTCCCTGTCAATGAAAATAGTTATTGATAGTTAGGCCACGTGACATTTCATTCCCATATCATTCAGAAGGAAATTAAATTGATGGAAAATTGTAAATTGTATTTATAACCTCCCAGTTAGCGGATTTTCGGCTTGCAACAAATTCCTGCCATGTGTCTGTGTCCAGCCCATACACAAGTGACGGATCATCTTTTCGTTGCTTCTTCGGGTGAGCATGGATGTATTTAGAAGTTAGGCTAGACTTAAAGTATCTCCATCTAGTTGCCACCAATGCCATGACCTTCTTCTTTGCTTTTGCAGCTTCGGGGATATCAAATTTTGCCTGCAACAACAAAAGTAGCTGAATTAAGAAGGAAATGAAAACTTCGGGGATATAAAATTTGGTCTTTACATCATACAAAGCAAAATTACTAAGCACACATACCAATATGTCATCCCATACTAGATCTTTTAGGGAGTCTGGAACATCCTTCCAATTGGAATGTGTGATAGCAATCTTCTCTCTTGCAATGACACCAAGATAGCTGTGGAACTTCTCTTTGTTGTTGCCTGATCCTCTCCCAGTGTTGGGGTTGACATTCACCGTTGGCCTAGCCGAATCCAAGCTTCTCAAAGTCAACCTTCTTAGCTTGGTGGATTGTCTACTCCTCCTAGATGTGGTATCTGAACCATCGTTTAAATTGGGAGGAGACAAAGGAGGTGTTGGCATCAATCTGAAAAACAATAGTAAAACCAATAAAATACATTAATGATAACATTGAAAAAATTGTCAACTCATGTAATTAATGATGAAAAGTGCAGGTCTTTTGAATTAGTAATTGCAGTAATTAAAACCATTACTTGAATATGATGCAGTTAAGTATGAATGTTCTCCCATAAACCTTCATCATGATCAACACGAATTGCATGTTCATCGTCAAGTTGTTGGTCTTCAACAATGGAAGGCATTCGTGTTGAGAAAGCTGGTATGTCACTAATATCAACCGTACTTTCATCACGTTGGTTACTTACGCCTGATGTTCTGCCACGCAATACCACAGAAAATCTTGAATCGCAAGGATCCTGGACATAAAAAACCTGTCTAGCTTGTTCTGCCAAAATAAAAGGCTCGTCTTTGTAACCAACCTTATCCAGTTCAACTAACGTAAATCCATATCGATCTTCATGCACACCAGTGTTACCGTTTACCCATTGACACTTGAACACAGGCACTCTGAATGACGTATAATCTAGCTCCCATATTTCTTGAATAACTCCAAAGTAAGGGATGGAAGCTCGGATCGGGTTGTTATCAAATGCACCACAAAAGTGCTCAGATGCCGCGTCAACACTGACCCCACTGTTCTGGACATTGCTATGATCATCTAGTGATTTAGTGTAGAAGGAATAGTTATTGATATCGTATCCCTTCCAGGTGGGGACATTGAGATTCGGGCCAACAGCTAACAGTCGTAATGTCTTTGAGGCAGTGTCATCACGAAGAATTTGGTCTTTAAACCAGGACACAAAAGTTCTATTATGTTCTTGCAACACCTTCATCAAGTTCATTCTTGGGTGACAATCTTTCAAATATTGTTTGTGCCTTTCAATGTAAGGCAAAGACTCCTTTGTGTTATTCAAAACATACAAATGTGCTTGTGAAACCTGATGTCGACTAAATGTCACTACATTGTATCCCCGTGTACCGTTGCCTCCCGTAGACAGCTCATGACGGGTTTGTGGAATCCTAACAGGTTTAAGTGCATCCATGTACTCAGAACAAAACTCAATACTTTCTTCGGCAACATATCTTTCAACTATGGAAGCCTCTGGACGATATTGATTCTTGGTATAACCTTTTAACACTTTCATGTAGCGCTCAACAGGATACATCCATCGTAGAAAAACTGGACCACATAACCTGATCTCCCTGACTATGTGAACAATTAAGTGGACCATTATGTCAAAGAAAGATGGAGGAAAAAACATCTCCAATTGACAAAGGACAACGACAGCCTCGTTCTCCAGATTATCCAACTGTTTTGGGTCAATGACTTTGTTACAAAATTCATTAAACAAGAAGCACAAACGAGTAATTGCAACCCTAACTTTTTCAGGCAATATACCCCGAATTGCAATAGGCAATAGTTGTTGCATCAACACGTGACAATCATGAGACTTCAACCCTACCAATTTCAGGTCGTTCACGGATACAAGGCTCTTGATATTAGAAGAGTATCCTTGTGGGACTTTGATTGTGCGCAAACACTGACAAAATTGTTTTTTTTCTCTTGTCGACAAAGTGTGGCTTGCAGGGGGTAAATATGTTTGTCGACCTTGCTCAATTGGATGCAATTGGTGTCGTATACCCATGTCTACCAAATCTTGTTGAGATTTCAAATTATCCTTTGTCTTCCCTTGAATGTTAAGGAGGGTGCCAATCAAACTATCACATACATTTTTCTCAACATGCATTACGTCTATACAATGTCTGACATCCAAATCGGACCAATATGGAAGGTAAAAAAAAAAGGATCTTTTCTTCCAAATTTGCTTCTCAGATGCATCCTTTTTTTGGGTTTTCCCAAAAACTGTGATGATGTCGTTCACACGATCATAAACTTGTTTTCCTTCTAATGGTGTAGGCGCCATTTCATTCTCTTGACAACCATAAAAAGCCTTCTTCAATCGTCGATATGGGTGATAGCGTTGGAGGAATCTCCGATGCCTTGTATAAATTGTCTTCTTTCCATGTTTGAGTTGGACAAAGCTTGTATGTTTTTCACATATAGGACATGCGTGATGTCCTTTGACACTATATCCACTCAAATTCCCGTATGCGGGAAAATCATTAATTGTACAAAAAAGCATAGCATGCAACTTGAAAGTTTCCTGCAAATACCCATCAAAGACATCAATGCCGTCAACCCACAATTGTTTCAAGTCTTCAATCAATGGCGCCAGATACACATCAATATCATTTCCTGGTTGTCTTGGACCCGCTATCATCATAGACAACATAATATACTTTCTCTTCATGCACAACAAAGGATGCAAGTTGTAAATCATCAGCAATACAGGCCATGAACTATGATTAGTGGATAGGCTACCAAAAGGATTCATACCGTCAGAAGCCAGGGCAAGCCGTAGGTTTCTTGGGTCATTACCGAAATGTGGATACATACGGTCAATTGCCTTCCATTGAGGAGAATCGGCGGGATGCCGAAGATTCCCATCATTAATCCTCCCATTTGCATGCCAAGTCATGTTTTTTGCATCATTGGCATTAGCAAACAACCGCTTGAACCTTGGAATTATTGGAAGATACCAACAGACTTTTGCAGGACGACCGGTGAAAGAGTTTTTTTCATTACTTCCCTCATCGTCTGTGAATTTGTATCTAGGGGATCCACAAGTGGGGCAGCTGCGCAATTCAGCAAACTGATTTCGGTACAAAATGCAATCATTACGGCATGCATGTATTTTCTGATACTGCATCCCCATTGGGCATAAAATCTTCTTTGCTTCGTAATGAGTTTTGGGCAACGTGTTGTCCTCAGGAAGCATTTTCTTTAACAGTACAAGCAATTCAGTGAAACTTTTGTCACTCCATCCAAACCTAGCCTTCAAGTTAACCAAAGATAAAACGGCAGACAATCGTGTGAAGGATGTGCACTCAGCATACAAAGGAATCTGTGAATCGGTCTCTAGTTTAGAATACGTCGGTGCATGAGCTTGGCGAAAACTTTCTTCTCCCAGGTCACGTATCATGTCTTCTATACGGTCGACATTGTTCACATCAACAGATGAAGGTTGTGTCGCTATTTCACTCCCTGGCAATTCACCGTGCCATATCCACTTGACGTAACTCGGAATGATACCATCACATATTAGATGAGTTCTGATTTCATCTATGGATTCCCGTCTCCCATTCCCACATTTGACACAAGGGCAATAATATTTTCCCCACAAAGATGGGGCATTTTGGGTTGTAAATTCCAGAAATTGTTCAACCCCAAATTCGTATTCATCCGTAATGCGTGGTGCTTTCATCCAACTACGATCCATGTTTTCCATCTGCTGCCAAACCTTTTCTATAAAACACTTATATGGATGCAAATGTATGTCATCTATCCTATGAGGTGTGGCCCTATCCCATTCAAGAAGTAATGTATTTGTCACAATATTCATACATTTACATTACATAAGGTTTGTCAAATTTAATAAAATTTCGGCAGCATTTCGCATTGGTCTCCGAGTACACGACATGAAAGCGGAGGTTTTATTCAACCGCAATCAGTATGGACCCGGAGAACAACGCAAAATGCAGTGCACCGAAATTTCATTAAATTTTCTAAACCGTATGTAATGTAAATGTATGAATATTGTGACAAATACATTACTTCCCGAACTGTCCAAACGGACAATTCAAGATTCAATTCAACGATTAATCCAAACTATCCGTATTAATCATTGTATTGAACCTTAAACGGGAAACTAAGGTTGTAAAATGTTATGCATGTTAAGAAAAATGAGAAATTGGAAAAGCTGACACAAAGAATAAAAGTAGGACATTAAATTAACAAAATTACACATACCTGAAAATATGGAGTATATGATAGATTTAGTTTTTGTTGCTTCCAATATAAGCCTTGACAAGCAAACGGTGTGAATAAGTTGGACCTAAAACAAGACACAACATTTATTTAAAACAATGTTTAACAGACACACACACATACTCATGTAATTAATCGTTCAACTACTAGACCTTAGAAAACCATACTACATTTTTAAACCAGCTAGTACAGAAATAATACATTCAATCAAATTACTTCTTCGCAATGTGAAAGTAAAAAAATCAAATTTGTTGCTTCATACATTTTGCAGATTTGTGCGCAAACTGGGTCATATGGTGTCCATCAAGCAATTGGGTAAAATATAATTTCATTAAGACACGAACACTCCATGAAATTGTGATAAAATCAGACTTGTAATTTGATAGGAGTAGAAGGTGGGGTCAAGCATATTGCATGGGGTTTAGATAGCAATAAAACAGTTAGTATAAGTCAACCTGAGTTAGTTATAAGTAACTCAGTTGGAGGGAATGTAGAAATAGTGAGAGAAGTTAAAGGACACTCGCAATTGAGTTGTAAGGGTTGCAGGTGGTTTAAACCACTTACTTGTTTCAAGTAGGTGGCGCTGATGTGATGCTAGGGGTGGAGTGGTTGGCTGGTTTGGGAGAAGTGAAGGCCAATTTTGACAACCTGACTTTGGCTATTGAAGGCCAGAATAAAAGGATTATATTGAAGGCTAAAGTTGAGTTCATTAAACGTGCTATTAGCTTAAAGCTGATGAAAGCAAGCAAGGGAGAGTCTCATCTGAGATATTGGGTGGAAGTTAAGGCAGTAGAGCTGAAAAAGGGGAAGAGGAACTGCCTCAAGAAGTGGAGGAGGTGTTGAAGCTGTTTGTGGCTTATGCAAAGGGATATTAAACCATTGTTATGGCATTGTTTCTAATTTCTAATCTCTTGATAAATTAATGGAAAAGAAAAATGATAATCAAATTGTAAAATCAAGACTGTCCTGTTGAAGTTGTATGATCCCTTAGTATAAGTAGAATAAATATACTTACCAATTTTGAAGTATTTAAGCATCAGTATATAACCCCATCAGTCAACAGGTTCTGTAAATTTAGATAAAAGTAGCACCTGCAGTGTATCAAATTAGTGGAATTAGTCAACATTTATTTAATTTGTAACTGCAATAAGTGAACTCAACAATCAAACTCAAAAGGGACAATTTCGATGTTGCAACCAGCAAATCATCTGTTTAACATAATATAATTTCGATGATCTTATTGCCCCTCCTTTGCACAAGTTAAGGAAATTCAAGTGTTCCTTATTATGGGGTTAGGCTAATGAAATTCGGTTTCTGGTGTTCTTGAGTGATCACCTAATATGTGCATAATTTCTGGACTTTGTACCAAATTGCATGGATAAACATTATTTGCTTTAACTAAGGAAATGCAAACTTTGAGGCTGATAGTTGTAGCCCCCACCCTAGTTACACATGCCATTTCCAATTTTCCTCAAGACTGTCCATTATGAAGGTAAAATACTAGAGGCACTCTCTAAAGGTTATTTTTGTTATGAATTGTTATGTAGGATTCAAGTAAACCACCACCCTATCCACCAGTCAATTCCCATATTATAGCATGATGATGTTGTTGTTGTTTAACCACAGCTATGGCAGCGAGACTCGCAATTGTGAGGAGCACCAGACGGAGATTGAGCAGCGTTTTAGGGTTCAATAGGTTTATTCATTCGGTGCCCCAATCTCCTCCTTTAGCTGGAAGCATTGATCTTGGGGTTCGATCGCCGCAATCCGTTTTGCCCGAGTTTTGCTCCCCAAGTTTCTCTTATGGGGGCTCCATGGAGCTCATGGCTGTCCCAAAATGCAAGGTACCCAGTTCACTTCTCTGTCGTTTTGAATTTTACTGTTGGGAATATCAATAGATAGAGTGTAGTGATGTGATGTAGTGTTTTAAGCAGGATTGGTGTGAGTGTAATGATTTGTGCACTGTGCTATTGTTTCGATTTTGTGTTTTTACATGTTTTTAAAATTTTGTTTGGCTTGCAGGTTTCTCCCCATAAAAGAGGAATAAGGAATGGACCAAAAGCTCTGAAACCTATCCCTGTGATTGTCCTATGCAAGTAAGACACTTTATCCTTGATGCTTCATGCTTGTACTAAACTACCCAAAGTTTGGAGTGCAATGAAACTGTTTAGTCTTTTATGAACAAAGTCAAACCTGCAAATAAATAGTCTAGGAAAGAGAAAAATTATGGTAACATACAGAAAGAAGCCTGAATGAGTTCCTACACTGCACTCCCCTAAACTATTATGATTGGTTTTTTGCTTGCTTAGTCACACTAATACCCTCAAATCTCATTAACTGGGATCTATCTTGCAATGTGCTACCCCTTCAAATGGAATTAGTGTATAAAGTCACATGCTCTAGTTTATTTAAAAACTGTATGAAGCTAGCAAATAACTAAAATTGTTTTTGTTTATACTGCTACTCAAACTTTACACTGAAGTTAGAAAGTTGCAGACAATATCATTTCGTTCCAAATTTTCTTGACACATAGGTTGAAGGAGGAAAACTCTGAATAGTAGTTGAGAATCATCAGATCAAAGAATTGGTAGCACTTAAAACTACATTACCTATATGTACAATATTTAATCACACTTGGTTTTTCTTTTTCACCATGTTTTCTAGCCCTGTAGGAGGACAGTGGATTCCACTGTAAAAAGATCTTTAAATATCTATATGGGAGTTTCAAAAAAAAAAAAATCTAAACATTAGAAAATAGAGTTTGGACTTTGCTTTCAACCTGGCTCATGTATAGCCTGGTCCATGATTTCTTAGGCCATCCTATAAGCTGATTCATCATTATCAAAGAAGCTCACTTAGTTTTCTCTGAACCAGAAGGAGGGGAGGGTAAATTTTAAAATGTATTTCCCATATATCTGCTATATGGGATTCCATCATCTCCAAACCCTAAAACATAATGCTCATGATGTCCTCGTTAACAAGCAGACAAATCATATAGCATGCATAAATTCAGGGCAGGTTGTTATTTTTTTAGTAGACCGTAACACAGAACGCATACATTGAAGACAATTCTGTTTGAGTAGGCAGCACAATTATGAACAACAAAGCTATCCCTTGGAATATTTAACATAACTACATATACAATACACATAAACTCGAGACCATTCATCAAGCTTGAATAATCCCACACTAATTGATTCAAGACAATAGGTGGTAGGTTGTTGTTGTAACTTGTAATACGTTATTAGCCTTGAAACAAGAGACAACAGTGCAGGAATTAATTAGCCAATTTGATAAATGTGTAGGGACAGTGAAGGGGTTAGAGGAGTCTTTTTTAATGGAGATTTTCCTCAAGGGATTGAAGGAGGAAATTAGCACTGAAGTAAGATTGCATGAGCCCAGGAGTTTGATGTCTGCAATGAGTCAGGCAAGGCAAGTGGAAGAGAAGAATAGGGTGTTGGGAACTATGAACAGAGGTTACAGCAAAGGGTTAACTGGTCAGAGGCCCAGTTTCATGAGTCAGAAAACTGGAAAGGAAGGGCAAGCTTTCATTAGCAGGCAGGCTGAGGCAGTGCAGGTCAGCAAAGGTGGGGAGAATGAATGGAAGGGAAGGAGGCCATTCAGAAGATTGTCTCCGGTAAAGGTAAGTGAGAGATCAACAAAAAAGGGGATGGGGCACATCAACTGTCATTACACAACATTGAAGGATTTACTACCAAGAAATTCTCGAAGCTGTGGGGCAGCATTAAGAACAGACTCCAAATTGTGTTAATTGATTGTGGGGCTACCCATAACTTCATTTCCATGATGCTGCTACAATTCCTATTTTGGTAAAAGATTTACATGATTCTGCTGTGGGAGGACACTCTGGGTTTTGTAGAACTTTTAAAAGAATTGCTAATGTGGTGTTTTGGAAAGGAATGAAGAAAACTATAAGAGAGGTAGTGAAGCTACATGGTTTTCCAGTTTTTAGACTAACATTTCCATGGCTTTTATTGGAGGGCTGCCCAAAGTTGAGGGAAAAGATACTATATTGTGGAAATCTCTATATAGGTTGACCAAGTATGCTTACTTCTTTGCTTTTTCCTCATCCTTATACAGCCAAAGAAGTTGCTGATTTATTCATCAGAGAGATAGTGAAGCTACATGGTTTTCCAGTTTATATTGTGTCCGACAAAGACAGGTTGTTTATGAGCCTCTTCTGGAAAGAAATGTTCAGGCAAGCAGTGACTCAATTAAAAATGAGTAATGCTTATCATCATTCAGACCTTGAGGACAAGGTCAGTCTTGAAAGGGGGGGTATTGATAGGAGTAGGAGGTGGGGTCAAGTGTACCGAAGGAGGGACAATTAGCAAAATACAGTTAGTTATAACTCACTATGTGTTAGGGAAGTTAGTAGGTGACTGTTAGACAGTTAGTGGGGGGACAAAATAGATATATAGATGCTCGGTAAGTGGAGAGGGGGCATTGAAATTGTACTAGGAGGTTGAGTGCCTCGAATTAACTCTATAGCAGCAGTAGCTACATCTTTCAGCAATAAAATTCACTCTATCACAGACCCATAATGTTGGTGGGTAGGGCCTTGCCTATACACTCCAGATTAGTATAGAGTGAGACTTGGCAATATGCAAGGGAGTAGCTGCTTCAAACTAACTGACCGTGATTCTATATGGTTAACACACCCTATGCAACATTTGCCGGTCCAATGATTTTCAGCATTCTATCCTTAGCAATTGGGGAGCTGTGAGTTTATCCCAAGATATTTTTACTATGATTATCATGTTTCTATCTGAAAATTAAAAGATAAATAAATTACCTTTTCAAGGCCAGAAACATAGGCTATTGCATGCACACTTGCAATATCATCTACCGAAGCAGGCCATAAATGTTGAAGTTCAAATACCTCAGAGCCACGGAACTGAATCACACATAAAATGAAGTTGTGAAAATGAAAAATACTCTACTATTTAATGCCAGTATACAAGTATGACAAATCATAAGACAATTCGACATTATCATCATCCCTCACTGTACCCAGGAAAGAATGTATTTATTTCATTTAATGCCTATTTGTTTCCTATTCTTGGAAACAATTTTTTGTTTCAAAATACAATGGGGAAAAAAACTTTGTCAAGAGTAGTTAAATAAAATTGTTTTCAAAAGTAATACCTCTCTTTCAGCTTTTATAAAAACCAGAACATTAATTTTCAGTTTTCTTTAACTCCTGTTCTTTCTTGTAATATCCCATCTTCTTCCCCTACCCCTAGTATCTAAAAACTTCGAAATTTGGAAAACAGATTTATAACATAGTTTTTCAGAACTAAAAAAGCAAAAACTGAATCATAAACACAATGAACAATTTAATTTTTTGCTTTTAAGGTGTTCAACTTGGAAGGCAACATTTGAATGAAAAATTGTTTGTTACTAGTGTGAATTTTAGACATAATTAAGTTGTCAAATACCAATGTCTACATGATATCAAATCTTTCAAAAGGACGAAGATTTTGAAGCACAATGTCTATCACTTATAGTACCTAGGAAGTGAGCTGCATTTCTTCTAGAGCATTGACAATGGCTGCTAGACTAAAATGTGATTCTGGATGAGACTCCAGTTACAAGTAGTAGATCCAAATTACAATCACATTAATGTCACAAGTTCAGACATAGTGTTCTGCTGGTGTTTCTAACGAAAGAAGGAAAACAGAATAAGAATTATACTAGAACACCCTGGACAAGCAAGCTTAAGAAGTCTGAAAGGAAAACATGCATGAACTAAGAAATTGAAAATAGCTTTAAAAAATAAGAATGAGAAAAAATTTAAAAGTTTAAGTTAGTGGGAATGATTGGTATACCAATACTTGGTTGTGGCCCATAGATGGAGCGACAGAGTATATAAGCTGGGCATCACTTAGTTGCTCAATACAAGGCACAAAAGAACCCGAACACGAAATGGACGCTACGAAACATGTACAATTCTTACGGAAGAAACTATTATTGCAAATTCTTATGTCCAAAACATGATGACCCACCAGAAAGAACGCATTCTATAATGATGCTTAAGAAAAATTTAAATTTCAATATTGATAATCCCACCACACAGTGCAAAATTAGAGCTAGCTAGAATGAATGGAAATGAATTAATTTGATTAAAAATTAAAGTGAAAGACGAATAGTACCGAAGGAAGATGAAGGAGAGCGAGGAAATTTGACAAGGTGCATGGAGACCACGACACCACTCAACGTTGCTCACAAGTCACAACCTCCACTTCTCCACACTCCACTTATCACTTTTCACAAATCACACACACCCCGCCAAATTTTCAGCATAATTTTTTATATAGAATTTTCTGTGGATTATCTAATTGTATTTGTAGGTTGGGATTGGGAGAAGCAACATTAACTTCACTCTACTCTCTTTAGTTTGCATACAATATAATATTAAATCTTTCTTCAAGTTTTTATCTCGATCCGTTCCTCTCAAGCCAAATTGTAACTATTAATTAAAATTTTAAAAACGCATGATAATAGTGTATTTTTGAATAAATACACGCACATTTTGGAGGGGAAAAAACTATAAAAATCTTTTATTCTTCATAAATAAAAATAATACAGTCAACGATACAATGTACACAAATGATGTACCATCAAGTTCCAGAACAGGTGAGGAATCCTAAAACCCCAATCCAATACCAACTTTATTATTTTAAATAGCTACAATTCACATATTATGGGGGCATCAGATGGCAAAATAAAGTATTTGACTACCATGCCCTTTTTAAAAAAAAATCACATATTAGGGGTCATCACATGTCGTAATTTCATATGACTAACATGACTTTTTCCTTTAATATCAAAATTTAAAATAAATTTTAGGGGGCATTACATGTATAAATTTCATATTTGACTTACATGACATTTGTTTTTTTGTATCAGATGCTTGGAAGAGGGAGCAGAAGAGTTCTTTCACCACCAGTTCAACAGCCAGATGTGAACAAGCTGAAGCCAGATTTGATGAAATCAACAGCAAAGGAAGACCAACATCAACCCTTCAATAACAAAAGGAAGGACATGGAAGAAATTCATTCCCCAAATAAAACCAGAATAAAATGTAGCAGTTAAAATTCGTTTCAAATTAAAAAAAAAATTTGATGAAACATAGGTAGTGCCTATAACATTTTCCTCATCTCTGACAAATTAGCCAGATGAAAAGTTAGGCAGTCTAAAATAATGCAAAAGGGATAAAGAGTTCAACTCATATGAGTACATCACAGAACTAGAGAATCAAAACCATCATGTGATAACCATGCTACTTGAAACATTTCAAAGCATGCCTCCTTCTATTAATAGGCCTCCCCACATGAAGATTGATATGAAGTGGTAATTCCCTTTAATCAGCAATACTAGTATACATGTGTCACTTACCATCAATGGAAAATTTAGTTCTTACTCTTGGTTCACAACCATTTTGTCCAATCGTTTACCCATGAACCATATCCTACCTACGACTCAATGATTCAAACTAGGTGAGGTCTTTTGCTCATTCATTTAAACTAAACCATGGAAGCATTAGAGGTTGCAAATGTATCCCAGCATTTAAGAAACACAACTAATCAACCTCAACAACCTAAGTTGAGTAAGAAGAAAGCAAATATACCAATAGATTTGTTCGAAATAGCCATTAAATTTTCCAATTTTAAAGTCACAAATGACAGCAGCAATTCAAAATCTAAAACCACTGCCACTGCCTTCAAATACAGAGGAGCAAGAAGCAGCAGCACAATATTCTCCTGACCACACTCCTTTGATTTGACTACCTAAGCTATATCCTTTGTAAAACAACACAAATTGACTTTAATAAAGAAACCATAGCATATAACGAAACAGAAGCCTAGACTTAATTTCAAGATTCCTTCTTCACTCCTCAAATTGGAAAATAAATCAAGATTCCTTCTTCACAAATTGACACAAACATACCAAACAAATTGACACAAATTGCCCAAATTCTCCCATAACAACCCACCACATACCAAACATCCAAAAATTCCTTCTTCACTCCTCAAATTGGAAAATAAATCAAGATTTGATGGCGGAAACCAATTTAAACAGAAGCCTAGACTTAATTTCAACAACCCAACAACCTAATTGTTTCACAATATAGTCAGATACAAATGGAGGGAACGACTGCCATTTGATTGCCACATTAGTGTTTGAAGGTTCTATAATTCACATTCAGCACCAAAAATAAATATTAAAGAAATCCACAGAGTTACTCACGTATAGTTTGGAGACCATCTTCAAGTGGTTGGAGAATATGGTAATGAAGAACTAGGGCACCGTTTGGAGACAATGCAAAACGAAGACACCGTTTAAGGAAGCGCACCACCAGTTGTGACAGAGAAGACAATTTGAGATGGAGGAGGGTAGGGCACATACGAGGGTCCTGAAATGGACAATGACGGGTGTTGAGCACATACACAAACTAAGCAGATACATGTCCTATCTACTACACAAGCAGCATTATCAAGTAACACGTATCTTACTTGCGATTCTGAGAGCACCACGATGAGGGATGACGGGGAGCGTGAAACACGAAGAGCTTTCAGATGAATGGAGGCTAGGTCAAAATGCAAAGGAGGGTGAGGCTAAGGAAAAATGACGCGAACCAAATGGAGACTGCAACAGCAATAAACGAAAACGGTGTCGTTTTGAAAATTAACCTTAATATTACGAGGTCGGTCCAGGAGAAACCGTCCTTGTTTCTACTTAATATGAGGACGGGTTATTAGAAGAACGTCGTCGTTTCCCACTTACAAGGACGGTCAAGGAAGAACCGTCCTTGGATATCGCGCAATATTTACGAATTTGCCACCGCACCACATTCAAGGACGGTTTCGTGGCAACCGACCTTAAAGCCGCGTCGTGGAATGATATTTGTGTAGTAGTGATACTTTTTGGCTCGGAGCTAAGTTCGAGTTACTCGAACTTACATCCGAACCTACGTGTATGTTATTATAGAAAGTGTCAGGGTTTCAACTTTTTTATATCAGTTATATGTATAACAGATGTAGAAAATTTGAAAAATCTAACACTTCCTACAACCGCATATATGTAGGTTTGGCTGTACCTGAACCTAGCTTCAGACCAAAAAGTGACATATTTAAATTTTGTGAGGATGAAAAATAGACAATTTTTTTGCAATGACAAATTCCAAACATTGTCATATTTATGAGGATAAAAAACATATTTTAGCTCTTTTAATCACAATTATCAACGCACATGACTTGCTACTGTCAAATGCATAGACAACATTTTAAAAACAGAAGGGAGATGTGTATAATTTCCTTAAATATCAAGGAGACATATTTCCATAATCCTCATGGGAGACATGTGTAGGTTTTACAAAAGGAGGAGAAGCATAAGCATGTGTAATTTGCTTAAACATCAGGGAAAACATGTGTAATTTACTTTAAGAAATATATATTGAGAAAAAAAGGAATATTTAACAATTGTGAGAATACGAATAAAATCAAAAGTACATAAAGAGGTAAGTGGGGTAATGGGTATTAATAGTAAGGGTATAATTAAATTTTTGCACAATAAATAGAATTCTCATCACACATGAATCCATATTCTCACCTTCTATCATGGGAATAAGATCAATAAAAAATCAAAAGAAGCATGAAAATCTCATTTTCCTGGGAATAAAATATACTTGGGGACATTTTTATTATTATTACCTTCTAACAAACATTTTGTCTACATATTCTCGGGAATCCATCAAGATTTTGTGAAACAAACACCCCCTTAGTAGTATTAATCATTTTGGACCTTAAATAAGTAAATTGGTAACAATTTAGTTCACGAAAGAACAAAAATTATGATTTAGTCCCTAAATGTGTAACAAGTATGACATTTATATTTTGTTGTACAATTTAACAACAAATTGGTCTTTGAACTTTACAACTTAATATTAAATCGATCATTGAACATTAAAGTTTAATGACAAAATGGTCTCATGAAAACTTAACATTGATAACGACTGTCGAATAGCTATAAAACAATTAAACTACGCTAATTCTGTAGCACAGGATTAACTTAGGTCAATTCAGAGACACAGTCAATTTGGTTTCAACTTCAATTCGCTAATAAACAATAGGAGAATTTTAATCGATCAGTTTGTAGGCAATGAATAAAAATTGCAGGAACATAAACAAGAATTGAAGAAAAACACAGAAACTAACATAATTGATAAAAGGTATTGTAAAACAGATTCAAGAATATAAATCCAATTCACCAAACCAAGCAATACAAATTATCATAGTTCTCATATAATGATCATATTATGAAGGTTCATTCAATATCATTAGAAGCAGTTCAATCGAATTAACTCTTAAATCAATTGAAATTACAAATCAGATAGAAATATCATTCAAACAATCTATGATTAAAATTCAAAATTAAGAAATAAATCTATAACCTAATTCGTTTTCAATCCTAAACATATTCATAATCATGAAAATTGAAAAGAGGATTGGAGAAGAAGATGAGCATTCACATAAAAATTAAAATACCAAACCAAAACTCAAATTCTCCTTACTTGGACTGGATTTTTGGATTGATTGATTTTTTTAGCCTTCCATGATCATCATCAATGTAAGAACCACAAAATTTATATGAGAAAAATAGAAGAACAGAGATGAAAAGAAGAAGAAAAATAAAGAACAATGAAGAATAGTTGAGAGAAAAAAAAAAAAGAGAACTTTTTAATTCTGAAAACTTATAAAAAAAACTACAAATTTTGTTTGTGCCCAAATGAAGTGTGTCAATCCACTAACTAATTGCACTAATTTATAGTGACTGAGTCAGTAGGAAAGGATGAGCCATGATTAGGCCCATCTAATCTAACTAATTACTAATTACACAAATTTGCATCCTAAATTTTCAGAATAAATTACTTTAGCCTCTCTTCTATTTTGTACTTTTTACACATAACTCTTTTGTTCCTAAAACCTATACAAAAATTTGTTAATTAATTTTAAAATTTGTTGCTTTTCAACATATAATCTTCATTTTTGGTATAAAATTGCCACAAATAACTTTCTTCTTCTTATTGTTTTATATTTTGGATTATTACACAAATTCTTCTATTTCTTTTTTAGGTGACCACCCTAATTAGGCCTTTTCGCTTCCCATGAGGCTTCAAGGTATATAAAATATTAATCCATAATCTGAGATTTCACACTTAAAGCTTCTCATCCCTTTGATATATTCTGCGAGGGTCAAACCAAGTCTTCTCTAACAAACTTAACATGTGTTTTAAACTAAACTAAACTCATTGAGTAACCCTTCTATTTCTTAACCAATACATTACAATCAAATCCTTCTACCATACTACAATTGGAAATTATTATATTAGTTTTATTAATAATAGCACAGACCAAGCTTTTACACAAGGTGTAACACCCCTGACAAATACATACCAGAATGAGAAAGATCTAGAGATTGTACAGGTATGAGACTCTAGAGTTGATGATAACTAAAAAAATTAATTGGTACTACCTATATCAACAACATGCATATACTTTTTGGGTAGCCTATCACTTAAGAACTTCATAGTTTAGTGTGCTTGGTTTGGAGCAATTGTGAGATGAGTGACCTTATGCAAAGTTTCCCAAGAAGCATGTGAGTGAGAACAAAACATGTTGAAAAGTCTCATATTGGTTTGTAGGGGTAGTCAATGATCATGAAAGTAATTGAACGTTACAAGTGGTATCAGAGCTAATTGTCAATGTTTCAAAAAGGAATACTTGCAGAGGGTTCTGACCAACGGGAAATTTAATTGAGTGGAGTGTCACCATGTAAATTATTGTAGAGTGTGAGCCGTCAACATGTAAACACTCAAGAGTGTTACATGATGGTATTAGAGCCAGGTTTCTCTCCTAATATGGTGTGGTTCGAGGACAAATCAAAGACGAAGTTGGTGGGCATGTATCACAATGGGTAAATACACACCAAAATAAGATGGATCCAGAAGTCATACAGGTATGAGACGTTGAAGATAACTTAAAAGGAATTAATTAGTATTACCTATACCAATAAGATGTATCTACTTTTTGGTAGCCTATCACTTATGAACTCCACGACTAAGCATGCTTGGTTTTGAGCAATAATGAGATGGGTGTTCTTTTGGGATGTTTCCCAAGATGCGTGTGAATGAGTACAAAACATGTATAAAGGTCTCGTGTTGGTTTATAAGGACAATTAATGATCTTGAAAGTAGTCGAGTGTTACAAGTTATACCAGAGTTGATTGTCAATATCTCAAAAAAGGCTACCTACAAATGAGAAATTTAAGTGAATTGTCATCGCGTTAAGTGTTGTAGAGTGTGAGCCGTTGAGATGTCGACACTCAAAGATGTTATACAATATGTACTAAAGCTTAGTCTGCCAAACATCTTTTGCAGTAACAAGTCAGAAAGATTTACAAAAACAAAAGAAATTCCACAATTAAAAGAAAAGAAAATGTTCATTTTGCTGAGTTCTAAAACACCTTCACCTATCACCATCATGCCTTTCCCATAACATCATTGTTTCCTCGTGATTCTATCTCTACCATGACATTATCATTATATTTCATGTTGTATGAGAGCACGGAGCACCTACTCACTATCTACCACTACCACCAACTCTGTTATGAATTTTGATCCCTATGTAGCCATAGTTATGGTGAACCAGTGGTAAGCTTGCAAGCCATGCAAGGCTATCGTGTTGCCTAAGGCAATACATGACCAGTCACCATAACCTTACCAAACACACCTCAATATGTGGCTTCATATTGTGTATACTACTACATCCCACCACTAGAGAGGTTGTCTAAATTATACCATACATTGCCACCCTTATGCTTTGCTAGATAAAGAAGATGGAAATAGAGATGAGATATTTAAATTAAAATAGAGTATATGAGGTGTAGAATTCACATGAGACTCATACTATTTCTCCTCTATTTTCTTCTGTCTCCCCTCTATTTCCAGTGCCAAACAAAAACATACATTCCAAAATGATAAAAGTTTTAAGGGGACGTTTGTTTCACATACTATTTCTTTAGTCTCGAGAATATTTTTCCCCAGGAAGATGACACGGGAATGTTATTCCTAAATATTTCAAAAAAATGTGTGATACATCTTGTAATAATTATTTTATTACCTCATAACAAACATGAGAATAAATTTTTCCAATCGCATAGTCCAGGAAATAAATAAATAATCCATGAACCAAACACTACCTAAATTAGTCAACATCAACAACACCTTTAACTCAAGCTAATTGTGGTCAGTGGTAGATGAACATAATGATGGATATGAGGAGGTTGAAAAAAAGGAAATAAGATAAAAGAAATAAAATAAAAGAAGGGAAAAAGAATGAGAGGAGAGACGAAGAGGAAAATGAATAAAAATGGACCATTTGGAACATAGAGATAACAACGGGTCTAACCCTCCACCAAGCTTATAGTTTTTCTCCATTCCATCCTAAGACACACCATTCTTCAATCAATATCTCACTCCATCAAGTCTTGTTTAACTACATTTTCCCAGGTAAGTTTCTGTCTACTTCCACCTCTCTTTGTGTAAAGCTCTTGGTAACAAATTTTTGTTCTTATGGGAGAATCCAAGGATCATCTCATTACGTGTCTAAACCACCTCAATCTATGTTCACTCATCTTTTCACTCACCGGTACTACTACTACCTTTCATCGAATATCTTCATTTCTTATCTTATCCATCTTCGTATAACCACACGTCCACCTTAAAATCCTCATTTCTGTTACCCCTATTTTATACTCATGTTGCCTATGTGTTGGCCAACATTTAGCTCCATATAACATTGCAGGTCTTACAGTTGTTCTATAGAATTTTATTTTTAGCTTAAAGGGGATTTTGCAGTCACACAACAACCAAGATGCACGCTGCCATTTTATCCACCTGCTCTGATTTTATGATTTAAATGCTCATCAATCTCTCCACCTTTTGCAAAATTGATCTTAGGCATCTAAAAGCATATTTCTTGGGTACCTCTTGACCAAGTAGATGCACGGGGTCTTGATCACCATCTCTTACCAATGAAAACTCACATTTCATATACTCAATCTTGCTTTGACTTAACGTGAATCCTTTAGACTCTAAAGTACTTCTCCACAATTCAAGTTTCCTACTAACATCATCTTTGATCTCATCAGTAAGTACAATATCATCTGGTAAAAACATACACCACGAAACTTCCTTTTGAATATCTTTTGTTATTTCATCCATCACTAAGGCAAAGAGATAAGGACTAAGAGCCGAACCTTGGTGTACACCTACCGTGATAGGAAAATAAATTGATGTTCCATTACAAGCTTTCACACATGTGGTAGCTCCATCATACATACCACTGATTGCATTCACATACTTTAATGGTACTTTTTTCTTCTCAAGAGCCAACCATAAAACTTTTCTTGAGACCCTATCATATGCTTTCTTAAGATCTATGAACAACATATGTAAGTCTTTCTTCTTTTCTCGATATCTTTCTATTAATTGTCGAATCAAGAAAATGGCTTACATGGTACATCTTCCTGGCATAAATCCAAATTGATTTACAGAAAACTTGGTATCTCTTCTTAAGCGATGTTCAATAACTATTTCCCACAACTTTATTGCATGACTCATAAGTTTAATGCCTCTATAGTTAGAACAATTTTGGATATCTCCCTTGTTTTTGTAAATAGGCACAAACATAGTTTTCCTCCAAGCATCAAACATATTATTTGTTTGAAGAATCTTATTGAAAATATTGGTCAGCCATTTTATTGTCACATCCCTCAAGCCTTTCCACACTTCAATAGAGACGCCATAGGGTCCTAAAGTTTTGTTAATCTTCATCATCTTTAAAGCCTCCTTAACTTCATGTGTATCAATTATGCGCACAAATCTTCAATTCAGATCATCATAAGCATCCTACAAGTCCACCTCACTTTTATCGTCATCCTAACTAAAATTTTTTTTAAAGTAGTTCATCCATCTTTCATTTACATCTCCATCTCTTACCAAAAGTTTTTGATTTTCATCCTTGATGCATCTAACTTGGCTGAGGTCTTTGCTCTTCTTATCCCTCACTTTTGCAAGTTTGTATATACCTTTTTCACCATCCTTGCTCCCAAGATTTTTATACAAATCAGCAAAAACCTTGCCTCTAGCTTCTCGCACTGCTTTCTTTGCATTTTTTTCTCGCTAATCTAAACTTTTGCAAGTTCTCATCATTGGGACTTTTAAGCAGAGATCTAAAGCATTCCTTTTAATTGCCTCATGCACCTCTCCATTCCACCATCATGTTTCCTTTGTAAGAAATATGTTTTCTTTGCTTTCTCCCAACACTCTCATTTCCACAGTTTGGATACACATAGTCATCTCATTCCATATTTCATTTGCTTCTCCAACAGACTCCAACGGTCCTTCACACAACATGTTTTCCTTGAACTCTATTTATTTCTCCTCCTTTAGCTTTCACCATCTTATCCTTGGGTTTTGAGCCCTCTTCCTCATATTAAGAACTTTGTTGAACCGAACCTCCAGAGCTACTAGCTTATGTTACGTAGTGACATACTTTCCAGGGTAGACCTTGCAGTTGATATAAGAATTTTTATCTTCTCTTCTAGCCACAAAGAAATCCATTTGAATATGATTCTGGTCACTACAATAAGTGATAAGATGAGACTGTAAACAATAGGAATGCCCACAATAACCAAGAGGGGGGCTGAATTGGTTAAAACTTGGTCTTTTAAAATTTCTTTATAAAATCAGAGTAAGGATCTTAATCACTTTTAAACCAATAATTCTTTTGATCAATCAAATCACTCAGCTCAAGAAATCAATAGCTCAAAACAGAACTTGTTGAGTAATGATAAAAATACCAAGAACAAATGAACAAGATGAGTAATAGAGATTAAGAGAGAGAATTAACATTAGAATTTATACTGGTTCACTTCTCAAGAGAAGCTACATCCAGTTTCTTCTAATCAACACTAGATTAGAGTTCCACTATTATAAATTTCAGTTCTTACAAGCTTTATTACAAACACTCTTTATCAACTTTAGACAAAGAAAAGAAATCTAAAACCCTATTAGACTTCTAGTGAACAAGAACCAGAGAACACTACTATGTTATTCCCTAGAGAACACTACTCTAGTACAAGCATCAAAGAACAATTTACAATAGCACCAAATAACAAAAATTGCAAAAAAAAATTTAAAACCAAAGAGAATGGAGAGAAACAACCTGATGATCTAATGAATATGAATGCATGTGGTTTATCAATCAAAGTTGAATGAACAAAATGAATTTCAGAACATGCTTTCCTATTCTTATTTGAAAACTCTTGCACAAGAAATCATTCAATACCCATGAAGATTAAAGAGTGGGACAAGAAGTTAGTTAACCCAGAAAATCACTTTCTAACATTGTGAAGGCTTGTGTATATTCAGAAAATTCGAAGTATTCTCGTCTAATCTCAAGCCAAGCCGCACTCCTATTTATAACAGTTTTTTGTAACTAACTGTAATCGATTAAACATGTCAAATAATCGATTAAAAAGCCTTGTGTAATCGATTAAATTGCCACTTAATTGATTAAAGTATTCATGCTGATTTCTGGGTTTGAACAACAAATAGAATAATCGATTAAACCGAGTGGTAATCGATTAAAGCAGTGAAGAATTGTTACAGAAGCAGCTTATGTAATCGATTGCAAATCATGGTAATCGATTAAACCAGGAAACCATGTTTTTCTAAAAAGCCTTGTGTAATCGATTACAATAATTGGTAATCGATTAAAACAGTAATGCATGTTTTTTCTTTTAACACTATGTAATCGATTACAAGAAATGGTAATCGATTAAATTGTTCTTTAATACTTTTCCAGATTTAAAATCAAAGAAAATAATCGATTAAACCGTAGTGTAATCGATTAAAACAGTAAGTTTTGCATTTTTCCAAAAACATTGCCTATTTAGTTCTTTTCAAAAATGCTTTAATTCTTTAATGAAGACATTTAAGCATGTAAATGATTAAGTGCATGCAATGCAAGGATCAACAGATTGGCCTCTTCATGCACTCCAATTTGAATTACATTCTTCAAGGCATGTGAAAAGCTCAAAACATTCTTCCAAGTCCTAAGCTTCAGACTTCAAGTTGCTCCCCCTATATCCAACAGAGACTCCCTTTTTCTGAAAAAGGTGTTCACTCGCATCAAATTATAGGCTTGTGTAACATTCAAGATATGTTTTTCAGTCTCATTTGTCGTCTCATAGTCAAAACCTCCATGAATTCTATCAAAATCTCCATTGTTTTTACCAACATGACCATTTAGATCTCCTCCTAGGAAAATCTTCTCCTCTCGTTGTATCCCTCTCAAAACCTCCTCCAAGTCTTCCCAAAATTGGTTCTTATCATTTGATTGCAGTCCAACTTGGGATGCATACACAATAAGGATATTTAAATTAAATCATCCACTACAACCTTAATCAGCATAATCATGTCGTCTTTCCTTTTGACATCAACCACTTTATCTCTGAAACTTCTATTGATCATAATTCCAACACCATTTTGACTCTTGATACCACTACTTGAAACTGGTGCCATCCATTTCCTTGGCCTTTTCTCCAACCCACTTAGTTTCTTGTAAGTAAACAATATTCATTTTCCTTATGGCAAAAACATCTCAATCTACCCGTTAAGGTTCCTATTTTCCAGCTTCCCAATTGCATCTATAACCCTTGGGTGGTGTTTTCTAGCCACGCTCACCCATTTGCGTGTCGGGACCTTGACCTACTTGTCACCAAATTCGGGTGAAGACCGGTGCCTTGCCTTGAGGCAAGGACCCTATCTCACTTATCACTGCATCCTAGGATTGATGCAGCGCCTTACCTTGTGGCAAGGACCTTAGTCTATTTTTCGCTACACTCGAGGCCCGATGTAACGCATCGCTATGAAAGATATGCCCCAACAAAACATCATAATGGTTCATCTCATAAAATAACTATTTTTTTACACCCAGTTCACAATACCTAACGTTAATCCTCCTCCTTATCCTAGCTAGGTAGTCATGCATGCAAACACAAATATATGGAGTTAAACGTTACCTATGTTAGTATGAAAAATAAATTAAATTATAATTCCATATCCTCTAAAAAACTAAAAATTTAGGGTCTATATGGTTCTTGCTTTTGAAAATTATTTTTGATAAAAACTAAATTTTTAGAAAACTAATTTCAAAATTAATATTTCATTTTTAGCTTTTCGTCTTTAACATTTTTTTATTTTTCATTTTTCATTTTCTGTTATCCTTTACATTTTTATTCCTCTCTCTTATTTATCTTTTGTTAAACAATTACCTAATTTTTTTTATAAAAGTTGTCCATTACTTTAAAATAAGAAATAGTTTTATATTTTAATCTAGACGGAGTCTACGGTACGCAATTGAAACATGTTGCGAACCGTGCTGAGAAACGTGGACTGTTGGATTGAAATCATGAGATGGATTTCAAAATGGGAAACTGGTTGTGTACAGTGTGTGACCTTCTGATTTTTTGCACTCAGTCATTTGTCCAACGAAAAGTCATTTTTCATTTTTCCATATTTACCCCTGTTGCGCGTGAAGTATGGATTTTGAATTTCGCACAATAGACATTGGGAATCATCAGATGCAATGTGTGAAAGGCGCAACTAGACAACAGAGATCGAGGCTAGTGTTCATCCATTGACCACACAGTGCAATCCACCATCGACTGCCACTCCATCCTTATTAAGTAGCACACAAGAGAAAACGACCATGAGTTCATCGACGCTAACGACGAAGACGACTACAACAACGGGACGCAACTATACAAAAGATTAGCACTTACAAATTACTCCAAAGTGCGTTCATTGTAGAAACAGATAACTAAAATGTGATACTTTGTTGGTATGCTAAGGATTATTACATCCAAACTATAATATTTGAATATCCTGTTATGATAGTAGTTAGGGTTTAAAGTCGATATCAGTGATGCATGCGAAAATAGACATGGAAAGTTTTTTTTCTCCATTTTAGGTAGTCTTCCAAATTAAAGTTCTGATACTATTGAATATTAAGTGTACTTTGAAAATTGTAAAGCATCCTAGTCTCAAATGTTCTGTTTTGCTTTGTGATTCATTCACGTTTTTCATGATTATTTGGTGGACCTAATATAGCATAAATTCAAACCTTAAAGAAATCTTATGTGCCAAACAAACCACATGTATGTTCATCTCAGAATTCGTCATTATATGTGAATGACATTTATCCATCATTTATTTTCTTTGGTTACCATGTCACTCAATTATTTTCTTGTACTATATGATTGTAGTCTACTTCTATATTAATATCATGGATGATTCCTCCAATAATCATTTAACACATAGTGATTCTGATACCTGTGAATTCCCAATTTGGTATGTGTTTGTTATGCATGGATGCTTACCAATAAGCTATCACAATGTTATGTTTTTTGTACATATTTTCGTGCATCTGACATTTGCTTATTAAAATGTTCTCTGTTCCTGCTAACCATTGTATAGTATGTTTGTTTGTTGGTCTGCAAAGGACAAGTGGCTGGAAAAAATAATATATCATATCACTTTATCTGGTAACACCGCTTATATTGATATTTATGATTTGTATATGAACTTATTGATTATTTAATTAGGTAGTTTGTGTGTGCAATATAGGCATATGATTTACATATTTTTTTTGGGTGCATATTATTTAGGAAAAATGTCTGGAAATATTGTAAATCTTAAGGACATGGCCTTACAAATGATGCAGATTCATAGAAAATTTGAACACTGCCGTAATATTATGCATGTTAAGGACATAGTTAGCTTTTGTTTATGTATTCTACATTGTAAGTTTTAATTGGTTTGTTGCATGTCTTACTTTGGCACTAATGTCTTTAAATTTCAAATGTAGCCTTATGCAGAACTCCCGAAAAGCTTTGTTTTAGCTTTTAAAAAGTACTTGGATGACATATGGCATTTGATAGATTGCCATGGTAAACGTCATTCTATCAAATTCAACCAGTCCTTGGAAAAACCTTTAATTGTTGATGGATGGAGTGTAATAAAAGAGGAGTATGGTCTTGAAGGAACCATCACATCACATTAACCATGTATGGAAAATTTTTGTTTTTAATAACTGTTTACAAAAGCAATTCTTTGCCACAATCATTTCCACATTGGCACTCTCTGTACAAATCAAACCCTAACTCCGTCATCTTCCACATTGTCTTGAATGAACACAAAGTCAGTAACAATTATTTGGTAAGATTTTACTAACTACATATTATAACATTGTTTTTTCAATGATTTGCATCCATATATCAAATTGTACCAATTCACAATGTGTATTGCAGGATCTGTCAAGTACAATGTATCAATTCTTAAATGAGGCAACATTCACAGATATTGTTTTTGAAGAAACAAAAGCATGCAAAATTGTGTTCAACCATTGGCGCAAACATGTTGAAATCGACGTCGAATGAAAATCATTTGCAAGGGAAAACAATTTGAAACCACACGTGGATTTTGTGATCGAGTTCCCTAATCCCACCAGCAACCATGTGCTTTGGTACATCGGTTAAACACAACTTATGTGTTAACTCTACAAAGACTAAACTCTATGTTGCTAACTATTTTGTTGTTGTTATATTTATATGTTTATCATATGGTTTGTAACAACTCATTATCTGTCTACTTTGACAACACTTGACTATTATATATTAGACATTAGAAAGTTTGATTCTATTTAATGTAGTTCTAGCAAGAATTTTTAAATGTATACAGAAATAACATGATATGAGAATAACACATAAATTTCATATTTTATCTAGTAAATTGATGGAATTTTAGTTTTATTTATAATCGACTTAAATATTTTTATATTTTAATGTGTAAGTGTGTTAGTGTAAACATAATTGATAATGAATTATTTCAAAATTATATTGTGTTTTTAATATTTTGAATTTTTGTTTAAGTTGTGGTTATAAAAAGTAAATATTGAATAAAATAAAATGTATTGTTAGGTAATTTATGAATTATGATCAATTTGATCCCTGTATTTTAAATAGGTTTAATGTAAAATAAATTTGTTTTGATTTAAGTATTAATTTAATAATGTTTATTAAAAGTATGAAATTAAAAAAATGTTATTAATTTGAAGAGTTTGTTTTTTTGGTCTTAGGTTTATCAAATTGATGAATTTCAATTGGAAAAAAAATACACAATATATTGTAAATGGAAAAAAATTCATAATTCTTTTTTCAAAAATGCAATTAAATTGAAAATAAAATTATAATTAATTGAGTATGGAAAGAAAATTAAAAAATCACATAAGATAATAGCATATATGGGCAAAAAATTAAAAATATTACAATTTAAATAAAAAATTAGGAATTTATTGCAGTTTCAAAATTATTTAGAAATCTATGGCAATCAGACGCGCTTCTGCTGGACGCAACCAAACACGCCTCCCCCAGGTGCCACTAGGGTTGAGTCGCGCCTCCCCCAGGCGTGTCTGGGCACCAGTTACGCCCCCCCCCCCCCCAGGAGCGACCCTGCAGCCCTCTATAAATACCCCAAATTTACTATTCCACCTCACTTTTTTACTTCTAACTCTCTCTAGGACTTTGCTCTGACTTCTCTCTAATTTTCAGTTTGTATTTGAGGGTTTGCGCAGTGAAACTCTGTCTCAAGTAAGTACACGAATATGTACTTTTTAAATTAGATAAAATATATTATATTATTGTCTTAGAAAATTGTTATTGATCTAGGAAATTGTTAGTGACTTATATTATAAATAGTTACTTACCTAGGTTAGAATATGTTTATTGGGTTAGAATATTATTAGTTACTGACCTAGGTTAGAATATGTTTATCAGGTTAGAATATTATTAGTTACTGACCTAGGTTAGAATATGTTTATCGGGTTAGAATATTATTAGTTACTGACCTAGG